>CM042243.1:54824483-55424483 GCA_023566225.1 Romanogobio albipinnatus
GATCTGAGGAATCACGTGTTCTTTTACATCACATGGATGGCCGGGTGTGTGTGCGTGGCTTACCTGGGGAACACATGGCACCAGATGCACTATGGGAAGAAGGCAAGCCGGCGGAGGCAGTGATGCTTTGGGCAATGTTCTGCTGAGGATGGGTGGACAGTAACAGGGTGGACAGTAACAGGATGGACAGTAACAGCATGGACAGTAACAGGGTGGACAGTAACAGCATGGACAGTATCAGGGTGGACAGTAACAGCATGGACAGTAACAGGATGGGCAGTAACAGGATGGACAGTAACAGGGTGGACAGTAACAGGCAGTAACAGGGTGGACAGTAACAGGATGGGCAGCAACAGGATGGACAGTAACAGCATGGACAGTAACAGGATGGACAGTAACAGGGTGGACAGTAACAGGATGGACAGTAACAGGGTGGACAGTAACAGGATGGACAGTAACAGGGTGGACAGTAACAGGATGGGCAGTAACAGGATGGACAGTAACAGGGTGGACAGTAACAGGATGGGCAGTAACAGGGTGGACAGTAACATGCAGTAACAGGATGGACAGTAACAGGATGGGCAGTAACAGGGTGGGCAGTAACAGGGTGGGCAGTAACAGGATGGGCAGTAACAGGGTGGACAGTAACAGGGTGGGCAGTAACAGGATGGGCAGTAACAGGATGGGCAGTAACAGGGTGGACAGTAACAGGATGGGCAGTAACAGGATGGGCAGTAACAGGGTGGACAGTAACAGGATGGACAGTAAAGGCCAATTTATACTTCTGCGTCGAGTGCACGCAGAGGGTACGGCGTACCCTACGCATAGACGCGTTGGATACGCCGTACCCTACGCCGTACCCTGACGCGCACCTCTCCAAAAATGTAACAACGCGTCAATTCTACGCGGACCGCAAGCGCTGTGATTGGTCTGCCAGAACCCTTCCCTCAGGTCAATAAATAAATAAAAAATCTGCGATAGGAGTGTGTGTGTGTGTGTGTGTGTCCAGAAATTGGATGATAGTTCCTTACGTCTGCTATAACACAATATTTTGCAGTCCAGCGATTCTTTATGGTAGTAAATAAATACATAGATCCGCTGAGTATAGTTTATTTATTTTCTCATTAAAACCAAAGATGTTAATCAGTAATTGTATATCAAGAACAGGGACACATTAGGGTATATTTCGTGAATGAAGTCTCCGCAACAGCAATCGATTGCTCGAGTCACCGCTGCTGAAAACAGCGGCCACGAGCTCCGCATGATTTCACAAACACATTCCAGCGCCAGATCGCCTTATTTAACTTTACTAATCAACTAGAGATGCTTAATTTGCTTTAGATACAACAACTCAAGCTGCAAGAAAAGCCGCTCTCTCACTGCTGCTGATACTCCGACATGAATGTACAGATTCTCCACACGAAGCTGCTTCTTCATCGGCTGTTCTCTTGATTACACCAACATGCCCGAGGACACTGCCTACTAGCGTCTGCATGTGTAACTGCACATTGACGCAGACAACAGCGCAGAAGTATAAATGCTCACGACGGCGTCGGCTACGCGCGTAGCCTACGGCGTACACTACGGCGTACACTCGACGCAGAAGTATAAATTGGCCTTAACAGGATGGGCAGTAACAGGATGTGCAGTAACAGGATGGGCAGTAACAGGATGGGCAGTAACAGGATGGGCAGTAACAGGATGGGCAGTAACAGGATGGGCAGTTACAGGGTGGACAGTAACAGGATGGGCAGTAACAGGGTGGACAGTAACAGGATGGGCAGTAACAGGGTGGACAGTAACAGAATGGGCAGTAACAGGATGGGCAGTAACAGGATGTGCAGTAACAGGGTGGACAGTAACAGGATGGGCAGTAACAGGATGGACAGTAACAGGATGGGCAGTAACAGGGTGGACAGTAACAGGATGTGCAGTAACAGGGTGGACAGTAACAGGATGGGCAGTAACAGGGTGGACAGTAACAGGATGGACAGTAACAGGATGGACAGTAACAGGATGGGCAGTAACAGGGTGGACAGTAACAGGGTGGACAGTAACAGGATGTGCAGTAACAGGATGGGCAGTAACAGGATGGACAGTAACAGGGTGGACAGTAACAGGGTGGACAGTAACAGGATGGACAGTAACAGGATGGACAGTAACAGGGTGGGCAGTAACAGGGTGGGCAGTAACAGGATGGGCAGTAACAGGGTGGACAGTAACAGGGTGGACAGTAACAGGATGGACAGTAACAGGATGGACAGTAACAGGGTGGACAGTAACAGGATGGGCAGTAACAGGGTGGACAGTAACAGGGTGGACAGTAACAGGATGGACAGTAACAGGGTGGACAGTAACAGAATGGGCAGTAACAGGATGGGCAGTAACAGGATGTGCAGTAACAGGGTGGACAGTAACAGGATGGACAGTAACAGGATGGACAGTAACAGGGTGGACAGTAACAGAATGGGCAGTAACAGGATGGGCAGTAACAGGATGGGCAGTTACAGGGTGGACAGTAACAGGATGGGCAGTAACAGGGTGGACAGTAACAGGGTGGACAGTAACAGGATGGACAGTAACAGGATGGACAGTAACAGGGTGGACAGTAACAGAATGGGCAGTAACAGGATGGGCAGTAACAGGATGGGCAGTTACAGGGTGGACAGTAACAGGATGGGCAGTAACAGGGTGGACAGTAACAGGATGGACAGTAACAGGATGGACAGTAACAGGGTGGACAGTAACAGAATGGGCAGTAACAGGATGGGCAGTAACAGGATGTGCAGTAACAGGGTGGACAGTAACAGGATGGGCAGTAACAGGGTGGACAGTAACAGGATGGACAGTAACAGGATGGGCAGTAACAGGGTGGACAGTAACAGGATGTGCAGTAACAGGGTGGACAGTAACAGGATGGGCAGTAACAGGGTGGACAGTAACAGGATGGACAGTAACAGGATGGACAGTAACAGGATGGGCAGTAACAGGGTGGACAGTAACAGGGTGGACAGTAACAGGATGGGCAGTAACAGGATGTGCAGTAACAGGATGGGCAGTAACAGGATGGACAGTAACAGGATGGGCAGTAACAGGATGGGCAGTAACAGGATGGGCAGTAACAGGGTGGACAGTAACAGGGTGGACAGTAACAGGATGGGCAGTAACAGGATGGGCAGTAACAGGATGGACAGTAACAGGATGGGCAGTAACAGGGTGGACAGTAACAGGGTGGACAGTAACAGGATGGGCAGTACAGAGAAAAAAAATCATTTATAGTAAGTGTTGTATTTAACATGAAACAGACTACATTTTCAAATTGCTGTAAAATGTTTCAAATTATTATTTTTTAATCAACTTGAATATGCTCACAGTTCAAATTGTGTTATTTATGACTAAAACAGCTTTAAAATGGAAATATTTTAAATATTGTTAAGGCAGTGAATCCCAGGAATGACGCTAGTACTTCGATCGTCTTTGAAATATGGTTAAAATATACAGCTGAATATACTGAAAAGCATTTATGATCAACTAAAATATACTTTAATGTCATTTCTATTGGCACTTTTATGTCATGTACTTTAGTAAATTAGTCAACAATAAAATAATGACTTAAAGTGTATACTTTCTTGGCCTTTTATTTAATTAATGTGCAAGTACAGTTTTTTTATTAAATATACTTTTAAGATTTGAAGTACACTACAAGTGCACATTTAATACAATTAAGCACACTTTTTTTTCACAAGCGCACTCACATGAGACAAAGTCATATCAGTAACAAAGTGCTGGTCTATTTCAAATGAAGAAGCACATTTCCAGCACAACAGGCAAACCTTATCAGTAAAACCCTGTTACCAGATAATTCCACTCAAATGAATTAATATTGAATAAATTATTCCTATCTGTGTATATATTGTGAATGTCACATTTCTACAATTGCAGCGGTAATTCAAAATAAGAGGCCAATCTGATTGGACTACATTACAGTGCTTTTTAATGGAGCTTTTTTGGTCATTTGAAGCTTGACAGACACTGATCACACAAAGAGCAGCCGGGACATTTTGGTAAACGTCCAATTTTGTGTTTCACAGGGAGAAAAAAAAAAATCATAACAGCATACAACACAATGACAGAATTGCCATTTTTGGATTCCCTTTAACGTAGAAAAAAGTTTTGGTCACTTTATTTTAATGTGTCATTGTTAGTGTAATTATACACTTAAGTACTGAGTAATAATAATGAACTACATGTACTTACAGTTTGTTTGGTTTAAAGTTAGTTGCATGCAATTATGCATATTTTATAGCAACATGTGCAACGATTACGGACACTGTAAAATAAAGTGTTACCAAAGTTATGCATTTGTATTTAATGTTTGGTGCTTTTTGCTAAATAACTCGTCATGAAGTCATTCTGAACTGTCTTCATCCGCACCATAAGTGGATGCTCACCTAATTTGACAGAAAGCAAGACTGTTCCCAGAACAGACTGAATGAGTCACAGGAAGCCACAGGAAGTGACCTCCAACATCAGCACTCAGTGTTTTACTGCAGGTCATCAGACAAGCCCCGCCCCAACCAGACTAAACCCCGCCCCCCAAACTCATCTCATCACAGCTGTGCGCTCACATGGTTTTCATTTCCCATTAAAATGTCTCATTTCCATACAATATCAAAGAGCAAAAGAGACTCAAAAACTTGAAAAGACTCAAATAAGACTCTGAAGGACTGGAAGCCAGCACAGTAATTCACATCATATGGGAAACACCAATGAATCATCGCAAATGATCTCGCTTGAGCATGAAAATGTTTTTCTTCCAGTCTTTGGTTCTGTCTGGATTCTGATGCCGCTCTGCGGAGATGTTTTGAGTGCTTGGGAGTGTTGGGAAAATACTTTGAACATGCTGTGTTCATTTCATTTGCTTGATTTCATCCCAGTGTTTGAATTTATGACTGACAAATACATATTAGCTAAGCATTTTGTTTGTTAAAACTCAGATTTTTGTGGGTCTTTGAGTGATTGTATTGTCAAGTGTTAAGTACATTGTGAAAGTTCTGAAACACATTTATTTTGTATTAGACACTTTTTAAAAAAAATGTTTTCCTTATTTATAGATACCGCAGGTTTCTGACCACATAAAACACAACTTGCTGAATTTGAAGGTGATATGTAAGTGTCACAGTATTTAAACGGAGAGCCACATTATTTATTGTGCGGTTACACTGTTATTTGTTTGGTGAAATAACATGCCTTAAGCAGAAACATTACCCATAATGCATTAGCGAAAACAGCGTGGTAGATTGTAGATGGCGCACATGTTGGATCATGTTTGGAATGGCATAATTACCGTGCTATTATTACAATTTCTGCAGTATGTACCCGATGCTAATTCATGTGCATAGAAAAACCAAATAACCAACAACATTTGCCAAAATATGCATTATGTAAAAAGAGCTTGAAGCGGAAACTGACAAAAGTTAGCACGTTGTGATATCTCTACTGCTGAATTCTTGCATACTACTACTATTTCTGCTAAAGAAAGATATGGTAAAAGTAGTACAAGTCAAGGCCGTCATTTTTTTATTTTTATAAAGCATATGGAAACAGAACAGTGAACGAAACTAGGTCTAATTTTAGTTGGGAAATAATCCTTTTGGGACTATTTGCATTAATTTGCATCCAATATATAATTAGTCCCGAGATTCTTGGCATTAGTGAATAAATCATAGACTGTAAAAAAATGGGCGTAGTGTCCGTGACGTCACCCATAGGATTCTGAAGAGCCGTTCTGAAGCGCAAAGTAGGGTCGAGCTGGCCGTTGCCATCTTGTCAGCACGTCACGCTCAGATAATAGAAAATGGGCAAAGAGACGAGACGTGGGCGGAGCTGAGGTGACGCGATGACTAACAGACAGCAGACAAACGACAATCCACCTGTCACTCAAAGTGGCCACGCCCTTAATTATGCAGGACTTTAAAGCTTTATATAATGTAAACGAATGAGTTTTAAAAAAATTCACCCCCCTCACAGTCGTCATGAAGGGCAAAATTAGCCGTATAGACCAAAACCACAATTTGTCCCAGACTGTAAACATGTTTTATTCTGCTGTAAAGTTGGGCATTTTAACATGAGCTCAATGAGATTCTGCTCCTTTCTGGAGCCTCTAGCGGCCAGTCGATGAACTGCAGTTTAAGTCACTTCCGTATTGGCTTCAAGAGAAACTGCAGGAGGTTGCCGCTTGGAATAAATACATAGATCTGCTGGTTATATTTGAATTCCTCAGTGGTCCAGTGGTAGAGTTTTTGTAAACCGTGTCAAAGGTTCCGGGTTCTAATCCGCAACCCGTTCTCACTCCCAAGGCGTCCAATTCCGAAGCATGGTCAAGTGCTTTCTGCGTCACAATAAAGACGCTAAAGGCACCCCTAGGCGTCACTATATCGACGCGCTGAGTGCTCCATTGATTTCAATGAGAAACCTTCGGCGTCAGACACAGACGCGTTGGGCATTGGGAAAGTTATCGTCATGCTGATCATATATTGGGTTATGATTTTGCCATTATGACATGTTGGACTGTGATTCTCAATTTAATCAGCCAGCATCATTTTATTTACGCTATCTAGACACGTTTTAACATGTAACCCAACCCTATTCCATCCCTAAACCTACCCATTCGTGTGGTATAAAACGCAGATATAACAGGCAGAGTCGACTGCATGCACAATTTATTAAAAAAAATACAAATATTCCGAGGCCAAGCGATTGATTTGTGTGAAGGAAATCCCCAAAAGCGATCAGCGTCTCCATCCGCAGAAGATCACGAACACATACAATTTCAAATATTGCCGTCCGTTACGTCAGTTTTCATAGTGAAATTGCATTGGCTCTCGTATGTCTCGTGACCAATTGCGTCATTACGTTAGATTTGATTGTAAAATGTCATTGGTTCTCGTGTGTCTTGTGACCGAATGCGTCATGCTAAAGAGGCGTGTGTATTATTTGAATGAGATATGAATGAGTGCGTTAACAGAGCGGCGGGATCATCATCTCAGCGATTAAAACATTAAGATCAACTCTGTTCTTTACATGAAGACATCGGGCCCTATCTTGCACCCAGCGCAATTGACTTTGTACACCGACGCATGTGTCATTCCTATTTTGCACCCGCGCAAAGCGCGCTTTTCCCTCCACAGAAGCACGTCGCTAAACTAGTGAATGAACTTGCGCTCCCTGGGCGGTTCAGCGCAAAAAAGGAGGCGTGTTCCGGCGCAAACAATCCCAGCAAATTTTGCTGTTCCATTAAACAATTGCGCCACTGACCAGAAAAAACCTAGTCTAAAGTCAGTGGCGCGTTGCGCGTTGTTCATTATGCTATTTTAAGGGCGCATGCTTGACCATAGCGTGCACAACGCGCATACACTTTGCTCATGTAATCTACACAGATGCAACAGTTATTTTTGCAAATCATAAATTGTTACACTAAAAAAATATTAACACATGAGATGACGGAAATCATTGTGGTGTGCCACGAAGATGTGAAAAAATAGGCATAAATCTAGCTTACAAATTATTCAGGCTAATTATTTATTTAACCGACGCTATTTTGGGTGGGTTTCTCCCATCCCCATACAACACAACTTCTCTGTCTTTCACTGCTCTTACAAGAACATCAGTCTCCTCGGCTGTGAACCGCTCCTGGCGTGCGCCTGGTAAATACGCCATAATAATAGCAATCCATAATGGAACTTGCGCACCTGCTTTCAAAGGGAATGTTGGATGACACTCTGATTGGTTTATTCACGTTACGCCCAAACCACACCTATGAATAATGAAGCTACTTCAGACCAACCCATTTTAGATTTGCGCCGGGCGCAAGAGCCATTTATCCCGCCGGGAAAATAGCAACAGCGCCGAGACCCGCCCACAAAGTTACTTGCGCTTTGCGCTTTGACACTTGCGTTTCAGATCGTTAAAATAGGGCCCAGTGTGTGACTTCAGAAGACTTGGAATGCAACACGAGTTAATACTTTTATACTGTTGTTGGTCAGTTTTTGCAATAAATACCTGTGACTGTACTTGTATTTGCCTGTTGTGTGTTTTATATTGTTTAGGAGTGGGTAGGTTTAGGGTAGGAGTTGGGTTAGCTGCTCCAAAATATAAAAGTAACCTTTAAATATGAATAAAATCATGTATGCTTTTACAAATGCAAAGAATATAATGCGTTTTGATCTGACGCATTGGGTAAACAACTGAAATCAATGGAGCACTCAGCGCGTCAAAATAGTGACGCCTAGGGGTGACTTTAGCGTCTTCGTTGTGACGCGGAAGGCACTTGACCATGCTTCGGATTTTGACGCCTTGGGAGTGAGAATGGGTTGTAATCCGCTCTCATATAGTTTTTTTTCCTTCTTCTTCATTAAAATTAAAGATGTTCATCAATGTTTGTGTGCATTTTGTTTTGTGATTTCACCGGAAAGAATAGAGTCTCTCTCCGCAAAGCGATATGTTAGATTGACATGCTGTTAGTGTGTGAAGACTGTGCTCGAGCAAAAAGAGAACGTAAACCCTCATTCTTTGATTTGATTGGCCATTGACGAGCGCTGTTAGATCACTGAGGCAAACCAGACTAAAATTTAACTTTTAAACCTTTTTGTCATCCTAACAACCCTACATCCTAACAAGGGGGGGGGGGGGGGGGGGGGGGGGGCAATTTGGCCATTTCTTATTATTGGGGGGGATTTGTCCCCCTCAATGTCTATGGTGGTTACGGCCCTGGTACAAGTTAGCCTGGATGCCAACCGAACTTAGCCCCGCCCACAACATTTGAGGTCGGGAAGTTCGGTCTGGACTTGATCCGTTGTGGAGCAACTATGCTGGAACCAGAGCTGTTCGGACCAATCAAATCATCAGGGCGGGCTTTATACGATGACGGACAGATGATCAACAGTAGCGTAATCATCCACGTCACCAAAGAGCGCTTGGGTTGAATTTGTTCACTAAACGGAGAACTTGTTGGTATATGCGTTCACCTTTACTATTCCTCTCAGAAATGATGATGGTGTTGGTAAGTACTCCGTGTATCCTTACATTCTTTCACAACACCGGCAAAGATCGTTTACACTCATCTTCTTCTTCTACTTCTTCCAGCGTGCGTGCAGTTGAGTTCTGTTGACAACTATGCGTCGCTCAACACGTCACTTTCTCCATTGCTCTGATTGGTTGTAGGTCTATCCAATATAGCCCACATCTTTAAAAAATTGTGTTGGCAGTATTGTACAGTATGTGGCAAACATTATTCCTTTCTAAACAAAGCCATTTAGTTGGTACAGACAATGTTACCCATAATGCATCATTCCAAACAGAATGGGAAGGCAAGTCTGCCTCTGATTGGTTCATCTGTGTCCAATCAGTGGCTCATATGTGTCCAATAAGTGGCAGTGAACTTCACTTCCTTTAAAGATGACCTAATGCAGAATGACATTCCTTTACTGCGTCTTCTTTTTACAGTGTCCGTTCATTTAAATAAACCTGTTTACACACACCACATATCCACAGGGCCTTGTGAAACCCCACTAACAAGTGCTCCAGACTGATCTACAGTCAAAGAGTGACAGTCCGTCTACTTGTGTCTGAAATCGATGGCAGCTGGCAGCCTCGAGAGGAAACAGGCAGACAGGCTTCTGAGGCACCATAACGTCCCGTTTAAATACTCTAGAACAAGTTCAGTTAAGGTTACAGTGGGGTATATATTTACTGACTACAATGCTTAGGAGCAGTAGAAAACAAAAGTTTTTTGCCATATTCTTTCAAATTTCTGCTGAACCACACGCAGGATTGTGGGATGTTGTAGGGAGTGAATTTCGGATTGCTTTCGTAGTGTAAACACTCATGTGGTTGAATGCGCTCTTTTGTGGCTGTTTGAACACATTTGACCTCATGAGCAAAAGCAATCCGGTCAAATGTGTTTTCCACTACCTCTGGAAGTGGCCGAAAGTGGACAAGCTCAAAGTGTTTTAGACCCCGTTTACACCTATATTTAGTGTCGTCCCCTTGTGATTCGACCAACCAAAACACTTCTTAAACCAGGTGTAAACAGGGCCTAAGATGCCTTCACCTTGTTGGAAAGTGGCGGTAACATTAATGTATCCTTCACTACCTACAATATCCCACTATCCTGCGTGTTGTTCAGCAGAAATTTGAACTCGAGTTTTTTCAACTTATGAAATCAACTTTTTAGTATTTTAGAACCTGTTTACACCTGTATTTAGCATTGTTCACTTGTGATCTAATCGACCAAAATGCATCTTAATATACTCTCCTCCTACTGACCTAATGCGTAAACATTATGGGAAGCGCGCTAGCCAAATGGGATTTAAACTTTGTCGGCTGAAGACCCAAGTTTGGTTTGAAGACAAACGTACCAAGCACAATGTTCTCTGACGACCATTCCTGATTTCTAACACACACTCACAGCGTTCGGCTGGTCTGGTCTGGTCTGGTCTGGTCTTACACACAAATGTAAATTGTGTGAGCTTATTTTGTACATTAGAGCGAAAGAGATGAAAAAAAACCTAGACATTTACCAGCCCATAGAATCTCCCCTCGAAGAAATCAGGACTCGCCAATCAAATCAAAGCAGATGGGCATTACTGTTCAGAGAAGATGAGCATGAATTCTATTGCGACTCTTCAGTTTTAATGGTGAAAGAGCATAGCAGCTAAAAATGTAAAGCTATTTGAAAACTAAACAGTTCAGCTACTAATAACTTACCTCTTTCACCATTAAAGGTAGGGTAGGCAATTTCCGGAGCGGCTAGCAATAGCGAGCTAGCTTTGAAAGCATGAGATCCCGCCCTCCCTTCAGAGCGTTTCCAAAGCGTTTTCATGAACACACACAGCAGAGTATGCAAAGCGTCACGAGAGACGGCGTTAAACTACCTCATGCCTCAAAGTCTCACTGTCCTCATGTCACATAACATTATAAATAACTTTAAGAGCTCTTGTTCCACCTGACTGCTGCAGATTCATTTAGTCATTGATAGTGTTGACACAGAAACAAGCACAAGATATCATGGTCTTGCTTAATCTGCAATGTTCTTATTTATTCTTGGCTAAAGAAGTTTCAAAACAGTTGCCTAGCCGTAAACTAGTCGGTAAACTGACCGACACCACCATGACACTAGTTCTGCCAGAAAGACTCGGGAGAATAAATACTGTGACAATTATCCATTTATTAACAACCCAGCAAGCAATAAAGTACATTGGCATAGGCCCCGTCCGTAGCTCGCAATCTGAGGGTCCGGACTCTGCATATCCTGCCTTAAGACGAAGGCAGAGGCGCAGCCGACCCCCCCGTGAGGTATGGAAGGGACCATCCTGGTGGTGGTGGGGTGGATGTAGGGAAGGATTTGACTTGGAGGTGGTGGGGAGGATGGCGGTGAATTGGAGCGTCAGCATCTGCGAACTCAGACATGCGTAAGTACCGATCTTTTATACCCAGGTATTAGAATGTGATTGGATAGATAAGTTAAAGTGACGTGACAATTAAGTCTTCCCGGCAGAACTTATGCTAAAGTTTCCATTTTAAGTGAGCAATGCTAATAGTGGGACACTTGCTCCAACTCAGCACTCCAGTGTATTCATGTTTTCACTTGTGTCTGACTGAAGGAATTAAGATCCGAATCGGAAAAGAAGATGTAGTGCCAGAAGTCACTTATCTATTACGTAATCATCATGGACCAATAGCAGCTTGAAATTGTATAACAGTCAGCGCAATGTTTTTTCTTTTAAAGTTCGTCCTGCAGATCTGTGGATTTTGTCTGAAATTACAGCACACCCGTTTGTTCTTTGATTTCACTTGAAGTATATTGGGACCAGTCTGCTCCCTTTAGTGCACTCATTGATTGGGCTTATTAAAATCAGTTTAGTACACTGAAAAATTCACTTTCAAAAAAAATTCCCATGATGCTCAGCACTGGCCACTCACTATATTCACTTATTGGAAATGTTGTCAAGTGTCTTCAATCTCTCAGATATAAACAGAGGTGGAGGACATATGTCATGATGACGACACTGTCATTTTTAACAACAAATATGTGCAATGATCCAAACAAATCACACCAGAAATACCGCCATATATTTTGGTGATAAATACTAGTGATGTGATTGTGGCATTGGAATTATTAATGGAAGTCATTGGTGTCCCAAAGTTTAGTGGATCGAGACTTTTGTTAGGGCCTGAATTTGTGCTATTGGGTACTACAGGGCTGATACGTTTTTGTAGACCAAACCCAAATATGAGTTAGCATTTTAGCACTTCTGGCTCAAAGTCAATGGGTTTTTAGTAGGGATGTAATGCTACGCATATTAGTACTGAAAATGTTTGTTTCATATTAAGTGCTTTAAGCTAAATTCTAAACCTACATGAATTGCCCTACTGTCATATGCGTGTGTTGTTTAATGCTTATGCATCTTATGGTTGAATACTTACCTGTAAATGTTCCAAATTAAAGAAAGTATTTCCACTTCAAATAAAGGATAATCCTGACAGCAAGCGAGTCTACGCTTAACTTAACTGACTTCGATGAACGAGTGCTGGAGAGTGCATACGTGCCAAATATACAGACTCGATCACATGATCCGCTCTGTGCTGTCGTGTCTCTGGATCGACTCGATCACATGATCCGCTCTGTGCTGTCGTGACTCTGGATCGACTCGATCACATGATCCGCTCTGTGCTGTTGTGTCTCTGGACCGACTCGATCACATGATCCGCTCTGTGCTGTTGTGTCTCTGGACCGACTGGATCACATGATCCGCTCTGTGCTGTCGTGACTCTGGACCGACTCGATCACATGATCCGCTCTGTGCTGTCGTGTCTCTGGACCGACTCGATCACATGATCCGCTCTGTGCTGTCGTGACTCTGGACCGACTCGATCACATGATCCGCTCTGTGCTGTCGTGTCTCTGGATCGACTCGATCACATGATCCGCTCTGTGCTGTCGTGTCTCTGGATCGACTCGATCACATGATCCGCTCTGTGCTGTCGTGTGTCTGGACCGACTCGATCACATGATCCGCTCTGTGCTGTCGTGTGTCTGGACCGACTCGATCACATGATTCGCTCTGTGCTGTCATGTGTCTGGACCGACTCGATCACATGATCCGCTCTGTACTGTCGTGTGTCTGGACCGACTCGATCACATGATTCGCTTTGTGCTGTCATGTGTCTGGACCGACTCGATCACATGATTCGCTCTGTGCTGTCATGTGTCTGGACCGACTCGATCACATGATCTGCTCTGTGCTGTCATGACTCTGGACTGACTCGATCACATGATCCGCTCTGTGCTGTCATGTCTCTGGACCGACTCGATCACATGATTCGCTCTGTGCTGTCGTGTCTCTGGACCGACTCGATCACATGATCCGCTCTGTACTGTCGTGTGTCTGGACCGACTCGATCACATGATTCGCTCTGTGCTGTCATGTGTCTGGACCGACTCGATCACATGATCCGCTCTGTGCTGTCATGTCTCTGGACCGACTCGATCACATGATTCGCTCTGTGCTGTCGTGTCTCTGTACCGACTCGATCACATGATCCGCTCTGTGCTGTCGTGTCTCTGGACCGACTTGATCACATGATCCGCTCTGTGCTGTCGTGTCTCTGGACCGACTCGATCACATGATCCGCTCTGTGCTGTCGTGTCTCTGGACCGACTCGATCACATGATCCGCTCTGTGCTGTTGTGTCTCTGGACCGACTCGATCACATGATCCGCTCTGTGCTGTCGTGTCTCTGGACCGACTCGATCACATGATCCGCTCTGTGCTGTCGTGTCTCTGGACCGACTCGATCACATGATCCGCTCTGTGCTGTTGTGTCTCTGGACCGACTCGATCACATGATCCGCTCTGTGCTGTTGTGTCTCTGGACCGACTCGATCACATGATCCGCTCTGTGCTGTCGTGACTCTTAACCGACTCGATCACATGATCCGCTCTGTGCTGTTGTGTGTCTGGACCGACTCGATCACATGATCCGTTCTGTGCTGTCGTGACTCTTAACCGACTCGATCACATGATCCGCTCTGTGCTGCCGTGTGTCTGGACCGACTCGATCACATGATCCGCTCTGTGCTGTTGTGTGTCTGGACCGACTCGATCACATGATCCGCTCTGTGCTGTCGTGACTCTTAACCGACTCGATCACATGATCCACTCTGTGCTGTTGTGTGTCTGGACCGACTCGATCACATGATCCGCTCTGCGCTGTCGTGACTCTTAACCGACTCGATCACATGATCCGCTCTGTGCTGTCGTGTCTCTGGACCGACTCGATCACATGATCCGCTCAGTGCTGTCGTGTCTCTGGAACGACTCGATCACATGATCCGCTCTGTGCTGTCGTGTCTCTGGACCGACTCGATCACATGATCCGCTCTGTGCTGTCGTGTCTCTGGACCGACTCGATCACATGATCCGCTCTGTGCTGTCGTGTCTCTGGACCGACTCGATCACATGATCCGCTCTGTGCTGTCGTGTCTCTGGACCGACTCGATCACATGATCCGCTCTGTGCTGTCGTGTCTCTGGACCGACTCGATCTCATGATCCGCTCTGTGCTGTCGTGTCTCTGGACCGACTCGATCACATGATCCGCTCTGTGCTGTCGTGTCTCTGGACCGACTCGATCACATGATCCGCTCTGTGCTGTCGTGTCTCTGGACCGACTCGATCTCATGATCCGCTCTGTGCTGTCGTGTCTCTGGACCGACTCGATCACATGATCCGCTCTGTGGTGTCGTGTGTCTGGACCGACTCGATCACATGATCCGCTCTGTGCTGTCGTGACTCTGGATCGACTCGATCACATGATCCGCTCTGTGCTGTCGTGTCTCTGGACCGACTCGATCACATGATCCGCTCTGTGCTGTCGTGACTCTGAACCGACTCGATCACATGATCCGCTCTGTGCTGTCGTGACTCTGAACCGACTCGATCACATGATCCGCTCTGTGCTGTCGTGACTCTGAACCGACTCGATCACATGATCCGCTCTGTGCTGTCATGTCTCTGGACCGACTGGATCACATGATCCGCTCTGTGCTGTCGTGACTCTGAACCGACTCGATCACATGATCCGCTCTGTGCTGTCGTGACTCTGGACTGACTCGATCACATGATCCGCTCTGTGCTGTCGTGACTCTGGACTGACTCGATCACATGATCCGCTCTGTGCTGTCGTGTCTCTGGACCGACTGGATCACATGATCCGCTCTGTGCTGTCGTGACTCTGAACCGACTCGATCACATGATCTGCTCTGTGCTGTTGTGTGTCTGGACCGACTCGATCACATGATCCGCTCTGTGCTGACGCGTGTCTGGACCGACATTTGTATGCAAACTTCATGGTTGACCTACAAAAATACGTCCGCGCTGAGGTGTCCTACGTAGGGAACAAGGGAGACAGAATGAGAGTTGAACAAGGAATGCTTGTTTTCTTCTCTGGTATGTCAGCACTACCCTGTCCCTAGTAAATTATATTGTCATATTTGTTTTTCACTCTGACAGCAGTGTTGAGAGCTAAAGGAAATGATTTACTTATGACTGATCAAACGCTCCTCGCAGAAGAACGCAGTTCTGTCTCTGTCAGACGACACGCTGCATGCGAGAGAAACAGATAAATCACATGACTCATGACTTCAGGAGCATCCGTCACCGACAGGAAGGCATCTTCATGTGCCGTGTCTGTATCTCTGTATGTGTGTCTCACAGGGCACTAAGTGCAATAAATCTCCCTGAGCGCTTGTAGCGGAAAGGTGAAGTCTCAGAGCCGGAGAAGCTCCGGGCATTTCTTGCTCTCCAACAATGTGGAGATCAAAGAGTTCATCTCTGACAGCTGATGACTGGCTTCCCATGGCCGGGGCACCAAAGGAGACTCACACCTGTAGCAGGTGATTACAGGTAGATCTGCCTGCCTCTAATTGGACAATAAACACCACTCTCCGGCTGCTAATGGCAGCAGTCTGCCTCTCAGACGCCACCTTGCCATTTGGCCATCGCCAGAAGTCCCAGAGTCTCCTCCGCACAACCGCCATGATGACAGGCTGAAGGAGTATTCGAAGCAAACTGTGAGATAACTTGCAATCTCAAGAGAGCTATTGTAAAGTTCTGATCGTTCATTATATTCTCCTCTCTTCTGTGTGTCCCTGATGTTTAGCTCTGTTTTTATAGCTCCAATGAGCCCGGAAGCAGTTGGGTCAGTTTGTTAATGGCCATCCAGCTGTAATGTTTGTATTAAACATTCTTGAAATGACTAAAACAGACCGCAACATTCCTGTGATGCTCATGCTGGTTCTTTCTGTTATGCCTTTACTCTGGTTTAAGGATGCTTTGGAGCAGAATAGTATTGTGTCACTCGTTTTATTTTCATAATATGCATACCATATTTTCTGGAAAATGTCACACCTGACTGTAAAAAAATGTTGTTTCAACTTAAAAATGTGTGTCCGTGCTGCATTAAAATTTTTAGTTTAGTCAACTTGAAGTTTTACTACGTGACAACTTGGATATTTGAAGGCAGCATGAACACTTACTTTCTTAAGTTGACACAGAATGGCATTGTTGAGAGAAGTTATTGGTTTATAAGTCCCATTTTATTATTACATTTGAAAATAATGTAAAATAAAAACATTGTAATTGATAATACAAACATAAACGTGTTTTAGTTAAAAAAAAACATTTACGTTTAGCGGTCCACTGTAAACCCTAACGGTCAAAAAACTTAATTGGTTTGAATAGGGGAAACTTAAATTAAACAAATTAGTTCATTCAAATTAACGTTCATGAGTATTTAGAACTTTCTTTTTCTTTTGAGTTCACTAAACTGACACATGTTAAGTCATCTGAATTGTTTCATTGTTTTGAGTTTTAGGAACTTGTTTCTTTTAATTTAGACAAACACCTAAAAGGTTCATGTAGTTCTTTAAGGTACATATTGCTACTCTAATGTACTAATATTAACCTTTTAAGGGTGAAAAAGGTACAAAGTTGTCCTTTTAAGTGACAAGTTGGACCCCTAAAGGTAAAATTTTTGCAATTTTTTTATGAGAGTGTATGATAATACAAACATAAACATGTGTTTTAGTTCCCCTCACTCTACACTGTAAAATTGGTATCAATAAGTTATGACAACATTTGTTTTTACATTGCTTTAACAAGATTCAACTCAGTTTAATGTCATTTAAGTTAATATGACTGTAGTAAAGCTTGTTTGTATGGGAAGAAGGAGGCGGGAACCGGAGAACATTAAAAGTTTAATATAAAATAAAATGGCGGCGACAGCCCCTCACGGTCGACTGCCGCCTACATACAAACAAACACAAAATGAAAATAAATAATCTGCAGCCCCTCACGGACGACTGCAGCGAACACATAACCAAACGTAAATAAAACACAACACAAAATCCAGGCCTGGTCCTCTCTCGTCCCTCACTGTCGTCGCTCCTCCTTTATACTCCCTCACGCCTCCGCGAGGGCCGAGATCACTGCAGCTCGCAGCTGGCGCTCATCCTCACTGATGAGCGCCGCCTCGTCCCGCCCTCACGGTCCCTCGACCTCACTGCCCGCCACATACCCCCAACGCCCTTCGCAGGCCGGGGGGCACTCCCGAGCCTGCGCTCTACTCCCCCCCCCCTCCCCGGGGGGGGCGATCACGGCGGCCGAGGGACCTGGGGGTAAGAACAGCGAGGTGAGAGAACGGAGCGGGGAGCATGAGGAGCGACAGAGACGAGAGAGTGGAGAGAGTGGAGAGAGGAGAAAAGAAAAAAAAAAAATTCTGGTCCAGTTCCCAGACACACAGCCGCTCGGTCCTCAGCCAGCCGAGAGGCTCTTCCTCGCGGTGCCATGCGGTGGTACTGGACGGCTCGAGACTCCTCCGCCCCCTGGCGGCCGGTGGTGGCTCCTCCTTCTGAGGGCGGCCGGAAGCGAGTCCCCGTCCCGCGCTCCCTGCTCCTCCCCAACATGGCGGACGGCAGCAGGCTTCGGCTCCTCCCCAACATGGCGGACGGCAGCAGGCTTCGGCTCCTCCCCAACATGGCGGACGGCAGCAGGCTTCGGCTCCGGGCAAGCGCTGGGGACTCCTTCGCCCCCTCGCGGACGGCAGCCACCCCACCTCGACCCAGAGGCACGGCAGCGAGCTCTTCGCGGCACCGCGATCCCCCTCAGTTGCGAGGGCTCTTCGACAGCGTGTCCCTCCTTCCTCCCGGGCTTCGGCACCACTGTAGTAAAGCTTGTTCATACGGGAAGAAGGAGGCGGGAACCGGAGAACATTAAACAAGTTTAATATAAAATAAAATGGCGGCGACAGCCCCTCACGGTCGACTGCCGCCTACATACGAACAAACACAAAATGAAAATAAAAAAGCTGCAGCCCCTCACGGTCGACTGCAGCGAACACATAACCAAACGTAAATAAAACACAACACAAAATCCAGGCCTGGTCCTCTCTCGTCCCTCACTGTCGTCGCTCCTCCTTTATACTCCCTCACTCCTCCGCGAGGGCCGAGATCACTGCGGCTTGCAGCTGGCGCTCATCCTCACTGATGAGCGCCGCCTCGTCCCGCCCTCACGGTCCCTCGACCTCACTGCTCGCCACAGGGGCCCTATACAATTGCTGAAATTTGACAAATGTTCCCTTTGTCCAAATGGCATGAGACTTATTGTCGTATGGTTGTCAACACTCTCTAGATCGACAAATAAAAAAATTAATTGGATTGATTTCTGTTTTTATGTTCGTGTGACAAAAATGTGTTATTGCTGTTCAGTTCATTGCATTTTGATGTTCCTGTTGTGTATTTTTTACTCAATATGTAATATAACTGGTCATTTCTGTTCTGTTACAGTTAGTAACTGAAGTGTAGATTAAAATTGTAGAATTATAAGAAAATCAGATGTTTGAAATAAATGATAAACTCTAAAGACTCCAATGTTTCTCTTGTTCAGGTTTGATTGTAATCATAATGTAACATCATTGAAAAAAAGATTTTTTCAGTACAAAAAAAATGCTAAACTTTGACAAAATTAATTAATTAGAATTGTTATAATTGTGATTTTATAACATTTAGATATGAATCCAATTGAAAAATACTTGTGAAAAGATGTCTTTCAGTCAGTCAAATAGCACAGCAAATAGGGGAGCTCTGCAGCCATTTACTGATAAAAGTCTTGTCTTGTTTTTTACTGTATTTTCCAAAAGATGGGCTACAATCTTACACTGAACCATGTCAAATTATCCATGTTATCCCCACGAATGAAAATTAGAAATGTGGGTCTTTTATAAAGTGAATTTTACATAAAAACATACATTTAAAAATGATTATAAATACTCCAAAAACTGCACAGATGTTGAGTAAAAACATTAATAAACAGAGTAAAATTACATTTGTTAAAAAAAAAACTATTGTTTTGTTACAAAATTACATTTTGTTGCATGGGGTCTGTGGAGACCCAAAGTAATTCCCAAACGAAGACCGTACAAGGGTTACATTAATTTATTTAAAGTGAAATACGCTATACAAATAAACTTTTTAATAAGAATAAGTTATGTGATCACATAACAGCAAGTTTATTTACTTAATAATTTTAAAGGTCCCGTTCTTCGTGTTCTTTTGAAGCTTTGATTGTGTTTACAGTGTGCAATATAACATGTGTTCATGTTTCGCGTGTAAAAAAACAGTATTTTTCACACAATGTACTCATCTGTATACCGCTGTTTTCACTGTCCTAAAAACGGCTGATGAGTTCCTTGTTCTATGAAGTCCCTCCTTCAGAAATACGTAACGAGTTCTGATTGTGCCAGCGGTTCCCGTGTTGTGATTTGACCGCAGCTTAGCAAACGTGGAAAGGTCACGCCTCTTAACGGGAGATGTATGCGCTTAATGATCTCTACAGCGTCCCTGGGAAAGCCAAACAAAGGTGATTTGACTCCGGGATGAAAATAACAGCGTCTCGACGACATGGCGACAAACACACTCAAACGCAACACTTCCTCTTCTCCACGCGACACTTCCTCTTCTCCACGTGGGACAGCAACAAGACCACGCCCCCTTTTTTCGCGTATTCTTGTGGGCGGAGGTTAGTCTGTTCTACTGACGTCATTTATGAAGGAAGTACCAGGATGTAGTCCAAGCCGGCCGTTCGCTGTAGGCTTTGAAAGGGAACTTCTGTTAAATAAAATATCTCGCTTGGCATTGAACTTTGAGCTTTATAATTTTACAGGTATTATTTATGCTCTTACAGCAACATTACACACTAACTAAAGTTTGAACAATGGGATCACGAAGAACGGGACCTGTAAGGCAATGGGTTTTAAGTTAAATCAACTGATCACTTTTTACAGTAATACCTATAAATTATCTTAAACCAATCTTAACCTACAAGTGCTTGTAGTTAATTCGTGTATAATTACACTGTAACAAAGACAGCATGAAATAAAGTGTAACCCAACGATGTTGCACAAACAATTGTTGTTTCAACTTAAAAAAGTCAGCATTCGTCTACATCCCATACCAGAAGCAAAGTAGCGACGGCTCGCCATCTCAGAGAGGCACGAAATCGCTCTCCAGAACGTTTCCGTTCACTGTTCCTCGCTGGTGGAACGATCTCCCCGCCTCCATCCGGAATGCAGAATCGCTGACAACCTTCAAAAGTCATCTGAAAACTCATCATAAAAAACATACGCTTTCACTTTCCTCTAATCCCTCCGTATTCCAGTTTATGCTGCTCTAAGCATTGTCTGAAACTTTGTATTTTGAGCACTTTTTGTGTTTATTCGCCTCTTCCTGTATTCCTCATTTGCAAGTCGCTTCGGATAAGAGCGTCTGCAAAAGGAATAAATGTAAATGTTTGCCTTAAAATGTTAAGTTTAGTCAAAGTGTTTTTACAGATGCAGTATACAGTACATACTCTTTAGTATGCATACTAGTCATTCCTTCCAGTCATAATCTATGCTTTCTGATGTGGGAATAGGTTTTTCTCAACACAATATCATGCCAATTAATAACTATTTCATGTTTTGGCGAATTTGAATCTCATTCTTTCTGTTTTCATTTGATCTTCTTACACAACAGTGACGGTTATAGATCTTCATGCTCACTTCATGCTCACACGTTTTCACATGCAATCACCACCTCGTAAAATAGTCATGTTTTCCTGTGAGATTGGGCTGGTCTCGTTCTCGATCATCATAACAAAACAATAATAAATGTGATCTCACAGCACAGCTTCAGTTCTTCAGGCCCAGAGTGGACGGTTTGTTGATTTGTGGGAGGAGCTTCAGGGTGTTTATATTGTCACATCACAGTGAGAGGCTCGGGTTACCCTGCAGAGAAGGAAGTATAGTCATATCGGCTGGTTTATCAGACAAAATTGTGTCCGTTCCACAAACACTTTCCTGCATAAGTTGTTAATAAAATAATGCTGTGATAAGTTGCCGAAGAACACAGAAATTCATCCTGCTTGTGCTGAATGACTGAAGCCCACCTTTTTCAAATACACTAATATTGCCAAAAGTTTTGGGACGCCTGCCTTTACATGAACTTTAATGTCATCCCATTCTTAATCCGTAGGGTTTGATATGGAGTTGGCCCACCCTTTGCAGCTTTAACAGCTTCAGCTCTTCTGGGAAGGCTTTCCACAAGGTTTAGGAGTGTGTTTGTGGGGATTCTTCTAGAAGCGCATTTGTGAGGTCAGGCACTGATGTTGGACGAGAAGGCCTGGCTCTCAGTCTCCGCTCTAATTCATCCCAAAGCTGTTCTATCGGGTTGAGGTCAGGACTCTGTGCAGGCCAGTCAAGTTCCTCCACACCAAACTCACTCATCATGTCTTTGGAGCGACGCTTTGTACACTGGTCAGTCATGTTGGAACAGGGCCATCCACAAACTGTTCCCACAAAGTTGGGAGCATGAATTTGTCCAAAATGTCTTGGTATGCTGAAGCATTAAGAGTTCCTTTCACTGGAACTAAGGGGCCAAGCCCAATCCCAGAAAAACAACCCACACCATAATCCCCCCTCCACCAAACTTTACACTTGGCACAATGCAGTCAGGCAAGTACCGTTCTCCTGGCAACTGCCAAACCAAGACTCAGCCATCAGATCATTTGGTCACTCCAGAGAACACGTCTCCACTGCTCTAGAGTCCAGTGGCGGCGTGCTTTACCCCACTGCATCCCACGCTTTGCATTGCACTTGGTGATGTAAGGCTTGGATGAGCTGCTCGGCCATGGAAACCCATTCCATGAAGCTCTACACACTGTTCTTGAGCTCATCTGAAGGACACATGAAGTTTGGAGGTCTGTAGCTGTTGACTCTGCAGAAAGTTGGTGACTTCTGCGCACTGTGACCCTCAGCATGCGCTGACCCCGCTCTGTGATTTTACGTGGCCTACCACTTCGTGGCTGAGTTGCTGTTGTTCCCAATCGCTTCCACTTTGTTATAACACCACTAACAGTTGAGTGTGGAATATTTAATAGTGAGGAAATTTCCTGAATTATTACACAGGTGGCAACTTATCACGGCACCACGCTTGAGTTCTCTGAGCTCCTGAGAGCGACCCATTCTTTCACAAATGTCTGTAGAAGCGTCTGCATGCCTAGTGCTTGATTTATACACCTGTGGCCATGGAAGTGATTGAACACCTGAATTCAGTGATTTGGAGCGGTGTCCCAATACTTTTGGCAATATAGTTTATATTTGAGTGAATTGTGAATAAATATTTTGTAAAATAAGTGTCAGTATATTTTTTACAAGTATGTGTATGTCTCATTTGGTATAGTTTATATATATATATATATATATATATATATATATATATATATATATATATATATATATATATATATATATATATATATATACATTTTTGCGTTTTATTGCATTTTTGCAACATAGACTCTTGATATCGTGATAACAGCATCAGAAGATAACTCTCAGATTATCATATATTACATATCATTAAAGAGATTTCTCAAGCTTCAACACACACACATGTTGGGTGTTCATCTTCTGTGGAGACTTTCCATAGATGTAATGGTTTTTATACTGTACAAAAACTGTATATTCTCTCCCCTTACACTAACACTACACCTAAACCCACCCACCACACACAACTTTCTGCATTTGTGCATTTTCTAAAACATCGCTTAGTGTGATTTATAAGCTGTTTTCCTCATGGGGACCAAATATGTATATTGCCATCTTTGTGGGGACATTTTGTCCCCAAAACGTACAACACACACACACACACACACACATAGGCTGCATTCAAAATCGCATACTTCCCTATATAGTAGACGAAAAACAGTAGCTATGTGACAGTAAAAGTGTCTGAATTCACAGTACTCACAGAAGAGAAGGCAAAGAATACCCGGATGACCTATTACTTCTGTGTTTTGTGAATGCCAGTGAAGATGCAACTGACGCTGGTAGGTCACATGATAATGACATCATGCATGTAGTATGTCCAGATTACATTAATACTACACACATGCATACTATAAAGAACATACTTTTATAGTGGTCGTGAAGTAATTATTATTCAAAATAAGTACCGACTCAAGATGTGATTTCAGACGCAGCCTAAGCTCATTATAATTAAAGAGGAGCCCTATCAGAATACTTACTGTATTTTATTCTTTCTTTAATTTTATATATTATTTATGATTTTACTATTGATGACATCCCAAAAGGCTGGGTTTGTTGCATATAACACATAACTTTAATTAATAGCTTTTATTAGCATATAGGTACTCTAATATAGGCAGGTTGATTCGGTAATACTAAATTATATTTGTGACTAAAATAAATAATAAACTTTCCTCCTGCAATAATGATTTTCCTCCTGAAGCACAGCACTTTACACAGCACTTTATAAATGTGTGTTTGTGTGTGTACAGTGGAGAGCGCATGTGTGTGAGAATGTGTCCATGTGCATGTTTGAAGTCTGAGGCTGGATGCTCGTTTGGATGTGAACATAATTACGGTAGGAAGATCAAAGCCGGGCAGGGCGAGTGATGTTTCGGGGGAGACTTTAACCACACTGCGCTCTCTTTCTTCCGCTGCTCTGTTCTTCCCTCCAGCCCTGCTGCCGCGCGCACATCTCCGCTCGTAAAAAATGATGAGGGCCGTATTTGTCATGTTTATGAGTGAGACGTATTCTGTGATGAAGACTTTATGAGAGATTCTCTCTCTCTCTCTCTCTCTCTCTCTCTCTCTCTCTCTCTCTCTCTCTCTCTCTCTCTCTCTCTCTCTCTCTCTCTCTCTCTCTCTCTCTCTCTCTTGTGGTAAAGTAATAGTTTCAGTTGGGAATACCATGGCATTGTATTCTTATATCATATTTATGGTTCACTCTGAAATTGATAGTAGGCCTACACTGTAAAAAATCCTGGGTTAAAAACAACCCAAGTTGGGTTGAAAATGGACAAACCCATCAATTGGGTTGTTTTAAACCAGCAAATTGGTTGTTTTTTAACCCAGCAATTGGGTTGTTTTAACCCAGTGAATGGGTTGTTTTAACCCAGCAATTGGGTTGTTTTAACCCAGCTATTGGGTTGTTTTAACCCAGCAATTGGGTTGTTTTAACCCAGCTATTGGGTTGTTTTAACCCAGTGAATGGGTTGTTTTAACCCAGCAATTGGGTTGCTTAACCCAGCTATTGGGTTGTTTTAACCCAGTGAATGGGTTGTTTTAACCCAGCCAATGGGTTGCTTTAACCCAGCAATTGGGTTGTTTTAACCCAGCCAATGGGTTGTTTTAACCCAGCAATTGGGTTGTTTTAACCCAGCCAATGGGTTGTCTTAACCCAGCAATTGGGTTGTCTTAACCCAGCAATTGGGTTGTTTTAAGCCAGTGAATGGGTTGTTTTAACCCAGCAATTGGGTTGTTTTAAACCAGCAATTGGGTTGTTTTAAACCAGCAATTGGGTTGTTTTAACCCAGTGAATGGGTTGTTTTAACCCAGTGAATGGGTTGTTTTAACCCAGCAATTGGGTTGTTTTAACCCAGCTATTGGGTTGTTTTAACCCAGTGAATGGGTTGTTTTAACCCAGCAATTGGGTTGCTTAACCCAGCTATTGGGTTGTTTTAACCCAGCCAATGGGTTGCTTTAACCCAGCAATTGGGTTGTTTTAACCCAGCCAATGGGTTGTTTTAACCCAGCAATTGGGTTGTTTTAACCCAGCCAATGGGTTGTCTTAACCCAGCAATTGGGTTGTCTTAACCCAGCAATTGGGTTGTTTTAAGCCAGTGAATGGGTTGTTTTAACCCAGCAATTGGGTTGTTTTAAACCAGCAATTGGGTTGTTTTAAACCAGCAATTGGGTTGTTTTAAACCAGCAATTGGGTTGTTTTAAACCAGCAAATTGGTTGTTTTTTAACCCTGCAATTGGGTTGTTTTAACCCAGCCAATGGGTTGCTTTAACCCAGCAATTGGGTTGTTTTAACCCAGCAATTGGGTTGTTTTAACCCAGCTATTGGGTTGTTTTAACCCAGCTATTGGGTTGTTTTAACCCAGCCAATGGGTTGCTTTAACCCAGCAATTGGGTTGTTTTAACCCAGCAATTGGGTTGTTTTAACCCAGCTATTGGGTTGTTTTAACCCAGCTATTGGGTTGTTTTAACCCAGCCAATGGGTTGTTTTAACCCAGCAATTGGGTTGTTTTAACCCAGCTATTGGGTTGTTTTAACCCAGCTATTGGGTTGTTTTAACCCAGCTATTGGGTTGTTTTAACCCAGCCAATGGGTTGTTTTAACCCAGCAATTGGGTTGTTTTAACCCAGCTATTGGGTTGTTGTAACCCAGCGATTGGGTTGTTTTTAACCCAGCATTTTTTAGATTCGGAAAAAATATTCTTGTATAGTATATTACACATGCACGTGTACAGTACGAGTCAAAGGTTTGGACACAATCTCTTTATTTCTGCTATTTTCCACATTTAATGATAATAGTGAAGTCATCAAAACTGAATGGAAGAACGAGATTAATAGAGACCAAAACATGTGACACAAATCAAAACCATCTTATTTTGATCTAGATTCATTCACTCAAACAAACGTCAATTCCTGGGATGCTTCTTACACAGCACTGAAGGATTTCACACACACTTACTGCAATCCAGACACTGTTTACAAGTATATGACCAATAAGTTGACAAAATATGTACATTGCTTTAACTCATCACACTTTTTATACAAGTTATACACAATTCAGCTCTTTTAAGTTGAAATGACTTAAAAATCCAAGTTGACTGTACTTAAAGATTTACGGGAGTAGGCCCAGTTGTCTAAATACGAATCCAGTCAGAGTCTGAAATTTTGACTGGCAGTGTAATAAGCCATTGCATTATTATAAGTGGTCGATTTCCCTTTCCTAGAAAGCGTCAAACTCAAATGATTACACAGTTGCATACAGTAGTAGTTAATCAATTAAAAAGCATTTCTGGAGCTTTGTTTATGAGATTTAACCTTTCCTTCAGTAGCTGACATCTTTTCTGTACCTGAATGCGGGTTATTTCATTACATTAGGCTGTCTGGCCCGGGGTTTGAGTGTGTAAATGTGAGCACCTCCGGCGCGGGCAGCTGCTTTCTAATGTACTCGAGAGGTAAATTGGTGTCTCTTGAGTAGGTGTGTTGACCTTTCAGAGACATTCAGCCGAACAGAATGCCACCGCACTAATGCCTCGCAGACGCTGGCTTAGCAGGACGCTTCACACAAAACATGTCAGGGGGGTCGACTTTATATAGTTTGGGGACAAAATCATCCTCAATTGGAAAAAAAAAAAGAATAAAACAATACACACTACAATTTAAAAAAAGAAATTATAATACATTTTATTCAGCGATGATGCATTAAATTGATCAGAAGTGACAAAAAGATTATGCTTCACATAAATGCTTTCTATTTTATTCCAAGTAGATTAAGAATGTTTAATTTAACTAAATGTTTAACTAATATGAAATACAGAAGAAAGAAAAAAACTTTAATTTTGTAATTTCAGAGGCAAGGATTTTGATAGAAATATGATTGGTTAAAATATTATGAAGACAACAATATTTTTTACTGACATATTTTAGAAATATTCATTAATTGCACAGATCATTTATATCAATAAATAAAATATTGTTTAACATTTTTTATTTATATGCATATGAATAAATATTTTTATAATAAATACAATATTAATTGTTTTATGAATATAAATATAAATACATAATTTATATTAATAAAAGAATAAAATATAAATGTAATATTTATAATTAATTTATATTAATATGTAAAATATTGATTATTTTATAAATGTACATATATTTTAAAAGAAATACTTTTATAAATAATTTATATTAATAAAATATATTTATTTGACACAATATTTTTCCCAAATAAATCATAGATAAGACATTTTATTATTTTTTTCCTAATGCTGTTATAATCATGATACTCAACCCCTTCTCATACACACACACACACACACACACACACACACACACACACACACACACACACACACACACACACACACACACACACACACACACACACACACACACACACACACACACACACACACACACACACACACACACACACACACACACACACACACACACACACACACACACACACGTGAATATGAATTATACAATGGGATTATGAGACATACAAAATATGAATTCGAATGATTTCTGAAGGATCATGTGACTCTGAAGACTGGAGTAATGCTGCTGAAAATACAGCTTTGATCACAGAAATAAATTACATTTTACAATAGATTCACATAGAAAACCGATATTTTAAATTGTAATAATATTTCAGAATATTACTGATTTTACTGTATTTTTGATCGAACAAACGCAGCCTTGGTGAGCAGAAGAGACTTCTTTCAAAAAATGAAAAAATCTTGTGAACATTAATGTAGTCATTACAATTTAATTATTTATAAGTGGCTCATAAATAAACTGATAAATAAAAACAGCAAAAGTGATATTCTATTCATTTTAAGAGGTAGAGTTAGGCTTTGGGGTTAAGGTTTATTCTAAAATAAAATTAAAATGGCATGTCCGCCTCCCAATATATAATAAAAGTCCATGCAGCTGCTGAATATGAGCTTGATCCACAGCTGGCTCAAGTCTTAGTGACAACAGGACATATTTAAAGCCCAGAGAACACAAAGCTCCTGTCGTCCTCTGCTACTAGTCTCAAAGCTCCCAGCCGACCTGAAGACACTTTATAGAGTGCAAAACCACTGGCTCCAGCCAAGGCTTTAGGAACTGCTGTTTCCTGTGGCGTCAGTGGGATTCGGCTGTATGAAGAAGCTGTCTGAGGGTTCACACGCTGTGACACCCCGTGGGTCTGTCTCCTCTGGGAAACTGCGGTGTCCTGAAGGGAAAAAAGCCCTCTCTTTCCCATGAGGAGCGGCGGGTCCCTGCTGAACGCTGAGCGCTGGGCTTGTGGCTGGAGATCAAGTAATGAGACGACTGACACTGAGTTTAAACAGAAGCAGATGGCATTAATAAAGTACTGTGGGAGTGTGTGTGTGTGTTCACGGCTGTACTTATAGTCATCTTAAAGACTCTCAGGTGTGTGTGTGTGTGTGTGTACCTGTGTTATCAGCTGTGAGCTCTTCACTGTGATGAGGAGTGTTTGTGTGTGTGTTGTTCAGTTAAATGCTCTGCCAGTATGATTGATTTCAGCATTGATGAGCACAGCAGTCAGGCAACAGATACTGATCACAGCTTTGAGAGAGTCAAATCCACCCCCATTACGGCAGGCTTCACAAATAACACTAGTTGTACCTCGGACAGAATCAATCCCAGCTCACAGTGAGATTCTGTCGCAGTTGTTCACCTTGCTGTGCATTTACCCACATGCAAAACTATGTTGCATCAGAAACACACGCTGTAAAAGTACACAAACCCATAATCAAATGCTTGGCCAATGCGTTGCAAGCCTTACTCTTGTGTTACTTTGGCAATAACAGACCTCAGTAGTACTCAAGGAGCGAGTAACCTTCAGATATTAAGCCTTATGTATCATTATTCCCCTTGTGAAAAAGAAGTACACTTTAGCATAAAAAGAGTGCGAAATGAATGTATGTTTTCAGACGCTTAACTGCATGTTATTTACAATTAAATTTGAAATGTACATGAGTGTTTTTTGACCCACTTAAGTACATATTTATATGTAATTTCATAATCACTTCTGTTGTCTCCGAAATTTGGTTAAAGTACTGCTGAATGTACTGACAAGCATTATGGTGAACTAAAATATATTTTAATGTCATTCCTATTGAAACTTGGAATTTCATGTATTTAAATGTATTTGTAATTACACATTTGTAATAAAATATATCAACTCTAAATGTAATATTTAAAGCTGCACTATGTAACTTTTCCGTCCCCTAGAGGTCGCCTATTCAAAACAAAGGCGTAATTTGATGACACCAAGTTTGAGCGCAGAATCTTGGGACATGTGGTCTTCACCTCACAGCCGGTGGAAAAGAATCGGGATAAGACTCGGGCAGAAATCATGTTGATGGATGTGATTATTAACGTTACTGTAGTCTGAAGCTGAGCAGGAGCGAGTGTTAATAAGAAGAGCGCAACACAAACCTCGCGAGCAGTGGGACTTTTATTGTGACATAGTCGCCGGCGGGACTTTTATTATGACACATTCGCCACTTACGCTTTTCCGGTCATGAGTATGAGGTAACGCAGCTCTGTTTATCATATTAGACACATCTGAGTGTGTTGAAAATGATGTTATGACGTTACTCTGTGCGTTCTCTCGGCGGCTGCTATGACACTTGTTCACACTGCAGTGAGAGTAAAGCGCTTCTGCAAAATAAAACCGGAAAACAAGGGTAACGCAGGTATGATGCCATCGACAGGCGACGCCCTCACACGTCCCGGTTCCTCAGTTAATATAGCATCTCACGATTTACATTTAGTTGAAAACATTTGGGATATTGTAAGTACTCAACTGAACAAAATATATAACACTGACCTAGTGGTTTTGGGATATTTTACAGAAAAAATGTTACATAGTGCACCTTTAATAACACACTACAGCTACAATGATAATCAAATACTGTATGTGCTCTAGCATGTTAGTCAACACATCAAAATAAGCACTTATTTAAAGCATAAATAAAAACATGATTTAAAATGTACTTTACAGTAAAACTTTTAATTTGTCATTATTACACACTGCAGTTTTTAAAACTGTACTTAAGTGTTAAAGGGTTAGTTCACCCAAAAATGAAAATTCTGTCATTAATTCCTCACCCTCATGTCGTTGGACACCCGTAAGACCTCCGTTCATCTTCAGAACACAGTGAAGATATTTTAGTGTAAATCCGATGGCTCAGAAAGGCCTCCATTGGCACAATGCACTTTACACTCTCAAGACCCATAAAAGGCACTAAAGACGTCGTTACAAAGTCCATCTCACTACAGTGGTCCTACAATAACTTTAAGAACCGACGAGAATAGTTTTTGTGCGCAAAAAAACCCTAAAAAACGACTTATATAGTGATGACCGATTTCAAAACACAGCATCATGAAGCTTCGAAGCGTTATGAATCAGCGAGTCGATTCAGCGGTTTGAATCGCCAAAGTCACGTGATTTCAGCAGTTTGAAACGCGATCCGAATCATGATTCGACTCACTGATTCATAACGCTTCGAAGCTTCATGATGCCGTGTTTTGAAATCGGTCATCACTATATAAGTCGTTATTTAGGGGTTTTTTTGCGCACAAAAACTATTCTCGTCGCTTCATAAAGTTATTGTAGAACCACTGTAGTGAGATGGACTTTGTAACGACGTCTTTAGTGCCTTTTATGGGTCTTGAGAGTGTAAAGTGCATTGTGCCAATGGAGGCCTTTCTGAGCCATCGGATTTACACTAAAATATCTTCATTTGTGTTCCGAAGATGAACGAAGGTCTTACGGGTGTCGAACGACATGAGGGTGAGGAATTAATGACAGAATTTTCATTTTTGGGTGAACTAACCCTTTAAGAAACATCAAAGTAATGAAAGTGATGTTATATTATATTATATAAAGATACAGACCTCAATTCGCGAATGACACGGCGCGAATTGAGCGAATTGAGCAATTGACGCGTTATTCGCGCGAATGCCACAAATCGCCCGAGTTGAAAAATCTGAACTTTGGCGGATATTCGCGCCGCGTTAACCAATTAGGAGCTTGCTCTAGTAGTGACAACAATGAGGAGAAAATCTGTACATTAATATCTGGTTCAGACTATATAATTATCACTGTGATCACATTAAATGACATGAAACACAACCCAGACACTTTTTGTTAAATGCAAGTTTATGTTTGATCAATAAAACAAAAGTAAGTAAAGTTATAAGTTATACATGAAATAAAGCAAACAAAGTCAGTGCTAGTCGGCTACAACGGTAATATAAAGTTATAGCCTAAAAATAAAAAAGTAATGAAACTTCACTTTGCCCTCAGTCTAAACGATTTGCCAGGGAACAAATTTTAGATCTATGAGACCCAAGATCGACCGTTACATCTACACAAGATGAATTATAGCTCGAGACACCACAGAGACATCAGAGCCGGTGGCAGACGGCAGAAGGACTGGCCGAGGAAAGGCTGCTCTCGCCGGGGTTACCGAGCGCTGCTGATCTGCTGGATCTCACAACTCCGAAAACGCCAGATAAAATGTTCAAATAGGCGCTCTCTTTATAAATAAACCACAGATTTGAGCTTTAAACAACTACATTATCGCCTGAAAAAGTCTTAAAACTATGTTTTGTCACACATTAACAGTAGATTTTAACAAAAAAAACGTGTAAACACAGCCCATGTCAGCCATTTCTCAACAAGACTGGAGCCGGCTGGCAGAAGCCCCTCCCATGACGCGAATTCGCGTCTGTTGTGAAGTGAATGTCACACGCGAATGAAGCGAATTTCGCAATTTATATGCGTCATTCACGTCCGGTGTGAACGCCACATTAAAGACTTGGATTCCCATGCTAAACATGGACAAAGTAAAAAAAAAAAAATTGAACGTTTGATGGAGTATTTCCGTGCCAAAAATACTCCTTCCGGTTTCTCATAAGTTTCGGAAAGTTTTTTTTTCGAGTATGGACCAAATAGTAGGGAGGTTAAGTGAACTTACAAAGTGTGATCTCACTCGTGTCTTAGGATACATTTATTTGTATGACCCTAAGGTACTTCCATACCAAAGGCGACCTTTGCATCATGACTTGAAGTCAAAGGCCTATTTTTTGGGCTAAACCTCCCTACTAAAAGTGACGTCAGCAATGGCGGAATGTCCTTGTACGGACCGTACGGGCTCTTCTCCCGGAAGGGTGCGCACGACTAGAGCAAGAGAGCAAATGCACACCCATTAACACGTTCTGCTCGGCTTTAGGGAAGTCATCGGCTGCGCTGCAGTCACGGGACTTCACGAAATCAACAATGTCACCAAAGATGTGTGTTTTTGGTTGTCAGGGCAAGACAACCCTGCACAGCTTCCCAAAGAACCCAGCGTTAATGGGACAGTGGATGGAGTTTGTTTTTTCGGAGCAGCAATGAAGTTGTGCAAGTGTTTTTGTTTGTTCCCTGAATTTCGGCGACAATGGTTTATGAACAAGCCCCAGTTCAACTTCGGATTTGTAGCTCGCCTAATGCTGAAAGATGGAGCGGTCCCAGCGATTAGGGTTCACGGGCGTGTGTTGGAAGCAGGCGGTGAGTAAAACTGCTTCAAATGTCTTTGTGTTGTTAGCTATCGACTCTTTTATTCAAATGCGCTACTATTCCATTGCTTATCTATGTAAACACGCACTAGTCTGACGTGCAAAACCGTTCCGCTTGCTACTGCTAACATTAAATCACATACAGTCCATAAACCAAATTATGTCCTCATAAACCACGAGAAAACACAAATGTTGTAAATTCTGATTCTGAATGTTCTGATTCTGATTCTAAGCAAGTATATAAGTTACAATTACAGTACATACCATAGAGCCGTCCAACTGTAGTTGTTGTTGCTGCTTCTCCTGTTCAATTTCAGCCTCTGGATCTGATTCTGGATCATATATGTATGGATAAATCTGATTGATCTCCATGGTTTATTTAGGATAGCGTTATTAAAGTGTAGATTAAAAGAAGGCGGGGCTTAATGTTCACTGAAGACTGTGAATTCCAGCATGACGCTTTTACAGTTTTTACAGTGAAAGTGTGTGTGTGTGTGTGTGTGCGGTAAGATATTAGTCGCTAAACATTTAATATTTGACAACTGTTTTACAATGGATATGTTTAACGACCCACAGTAACATACAGGGATGCAAACTACTCAATTTTTTGAATGTAATTTCACCATTTTGTGTTGAAATATGCTGTCATTTAAATGATGATGTAATTCATACAGTAACTGAATGTAACGAGACAAGAAAGTTTTTTTTTTTTTTGTTTACATTTTTGACATATTAGACATACAAACAAGAGTGAATGTGTGCATATATTTAAATAAAATATTATCTGAAAAGGGTTTAAATGGATTACTTCACAAATATATAGGCTATAATTAGACCAGGTTGGTCTAATTATATAATTAGGCTCCAACTTATTTTACCATTCCGATTTCTTTATTCCCTTAAATCCCTTTTAATCCTCTAATAAGTTAATTTCTTTAAATAAAAAAGAACCCCCTTCCCCCATCAAAAAAACAAAACAAAAAAAACCTTTGTCCCAATGTTCAAGGCATTGTTACTGCCTTGGGGTGTCATGCATTGCTCCGTAATAAATTCCCTTGAAAAATTTAACTATGGAATTACTCTTATTTTTTGTAATTTAATTACACTTACTTCTGATGTAATTGCATTAAATACTTTATAGACTGTAGAACAAGCATGTTCTGTTTTGGTTCTGTTTTCCCTGTTCTGGTTTGCCTGTGTTCTCGTTAGTTTTCTTGGTTGTTGATTAGTTCTACGCACCTGCTACTACAGCATACACAGTATTGATCAACTGGTCGAGGTTGATATGGTATTTAGAAAGTAATTATTAGGGATGCACCGAATCCAGATTTTTGGGGTTTGGCCGAATACCGAATCCACTGGTTAAGAATCCTACTCCCATCGATGGTCCATTATAACAGTAAACACATTAATGAAGTAAACAACGTCCACAGCAGTGTATTTTACATTTATTTTATTTTAACTGTAAAAAAAAAAAAGAAAGAATAGGCAACATTATGCCAGGATGACTGTCCTTCCTTTGCCGTAACGGAAGTTGAGGCATTTTGGCTGCTGTCTGTAGATTCCCTCATGCACAACTCACATTCTCTCGGATGTTTAATACTCAAATGTTTTAACAGAGGCTGTTGTTTAGGGTCCTTGCCACCACGGGACAAATCGGAGTGTAAATTGAACATGTAGCTCGAATCGCCAAAGAACACATTTTCTGTTCACGAGTTCCATTTTCACTTTCTCACAGCCGACTGCATCCGAACGGTCCACCTAGTAAACACCTTCCCGTAATCAACGGTGGCGCCATTACGTTCGACCAGCGGAGCGCACATAGTGCAAGCCTAGGGTTTGGTTCGGTGGGAAAAAAATTCTAAGGTTCTGCAGAAACCGAAACCCCGTCAAAAAGCCCAATATTCAGCCGAATCCGAATCCTGGTGTTACGAACTGCTCCGAGACAGAGGTTGAGAATCCAAATGCAGCTTTTAATAAAAGGGTAATCCACAATCGTAGTCAAAAGTACAGGCAAAAGGTCATACACAGGAAAGCAGTCCAAACAGGCAAACAAGGCAGGAGTGACAGGCAAAAGGGTAATCCGGGAGACAGGCAAGAAATCCAAAAACCGACAGACATGAAACCAGGGAAACGCTCAGAATTGCAGTAAATAACAAAACAAGACTTGGCAATGACTGACAGAATGAACAGGCTTATATAGGGTGAGCTAACTAGGAAATGAGGTGCAGGTGGATGTAATCAATGGGTGTTGAAGAGTCCGGGCAAAGGATTATGGGTGATGTAGTCCTAGATGGAGTGACAGTCTGGAGTGGAGTGCCCTCAGGTGGTTCACATGGGCACTCACACAGGACGAATTGTGACATAGCCCCCCTCCTAAGGAGTGGCTTCCAGACACTCCTATAATAATAATACCGGAGGGAGGTGGAGCGGAGGCGGACCAGGGGGTGGGATGGAGGGCCAGGCCCGTGTAGCGGAAAAGGGCCTGGAGACTCAGTCACCGTAGAACGCCAGGAAGGAGCAGGCTGGACTGATGACCAGGGTGGCGCAGGCAGCCAGGGCGGAGCAGACGACCACCACAGCGCAAACGAGGTTGAAGACCCCCACGGCTTGGCAGACGACCACCACAGCAGTGCAGACGAGGTTGAAGACCCCCATGGTGGAGCAGACGACCACCACAGCAGTGCAGACGAGGTTGAAGACCCCCATGGTGGAGCAGACGACCACCACAGCAGCACGGGCGGTCTCGGAGACCCTCACGACGGTGCAGGCTGAGCAGGTGGCCCGGTTAGAGTCCTCTCTGGACTCGTGACTGGAGGCGGAGCCCTTTCTGGACTCGTGACTGGAGGCGGAGCCCTCTCAGGACTCGTGACTGGAGGCGGAGCCCTCTCTGGACTCGGGACACGGGCCGGAGCCCTCTCTGGACTCGGGACACGGGCCGGAGCCCTCTCTGGACTCGGGACACGGGCCGGAGCCCTCTCTGGACTCGGGACACGGGCCGGAGCCCTCTCTGGACTCGGGACACGGGCCGGAGCCCTCTCTGGACTCGGGACACGGGCGGAGCCCTCTCTGGACTCGGGACACGGGCCGGAGCCCTCTCTGGACTCGGGACACGGCCCGGAGCCCTCTCTGGACTCGGGACACGGGCCGGAGCCCTCTCTGGACTCGGGACACGGGCCGGAGCCCTCTCTGGACTCGGGACACGGGCCGGAGCCCTCTCTGGACTCGGGACACGGGCCGGAGCCCTCTCTGGACTCGGGACACGGGCCGGAGCCCTCTCTGGACGCAGGTCTGTGGCGGGAGCCATCTCTGGACGCAGGTCTGTGGAGGGAGCCATCTCTGGCGTGGCGGCGGCCATCTTGGCAGAGGACTCTGGCATGGCGGCGGCCATCTTGGCAGAGGGTTTTGGTATGGTGAATACAGGACAAGGAGGCACAGAAAACCTAGGACTAGCGATCCTCAGCACCGGACATGGCGAACATGGTGTTGGGTTTTGTTCACAGCGCCTCGCTGGAGCTTGATACATGGTACCCCCTCCCAAAAACCGTTTAGGGGAAATGTCCTCCTCTATTTCTCCAACAGTGTAGGAGGAACCACTTAACGACAGTGCATAGTCCAGAAACTGACTGAGTGATCCACGAGGACCATCACGGATCAACTTAGATTGATATTGTTCATTAAGACCATAACAAAAGAAATCAATGAGTGCACAGTCCGGGAGATCAGAGAAATTAGCAATAGCTAAAAAGTCCTGAATGTGTTTCTCGAGTGACTGGTTACCTTGACGTAGACGGATTATTTGAAGTGCTGGATCCATGATGGCCAAGTCTTCTGTTACGAACTGCTCCGAGACAGAGGTTGAGAATCCAAATGCAGCTTTTAATAAAAGGGTAATCCACAATCGTAGTCAAAAGTACAGGCAAAAGGTCATACACAGGAAAGCAGTCCAAACAGGCAAACAAGGCAGGAGTGACAGGCAAAAGGGTAATCCGGGAGACAGGCAAGAAATCCAAAAACCGACAGACATGAAACCAGGGAAACGCTCAGAATTGCAGTAAATAACAAAACAAGACTTGGCAATGACTGACAGAATGAACAGGCTTATATAGGGTGAGCTAACTAGGAAATGAGGTGCAGGTGGATGTAATCAATGGGTGTTGAAGAGTCTGGGCAAAGGATTATGGGTGATGTAGTCCTAGATGGAGTGACAGTCTGGAGTGGAGTGCCCTCAGGTGGTTCACATGGGCACTCACACAGGACGAATTGTGACACCTGGATTCAGTGCATCCCTATAATTATTAATGCAATACGTTTTAGAAAGAGTAATTAGTACCGTAATGTGTAATTAGTAGATAATAATTAATTACTTTTGTATAGTAACTTACCCAACATTGGCAAATTTCATTTGATTGCAATGAATATGCAATTAAGTGTTTGAAAACATTACCTTGAATTTGAACTAATTCGCATATTATTCTATAATAAGTCATTATTTGAAAAGTATGCTAAAGTGTTCTTTTTTTTCACAAGGATGCTGAGCTTATGAAATGATAGGCAATTTAGAAACAAAAACGGTTAATTTGCCTATTCAGCCATATGTCGTGATGATCATTTTCTATATTACTGGAAATTTCATGCAGTTTATGTTAACATCAATAAATTCCTTAGCCTAGAAATCTAGACGCACCCTAGCGGCAGCAAATGTAATTTGCAGCCAGGGCGTCTAGCAACTCTCCGTTGGCTTGCGAGCTGGAAAAACCAAACTCTGGTCAGGCCAATCACATTGTGTATAGAGTCGGTGGGCGGGCTTAACATAATGACGGCAGAGTTGCGGTGGTTCCGCGTGCTACTCATAAACAAAGAAGCTGGCGTACAGCAGTCTGTCGAACCGGCTTTGCCCGCGACTCAGGAAGACTTGGAGTTAAGCTTTTCTTTGAGGAAAGAACAAAGAACGGCACTGAAGTCATTCTTAAGAAAGGAAGATGTGTTCGGAGTTTTGCCGACCGGATACGGTGAAAGTTTAATCTATCCACTAGCTCCGCTTCACCTTCTTCATTGCTCTGGTTGGTTGTAGCGCTATCCTATTGCGTGCAGAGGGAATTTGAAAGACAACCGTTTATCCCGCCCCTCGGATTGAGCCCTGCCAATGGGGTTTTCCCAGACCCGATATCTTGATGTGGGTCTGGCTTGTCAGGCTATACATTCCTATGTATGGTTTACAGTCATTTTGTATATATCTTCACCAAGGCACTCGGGTCGCTTCTTGATGTCCAAAAGTAAAAATGAAGCAAAATCATGAAGCTTTAACATTTAGGTGCTCTTCCCCGCTCCCTCTCTCCCTTTAGCATCAGACTCCTCTCGCTCTGTTTCCAAGCTCTGTCTCATCTCTGGTGTTTTGGCTCCGGATGGGGTGATTTTTCCCCAAACTACAGGTGTTTTCATTAGGGCTAATGATAGCATGCGACGCCCAGCGCCGTGGTGATCGCTGTTGTTTATTGGTGCTGTGATAAGCATTATAACAAAACACACATGTCACAGCGAGCGTCCCACAGCCTGCCGGCACTAATGAGATAAATAAATGAATTTAGTACAGCCACAAATGGCTCCTGAGAGCTAGTTACCAGAGACGGAGAGGAGAGAGAGATGAGGTGAGCGCTCTCGCGAGGGCCAGGCAGCGGCTGATGTACATATGTCCTTGATTACCGCCAGTTCCCCTGCTTTTATTCTAATAAGTGACATTCTTTGTACTCCTGTGGACAGCTAGACAGTCTGACAGTGGATGGGAATAAATATTGCATGTGGCTCACATTAAGCTGTCAGCTGCGGGCCAAGAGAGAGACAGAGAAATTCACGTGATGTTCGGAGCAGCTACACTTTCTCTGCTCTTGTCACAATTGTCACATCTTGATGATCTCTCCCCTTCGTATCCCCCCATCTCTCTCTCTCTCTCCTTCACCCCCCCACCCCCATCCTCTCCTTCACTCTCTGTCTCGCTCTGACACTCTCTCTCTGTTCCACCAGTGACATCATGGCTTCTCGGAGTACTGTAATATTTGGCTTTTGAAGGGTGTGTTTGATTTTATTCCTATTTACAGATCATTTCTGTCACAAACTGTAAGTGAGTTGCTCTCTGATGATGATGATGATGACGATGCATCACATGCTTAAAACGAATGTTACTGATTTACAAATTCATGCAGTGAAAATCTGAGATTTCTTATGACATTGTTGTCCTTTAGTGTCTGGGGATTTTGTTCTGTATTCGAATTTCAAAAACGTTTATTTAGAATTTTATCATTTCATAATTTGACTTTTATAACATATTTAAAAAAATTCTGACGAAAGAAAAAAAAATTTGGCAGGTGTTGTTAGTTGCTAGGGCATTGCCAGGGTATTGCTATGCAGTTGCTAGGGTGTTCTGGGTGGTTGCTAAGGTGTTGCTATGCAGTTGCTAGTGAGTACTTGTATTGCATTATTGTACGTTTGCTAGGGTGTTCTGAGTGGTCGCTAAGGTGTTGCTATGCAGTAGTGTGTGCTGAGTGCTCTTTATCATGTTACTATGTAGTTGAAAAACCACAGTTTCTGGGTGGTTGCTAAGGTGTTGCTATCCATTTGCTTGTGTGTAATAAGTGCTTGTTAACACATTAAAATGGAGTTTAAAAAAACCCAGTTTCTATGGTGTCCTGGGTGGTTAAGGTGTTTCTAGGGTGTTGCTAAGCAGTTGATAATGTACACAGAGTGCTAATTATGTGTTAGTATGTGGTTTCTCGTGTGTTCTGGTGGTTAAGGTGTTTCTAGGGTGTTGGTAAACAGTTGATAATGTACACAGAGTGGTAATTATGTGTTAGTATGTGGTTTCTCGTGTGTTCTGGGAGGTTAAGGTGTTTCTATGGTGTTGCTAAGCAGTTGATAATGTACATTGAGTGCTAATTATGTGTTAGTATGTGGTTTCTAGGGTGTCCTGGGTGGTTAAGGTGTTTCTAGGGTGTTGCTAAGCAGTTGATAATGTACATTGAGTGCTAATTATGTGTTAGTATGTGGTTTCTAGGGTGTCCTGGGTGGTTAAGGTGTTTCTAGGGTGTTGGTAAACAGTTGATAATGTACATTGAGTGCTAATTATGTGTTAGTACATGGTTTCTAGTATGTTCTGGGTGGTTAAGGTGTTTCTATGGTGTTGCTACACAGTTGTTAATGTAGACTGAGTCCTAATTATGTGTTAGTATGTGGTTTATAGTATGTTCTGGGTGGTTAAGATGTTTCTAGGGTGTGGCTAAGCAGTTGTGCTAATTATGTGTTAGTATGTGGTTTCTAGGGTGTCCTGGGTGGTTAAGGTGTTTCTATGGTGTTGCTAAGCAGTTGATAATGTACATTGAGTGCTAATTATGTGTTAGTATGTGGTTTCTAGGGTGTCCTGGGTGGTTAAGGTGTTTCTATGGTGTTGCTAAGCAGTTGATAATGTACATTGAGTGCTAATTATGTTAGTATGTGGTTTCTAGGATGTCCTGGGTAGTTAAGGTGTTTCTAGGGTGTTGCTAAGCAGTTGATAATGTACACTGAGTGCTAATTATGTGTTAGTATGTGGTTTCTAGGGTGTCCTGGGTGGTTAAGGTGTTTCTATGGTGTTGCTAAGCAGTTGATAATGTACACTGAGTGCTAATTATGTGTTAGTATGTGGTTTCTAGGGTGTCCTGGGTGGTTAAGGTGTTTCTATGGTGTTGCTAAGCAGTTGATAATGTACATTGAGTGCTAATTATGTGTTAGTATGTGGTTTCTAGTGTGTTCTGGGTGGTTAAGGTGTTTCTAGGGTGTTGCTACACAGTTGATAATGTGCACTGAGTGCTCATTACATGTTAGTATGTGGTTTCTAGTGTGTTCTGGGTGGTTAAGGTGTTTATAGGGTGTTGCTAAGCATTTGATAATGTGCACTGAGTGCTCATTACATGTTAGTATGTGGTTTCTAGGGTGTCCTGGGTGGTTAAGGTGTTTCTAGGGTGTTGCTAAGCAGTTGATAATGTACATTGAGTGCTAATTATGTGTTAGTATGTGGTTTCTAGTGTGTTCTGGGTGGTTAAGGTGTTTCTAGGGTGTTGCTACACAGTTGATAATGTGCACTGAGTGCTCATTACATGTTAGTATGTGGTTTCTAGTGTGTTCTGGGTGGTTAAGGTGTTTATAGGGTGTTGCTAAGCATTTGATAATGTGCACTGAGTGCTCATTACATGTTAGTATGTGGTTTCTAGGGTGTCCTGGGTGGTTAAGGTGTTTCTAGGGTGTTGCTACACAGTTGATAATGTGCACTGAGTGCTCATTACATGTTAGTATGTGGTTTCTAGGGTGTCCTGGGTGTTACTAGCAGTTGCCAGTGTGCATTGAGTGCTTGTTAGCACATTAGAATGCAGTTGCTAGGGTTTTCTGGGTGGTTACTAAGGTATTTCTAGGGTATTGCCACGCAGTGTGGATTGTCTATTAAGTGTTAGTATACGGTTTCTAGGGTGGGTAGTTGCTTGGGTGTTGCTATGCCGATGCTAGTGTGTACTGAGTGCTTGTTAGCACATTGTGGCTGCTAAGGTGCTCTAGATTGTTTTTATTGTTTTGCTAAGCAGCTTGAAGAGCTGAAATCCAGCCACTGAAATTCACAGATGATGATCAGCTTTGAGAGAGAGAGAGAGAGAGAGAGAGAGAGAGAGAGAGAGAGGGAGGCACGCAGTAAAAGAAAATGACATTTTGAGTGGAAGAGCACATCTGCAGTTCCTCCAGTGTGTGTTTGTGTCTGTGTGTATGTGAGTTTGTGTGTGTGTGAGAGTGTTTGTTTGTGTCTGTGAGTTTGTGTGTGTGAGAGAAATTGCGTGTGAGAGAGTTTGTGTGTGGGTGTGTGGGTGTGTGTGTGTGTGTGTATGTGTATGTGTGTGAGAGAGAGAGATGTGTGTGTGTACCTGGTATTTGTACAGTATAAAAATCATTACATCTATGGAATGTCCTCATAAAAAAATGGAAACCAAACATGTGTGAGTGTTTGTATGTGTGTGTGTGTGTGTGTGTGTGCGGGGTGCAGTCAGTGTCTGCGCTTGTGTCCTTCCAGTTGTTCACTGCTGTGAAGATGAAAAACGTCCCGCTGTGATCTCCATCAGCTCATCCCTCTTTCCTTCATCTCTCCATCACACTCGCACACACAATGAAGTTACTGAAGTTACGCTGATCATTTAGTGAATGACAATCATTCTTCATAGATGCTTAGCAATGAAAAATAAATACATATACAAAGTTAACAAAATAATAATAATATAAAATGTGACAATGTATTATCTATTGAACAATACAATATTTATTTAGATATTTATAATAAAAGGGGAAATGTTGTTGTCATTTCATCTCTGTACTAACCGTTAGACATTTATTGAATAAAGGCAAATATCATATGCCACCAAACTCATGAGAGAGACTCGCAGACTTGCTCTGTCAGTACAGCTGAAGTGCTAAACCTCTTTATCTGTCCGCCTTAATGACACTCCCTCTCTTCTCCAGCGCTGAAAGCCTGATACTACAGTTTAAACCACCTCTCTAAATACAGACACTTCCTTTCCTTTCCTTTCCTTTCCTTTCCTTTCCTTTCCTTTCCTTTCCTTTCCTTTCCTTTCCTTTCCTTTCCTTTCCTTTCCTTTCCTTTCCTTTCCTTTCCTTTCCTTTCCTTTCCTTTCCTTTCCTTTCCTTTCCTTTCAGACAAGAGATCAAAGCTTAAGCCCAAGGCCATCTCTGGCATATGAAAACACTACACACACACACACACACACGATTAACATACACCTCCTTTAGATCGTAAATGTGGATCTTTCATCCTGTATTTCTCCATTAATGCTGTTTCTCTCTGTTCGGTTGACTTTCCCCTGACTTTCATTTGGTGATCTGGACACAGACACAGTGAACACACACCAGTGGTTTCATACCAGTGGAAACGCTCAAAGCTTGACTCTGACACTTGATCTGTTCATATATACTCATAGTTGTCAACCGGATATATTCTGTACCCACCGATAGACGCTGCTTTCATTCGTGCTTAATTAAGCACTCAAAGGTTTCTATTTACAGCGTGTTTTTACATGCGTTGAGCATTGTAGCCAACCGCAATCATATCTGTTGAGCAGGCGAATGCAATGGCCAATCAGAAGTGCTTGTCAGTAAGTTAGTCAGAAGTTAGTTTTAGTTTTGTTCAACGCAAGCCGCACGCTCGTGAATCCTTTCATTGTAACCAACACAATGTAAATAAGATTCATTGTACAATCAAGACAGCTTTTTATTATTATAAAGGGAGTTTTCGTGAGAGTGCAGAATTCAATGAGCTTGCACTGAGCGACTGTTTATTATGATATCACCTGGTATTATGATTTTTGGTCGATCAGGTCACAAGTAGACAAGAGAGATACATTCCCGTTCACACCTGGTGTTTTAATCCGTCTCTTTTGTCCACTTTCAGTCACTTCTGTCCTGATTTCTTCGAGAGGAGGGTCTATGGGTGGGTAAATGTATGTTTTTTTTTTTCAGATCTTTCAATCTAATGGACAAAAGTTAGCTTGCGCATTTTACATATGAACGCGACGGGAAAACGTACGGGAAGCATTAGCTTTTGTTTTTTGATAGCTGCAAGACCAGCCGAACGCTGTGAGTGTGTGTTAGAAATCAGGAATGGTGAGGGAACATTGTGCTTAGTAAGTTTTTCGTCTTCAAACCAATCTTGGGTCTTCAGCCGACAAAGTTTGAATCCCATCTGGCTAGTGCGCTTCCCATAATGTTTGTGCGTTAGGTCAGTAGGCGGAGAGTAGACGGTCTTTTGTGGCTGTTTAAACGCATTAGACCACATGAGCGTTTACACTAAGAAAACAATCCGGTCGAATGCGTTTTCAGTCACCTCTGGAAGAGGTTGAAAGTGGACAAGCTTGAACGTTTTATGTTGCGTTCACACCAAACGCGAATACAGTGTCTGGCGCGAGTGATTTCCATGTTAAGTCAATGGAAAGGCACGTTGACGCTCGTCTGGAGGTCCAGCGGCGCGATAGACGTGTTTCACGCAATGCGATGGATGCGATTCCGCCTTGTTCGCGCATCCAGTTCGCGCAAATGATGCAAATTGGACACGAATTGAGCGTCTTGTGCGTTATGCGCGAATGGTGCTTTTTGTGCATTAACGCGTTTGAAGCAAATCCGCGTCTCACGCCCGAGTTGAAAAATCTGAACTTTGGCATCAATTCGTGCCGCGTTAACCAATCAGGAGCCTGCTTGCTGCTGTCACGTGGTAAGTGACGTGATGAGAAACCCTGCATAATGAAAAAATACTACTATTGTGTCACAAAATGTAGGTTTAAGACTTTGTCAGGTGAGAATGTAGTTTAAAGCTCAAATCTGTGGTTTATTTATAAAGATAGCGCCTATTTAAAAGAAATAATCTTGTGTTGTGGAGTTGTGAGATCCAGGCGATCACCGGGGGCTCAGCGCTCATTAACCCCGGCGAGAGCAGCCTTTCCTCGGCTAGTCCTTCTGACGTCTGCCGCTGGCTCTGATGTCCTGTAGTGGTTGGTCTTGTGTGGATCTAACGGCCGATCTTTGGTGTCATGAATCTATAATTTGTTGTCTGCCAAATCGTTTTGACTGAGGGCAAAGAGAAGTTTCATAACTTTATTTTTTAAGGATATTTAAATATACATGCAATGAAGATAATGTAGGCGTTGCCTGGACCACATTTGTGTGGCTATTAATGTTTAATATATATTTTTAATGAAAATGAAAAGAGGCAGAGTGGTGTTTTATGACATATTTCTCCTGGAGTGCCTTGAACGTGCATCTATTTTGCTTCAAACGCACAATTTATACACACGTCCAATTCACTGAGGATGCGCAAATGGATTCAAAATGTCCAAGCGTCCAACTAGACGCAATTTTGACGCTCTATTCGCGTTCTGTGTGAACGCAGCATTAGACCCCGTTTACACCTGTATTTAGTGTATGTCTACTCCTCTTAATACCAGGTGTAAACACAAGTACACTGCAAAGTTTCTGGATTGACAACTGTAATTAAATGCGCGATTGAATCTGAAAACTGCAATGAAACCAACGAACACAAACTTTTAACAAAGTTTTTGCTCTTGTAACGAAATTGGTACCACTAAATTGTACTGGCATTGGTACAGACTACTGAAATTTTGATACCGTGACGACCTTACACTCATCTGTACAGAGAACATGCTTCTGAAATGAAAAATAAAACGTGCATCAAATGTAGGTCATGGTTAATTGATTTATTACATCGACATGTTTATGGTTTCTGTTAATGTCAAACAATTTTACTAAAGGCACATGCAAGCAGCGCAGCTGAACACTAACCGGCGTGTGATGAAAACCTTCAGCAGCGGAACGGCCCGCTAGAGCTCGTCAGCACTGAGTGATTAGCTGAAATAATGTCTCTGTCAGCCTTAATCACATTAAAACGTGGTTAACATTTAATTTTTCTCTCTTCATATGCAAAAATTTCCACTAGATTTGCAGCGAAGGCCATTGAAATTCCATTATAAAAAGAATAAAAATTTCAGGCATCATTTATTCAGAGAGAAAGAGTGGAAGTGGATGAAGAAAGTGCTGAATCTTTCTATTAGCACAGGGCTGAGAAATGATCTTCAGTGGTTCAGGATGTGAGGGCTGAGACCGGACGCCCTGAACACACATTCACTCAAACCCTGACCCGCATCATCTGTGACCCCACTGATTTACATGCGTTTGCGTTTGATTGTGACATTTATAGAACAAGTGAATCGGCTAAATAGCATGCAGTAAGATGTACAGAGTTTTAATGGTGCCTTTAGAAATCTGTTATATAAATATAGTGGCCCCAAAAACTATTTGGAAACTTAAAGGTGCAGTGTGTAATATTTAGGAGGATCTATTGTCAGAAATGCAATATAATATACATAACTATGTTTTCAGTGGTGTATAAAGATAATGAACCGTTGTTTTTATTACCTTAGAATGAGCTTCTATCTACATACATTTTGCACCGCCATGTTTCTACAGTAGCCCTAAACGGACAAACTGCTCTACAGAGCGCTAGTCACTCTCTGCTGTCTCAGATGACGACATCTTTGTCCTGTGTTGGCCACCGTAGCTTCTCTATGTGCTTTGAAAGGGAGGGGTGAGCGGTGGACGGTTGCAATTCACATACTCACCACTCTAAAATGTGTCGCTAAAATTTACACAGTGCACCTTTAACTCATAAAAGTAAAATATCAAATCAAGAAAACAGAGAAATCTGGTGATTTTTACTGGATGTAGTTCACCTCAAGTTCACACAGGAGTAGAGAATCACATTAAAGGGGAACTTCACTGCCAGCAAAATGGGTTTTCAATAAAACTTGGCTGCCTATACATTAGAAAGGTGAAACATTTTTTAAAATCTGTGCTACATGACAAAAGAAAATGACTGTTATCTTCCCTTTTGTCAAATAGGTAGGGAAACTTCAACACCCATAATGCACTGGGAATGCTCCCACCAGTCTGCAATGGATACACTTACCAGAGTCAAATACCGCCTTGCTTTAGAAATACTCCAAAGCAAACTTTTAGTTATAATGGCGTTGACTTGTATTGAATTCAAAGGGTAAACGTTTAGCAGGAGTGAGTTACTTTTGGTAAATATGGAGAGAAATGTGCAACGGTTTGTAGTCATCATTTTAAATCGAATGACCATGAACACTGTTTTAGGCCAAACGGAGGGAACAAACTGAAAGAAACTGCTGTTCTGTCCGTCCCGTACAGGTAAGAACGCTGTAGCCTTAGTGCTCCATTTATACCATAATGATGTTAGTGGACATATGGTGCGTTCAAGTCATGTCGTAAGGATCGTATTTATGAGTTGAATGCACATGAACGCATTCATTGTATCGCGTTATCCAGCGGACTTTTGCTGACAAATAAATGTCTAGGTCCAGGTAACACAGAGAACGTGTAAACGTTCATTTATACATACTACCAATATTGTAACAATACAAAGTGGGTTGAATTGGCGAAGTTAAACTTTAAAGGTAGGGTAGGCTTTTTTTCCTGAGAGGCTAGCAATAGCGAGCTAGCTTTGAAAGCATGAGATCCCACGCTCTCTTCAGAGCGTCTCTAAAGCCACGCCTCCTTCAAAACACATGAACACACAGAGCAGAGTCTGCAAAGCGTCACGAGAGACGGCGTTAAACTACCTCATGTCTCAAAGCACATAACATTATAAACAACTTAAAGAGCTCTTGTTCCACCTGACTGCTGCAGATTCATTTCAGCGTTGATAGTGTTGACAGTGAAACGCATACATTCGAGACACGAACCGCTCCGAGTGTAACGTCACAGGTTTCCATCTCTTTCAAATGACAGTAGTTATGGTGTGAACGCAGCATCTGCTGGATGTTTTGGTTCAGGAGGAACTGTAAAAGGCAGCTCTCGGTGACTGACGTCTGTCTAACTCTGCATAGCATGAAACGCTGATGACGTGTGATGTCATTCGGACCAAATGCAATGATTGGATGAACATTTTATAGTCCTTGATTTATATACATATAAATACATTTAGACCACTTAACTTAGTGATTGCTATCAGGATTTCAGAGACCAGCATAACAAATTGCCTACACTGACATTTGAAACACACACACACACATACATTTTATATTTTATATACATTTTATATATATATATATATATATATATATATATATATATATATATATATATATATATATATATATATATATATATATAAATAAAAGAAACAATACTATATAAATCAAATGTGTGATTATATGTAAGGGTATCTGGGAATGACCTTCCACTGTTTTTCACATTATATGATATGAATTACTTTTTAAACTTATTTTTTTACTTCCAAAACCCATACATTTGACTCTGATTAAGTAAAAAAAAATTCTAACCTAATAAATGTGAAAAACTTCACTTGAAAAGTGTTTTGTTTTTAATAAATCACACCTCAATATTTGATATTCCGCGTCATTCATCATACATCGACCGTTGTGAAGTAGGCTTGCTAAAACATCCCGTTTTTCACAATGCGTCCTAAAACACATTTTGACCAAATGTTTCCTTTCTCGTGCTGTCATATTTGCGTAATGTCTGTTTTGAGGCTTATTGGTGTCAAATTACCACTTCTTCAACAGAAATGAACTGACAAGATATGACTTATTCAAAAGCAATTATTTCTATTTCGTAACAGCACTCCTTTTTCAAAATAACAAATCAGCAAAATGACTAAAACAAAATGTGTTTGATGTTTCGTCACCATTTGTCAAGCTGTTTGTTGGGGGGCAAATAATTGGGGAGACTTGTGCTATTCCGGTGTCATAAAGTTGCTCAAATTGGTGGTGAAAGTGGTGTTGACAGCGTATCAGGTTCTTTAATTGACAGTGGTGTGTGTGGGGCGTCGCGGTGAGAGTGTGTGTGTTTTGCTCTCCTCTTTCTGTGTGTGTGTGTGTGCGTGCATGGGCCCGTGTCACTCAGTGCCAGGACCTCGAGACCTCCACGCTCATTTAGCGGTAACATTATGAAAATCATCCCTCAGCCCTAAAGCGAGAGATCTTTGTTACGACTCCCGGCTCTGTCAAGCCTTCACCAATTACACTCGCAGGTACAATGGTCTATTGAGCGGAGCGCAGCCCTTGACTGGCGCGGCGACAGTGATTTGTGAATCGTTACCGCGTCGCCGGAGGAGAGCTCCGTACCTGAGGAATGCAAATAATGTGCCGCGAAACCAAACTACAGCTACTATTACCGCAGATTGGATTTTTCTTCCTTTCTTCACCTCTCACAAGTGTGAAGTTTTCAACTAAATGTAAATTTGTCTCCATCAGAAGTGGCCACAAGCTCAGAATGATGGCTTTGACTCTCAGCTCTGGTTGAAGAGCGATATATAGACGCAGATGTGGCCTACTGTAGAATTACTTTAGAATGACAACATGTACTGATTGCATGTTCTCAGAAAGATGTGCAGTCCACCTGGAGGAGACTTCTTTATATGCCAAATGCAACAGAGTTGAATTTTAACGTCTTATTTAATCAATCTGTCACGTTCAATTTGAACACACACTCGATACACAGATGAAAATCACTCCGGTGAATCACTCAGTGGTGTGAGCGGACGATAGTCTACTAAACGCAGCCATAGCTGATGGGAATAGTTCAGGCAAAAGGGAAAATTGTGTAATTTTCTCACCCTCATGTCATTCATTTCTTGGCACACAAAAGACCAAGTTTCACCGAATGTTCACGGTGATCTTTTCCATATAACAGTATATGGTGACCAAATCAAATATCATAAAATTAACCAATACCACTCATATGCTAAATAGCAAGTTGTGATGCATAAACGTAGATTGCCAAATATAATTGTTTCTCATGTCTTGAAACCAGTTTTGATGCATCAAGTTTGAATATGAATATGCACGCATGGGATTTGGAAAGGTTAGCGACTTGGCTGAGATTATAAGTGTGAATAACAACTGCGATTTTGGTCTGTTCCTCACATAAAACGGTAACACTTTACAATACGGGTGCACTAATATGCATTAATTCATGCTTAACTAATGCACAGATAATTATGAGTTAATGTATGACTCATGAAGAACTAAAACATTTATTAACAATTACTGCATCAGCAACTAATGAAGTACGCTAAACTAACGTACGCTAGGTTATTGGGTTAAGGTTAGACAAGTGTCTTTTTGTGGTAAAATCTTTACTGATTTTTATGTACTGATAGTCATATTTAAAGGTCCCGTTATTCGTGTTTTTTTGAAGCTTTGATTGTGTTTACAGTGTGCAATATAACATGTGTTCATGTTTCGCGTGTAAAAAAAACTGTATTTTTAACACAATTTACTCATCTGTACACCGCTGTTTTCACTGTCCTAAAAACGGCTGATGACTTCCTTGTTCTATGAAGTCCCTCCTTCAGAAATACGTAACGAGTTCTGATTGTGCCAGCGGTTCCCGTGTTGTGATTTGACAGCAGCTTAGCGCACGTGGAAAGGTCACGCCTCTTAACGGGGAGATGTATGCACTCAATGATCTCTACAGCGTCCCTGGGAAAGCCAAACAAAGGTGATTTGACTCCGGGATGAAAATAACAGCGTCTCGACGACATGGCGACAAACACACTCAAACACAACAATTCCTTTTCTCCACGCGACCGTCCTCTTCTCCACGTGGGACAGCAACAAGACCACGCCCCCTTTTTCGCGTATTCTTGTGGGCGGCGGTTAGTCTGTTCTACTGTTCTACTGACGTCATTTATGAAGGAAGTACCAGGATGTAGTCCAAGCCGGCCGTTCGCTGTAGGCTTTGAAAGGGAACTTCTGTTAAATAAAATATCTCGCTTGGCATTGAACTTTGAGCTTTATAATTTTACAGGTATTATTTATGCTCTAACAGCAACATTGCACACTAACTAAAGTTTGAACAATGGGATCACGAAGAACGGGACCTTTAATGTTCATCAGTTGCTGATGCAGTAATTGTTAATAAATGTTTTAGTTCTTCATGAGTCATACATTAACTCATAATTACCCCTAGACTATCAATCTGATGACAGAAGGTTTGTAGGAATGATCATACATTATAGTGATGATCTGGTCTTAGAAATGTGGTTATCAGATATGATACAATAGGCTTTATAGGGTTAACTGATTTATATCTAGGAATCTGTTTTTTGTTGCGTGGACCCCCCACACACGTTGAAATCGAATATTCAAGCCATTTGTTCATTTTCTACACTCAAAAAAAGAACTTTCACTGTTGTTAGTTGCACTCAAATCCTCCTTGTTCACATTACTTAAAAACTCGTGTAAATACATGAACTTAAATTTACTGAGTTGTTCCTACTAAAAATGAGTATTGTCAGCTTTACTTAATAAGTGTTTGTTCATTCAACTTAACATTGCTGAGTGAAACGAACAAAGTGGGGCAGTGGATCTGTAGCTCCCAGCATGCTTTGCAAGGGATTCAAGTGTTATTTTGTGTGTTTTTCAGTAAAGGGAAAGATGTTGTTAGTGTTAGTGTTTAATGTTCAGTTATGATGGACAGTTTTGTTTCTGTGATTTTGTGGATACCATTATGCAGAAGAGAGGTGCCTGTGTTTATGTGGGCACTCATTTACACACACTTTTTGGATAGAATTACTCGCTTTACTTGAATTTCCTTTGTTCATATAACTAAACTGTTAATTGTAAAAGCTTACTCAATATAGTTGCGTGGAAACACTTGACGCTGCTTTTTTAAGTAAATTCAACAAGTCCTTTTTTTTGAGTGTACCCAGGAAACTAAAAAATATCAAATCAGGCCGAAGTGTCGTTTTTTAAATAAAACAACGAAAAACAAATAAATGAGCCGCTTTCTAATTTTTCAACTTTCAATCAAAAAAACAAATGAACGCAACAAACACAAACCCAGATCAATCCTTAGGGTTAGTGATTTGTGATATCAAACTTTTGTGACATGAACAATGGCTCCAGTTGTTTGGTTTGGAGAGCTGTGTTATAAAAAGTAAGAATCTATAAACTCTATTTTCCCCCGGTTTACCAGAAGTAGTAACACAATGCTAGTATAGCTCAATGTGATACGAGTGTGCGGCGCGACCTTGGAGCGTCATCGTTCCGTCAGTGTGGTTCACGGGCGTGACTGTGATCATGAATATACAAACGCTTGTGAATAGTAAAGACCCCCTGCGTGTCAGTATGTTGAGTGGTTGGCGCTCTGTCTGCAGATTCTAGCGGAGAGAGGAGCGCGCAGACGTTTGGACCTGGCCGACCGGGTCACGGCACCACCAGACGGCCCACAGAGCAGCTCGGGAGGATGGCAGCAGACGTGAAGAGCGAGGAGCAGCCATCCCTGAGGTTAATTAGCATTCTCTTTCCCTTCACTTTATTATCAGCTGTGTCCTCCACACACCCGTTTAATTGCGTGAGCTGATCGAATAATAAATGGCAGAGTAATTACCATTCTAAAGGAGAGATCCCTCTCTCTCTCTCTCTCCCTCCACCGCACAACTCAGTCAAAAGAGATTTTTATTCTAAATTAAGTTTTTAACTGTCATCTGTCATCTTAGGTATAATTATAACTTAGACATTTCGGGTTCATTGTTCTCGCACTGTGAAATTCTCGACGGAGAAAAGACATTGTGACAGCAGATTTTTAGGCGCATGGAAAATGATGTTTAGGAGGAATTCTCAATGCCTCTAAATGAGAAAGCAAATATGCTAATTAATCAAACTCTCTCACAGGGCAATAACGCAGTTGAAATCCTGCTCTTATTTTAATATATTTAATCAGTCTCCGGATGAGGTAATGGGGCTGTCTTTGTAGGATGGCTTCATTGTGCAAGCGTGGGGTTTTTTTCTCCCTCCTAACAACTAGAAAATAAACAGTTTCCACATTTTTACCACATCTCAAATCACCTTTATATTATGATGGAAATTACATTTTAATCTTTGGAATAACATGGCCAACATATTTTGTATTTTTGGGGATTTTTTATGTGATTTTTAGAGCTAGAATTGTTTGCATTAATGAATACGCACCATTATATATTTAATATATATATATACTATTTTAATAAAGATTGAAATAAAATGAAATATTAGATGAAAAACTTAAACTAAACGAAAATTAGAAATGTTATCTTGGAAACGAACTATAATAAGCTCTGAAAAGAAATACAAACTAAAACAGTAATATTTGAAAGAAAAAATAATAAAAATGCTGACAAAAGCACATAAATGACTTTAAAATGAATAAAAAAAATATTAATAAAAACTGATTCACATATCTTTTTTATGAAAATGAAGCAAGAGGGACAGTGTAAACACAAATGCAAATAATTATTACAATAGTTTGATTATTTCATCTTTTGTTTTGAAACTGTAATGACTTTATAAAATTGTTATTTTTATGATTTAAGTTTAAACGTTTGGATTAATGCATTGTAAATGTATCCATAATGTATATTATAATATCCTTTCATAAATAATTGTAACCAAAGTTAAAATGCATTATAATATTGGAAGATTTGTCATGTGTTTTAATATTTTCTAAAGGCGTGATCAATGAATAGATAAATATTATAATAACTGCTATTCATGAGATCATCCAATGCACAATAAGGTGCATCACAAGAAAGTGTTACTGAAAGTTTATCCAGTTCCTTATAGTCAGTGTTTTTGGAATGATCAATGCGGACGCTCTATACCCGTAATGCTCCGGTGTGTTTGGCTTAACCAGGTGTGTGAGAAGCATCCAGGTGAGTCGTATTCTACTCTACCTGCTCCTGCTGTTCCGGGCCGCAGGCCCCCGGCCCGATATCACCGGCCTCCACCCCGGTCAAGCCGCCATCCCACACCACGGAGAACTTCAATTACAGCGGGATTCTCGGAGCAGAGAGCGAGGGGGTCGCATTGATTGAGGAGGGCAACAATTGATTTTGTCCATTACGTGGTGAGAATGTTTCCATCCTGCGCAGATCAGGCTGCCCTCCTCCTGTGGGTGGAGATAAGAGCCCACTGCATTGTGGCTGCCTAATCTGTGTGACGGCGCTTGTCTGTGCTGAAATTGATGTGGCTTTTCATGCGGCCGCGTGTGGGTCTGCGTAGGGGGGGTCTGTTCCTCCACACCCCCGTCTCGGATCCTGCCGCTCACATCAGCAAACACGAGAGGGATTTGCATCGATACAGATATTTGCCTTTGTATTTGTTCCAGAGAATGTTTCTTAAGAGAATAAAGGAGTTTGTAATGATGTCTGAGACTTGTTGAATTCTTAGGCCTCCTATTGTCCTTACAGTGGGATCAGTGCGGGTCAGAAGAGGCTCACACAAAGGATTTAAACTATATTATTCTGGAGAGTCATATGGAGAATATTCAGCCTTTTTAACAAACATAATGCATTCAAAAGCAGCCATAAACACACACCAAAAAAATCCTAAAGGGCAACATTTGTGAACACTCTATTTTTATCTTTCCTTTTCTTGGATGCGCATCATGGGGTCATTTTATGGAGGTAGTTTTAACAAATTCATTCTTTTTACATTTTGATTACGTTTCATGAATTAGGCAGCTCGTAAACATACTGTATCACTAGAAAAAAAATTAATCGACCTACTGCTTTTTCATGCATCTGTCAATTTTGAGATTTTGCACCGTAAAATCGAATTAGTTAGGCTTACTAAAAAAGCATGCAAACCGATTGCCTTAAAAAAAAACAAGTGAAATAGGAATAGTATGTTGTGCTAACAAATGCTTAGTTAGTATAGTTCACTTACACAAGAGTTCTAGTTACAAAAAGTACTTGATCTTTTACTTTAGATTTACTCTTGTCTTAGTCCAGCTACCATTGTTGTTACCATTGTTGTGTTTTGCTGAATGTTGAAGTGTGTGACTCAAGCATGATCAACTGCAAGATATTGTCACAAATACTGAGGGATTATATCAACCCGATTAACGGTTTCACATGTGTTTATGACGTGTTAGCACTAAAATTGCAAACGATCATTATATGACATAAAGGGTAATATTAGCTTCATTTCTGACTAAATCAAAAAAGATAAAAAAAGCAAACTATTAATTACCTCTCTTCCTTTGAAACCAAATAACTGATTTCTTGTTGCATCACGGCATCAATAGGAAGAGAATTACAATAATATGATTGTTCCAAGTGCCCAACCAAAGGGAACACTGATCACCATAATGGTGACCAGTGCTTGACAAAATGCCACTCACACTAATCAATTAATCTGAACTTGGTAAACAAGGAATAGTATGTGAATGGTACAGATTACTAGATTTTTACAATTAAATTACGACATTAAGTAAAGTTAACTAAAAAGTGTTAGAATCACTGTTGGATTTTACAAGGTGGGCTTTTTGGCTTTTCATAAAGTGTTTTTTCAAAGTGGAAAAAAAACTTGTAAGTGTATATTTTATAGCACTTTATCGATTTGTGTCTGTAGATTTCAATTACAGTACATACACTGGGAAAATTTACTCTGTGGGGTTGTAATTTTAACAACAAAAATCTACATTTTCAACAAATAAATTTAGGTTTGGTACTTAATATTTTGAGTAACTTAACATAATGTTGTAGTAAACGCATGTTTTTGACTATTAAATGGTGTGTGTATTATCTTGAGTAACGTTTATAGGCTTTTTAGATGTGTGCCTTTTCGAGCTACTTTTTAAATAAAATTTATTTAAAAGACTAAACAAGTGGATTTGGCTGTTGCAAAAACACAAATGTTCATGACAGACGCCATTTTGATGGGTGACAGGACTGAATTTGCACTGCTGGCAACCCAACGACACTAAAAAAGGTAAGAATGACATGAAATATGAACTGTTCAATGGTTTGATGCTTTAAATATAGATACATATGCAATGATAAAGCTAAATGTTTGTATTATTGACTTAAATTTGCTTTGAATTACATGGCTTGGCTAGCGATTTCGAAATTGTTGAATGAAGTTTTTGTTTGTTTTTGCACACAAAGTGTATTCTCATGGCTTCATAAAAGTTATCTTTAAAGTTTAAAGTCATAAATCTCCACTTCAGCAGCTTTAGGTACACCAAACTTTACCTATTTATTAATATATTCTGACGGTACTTTCAGAGGGGTTTGTTTATATACTATTTGCCTGAATTTATACAACATTTTACACCTAAAAAAATGGTAAAACATTTTTTTTTCCTGGCTGTTGACAGTATTTTCTGATTTATGGAGGGATAAAAAGAGATATCCAAAATCCCCTCTGAAAAACCTTTGACTCTAATATGTTAGAAAAAAATGTTTTTGTCCAATGAATTGTCCAATGTTCTGTTTTTTATTCTAGAAATGTATGCAAATAAGTGCATATTTAATTAGATAATGGCTCATTTGCATATTTAAACATAACATTTCAGAAAACTTGTAATACATAAAATGTGTTCAATTCTTAATGAAATCAATCAACTGGGGAAGTGATATCTAGAAGTTGTTTTTTTATACCCTATTCATGGGGTGTCTCGCCTTAAACTTGAAATTATTATGCAATCATTTAAGACATTTCTCCTTATACAGGACATTTAGGCATAACATGTTCTTCAAAATGGAGTCAAGATCCCTATGTGTTTTAAATATAGAACCACTTAACCTTTTTTCTTAATAATCTTAAGCAAGACAAATATATCCTGCTTTTCATTAAAAGTTTTATTAGCATAATAATTTGAGATTAAAAACACTAAAAAGCCTACAGTGTCATATTTGATACACATACTGAAATTATCAACATGATCAAAATGGTTCTACATGATTTTCTACAAGCCTTCTGCCATCTGATTGAAAGTTTATACTTTTTTTAGCAAGGCTGTTTAGTATAATGGTCCAAACGTTGACCTTCATCTCGTGGTTCACGTGTCTTTTTTTGCTGTGAATTTATTACAGATTTTATCATAAACATAAGAATAACTTTTATATTATTATTAATATTTCAAACAGTTACTGAAATGAAGCAACTTAGATTTACTTGATTATCCAAACATATTTCATTTTTTAGAAAAAACATTACATTTATTGTTTATTTTAATGCATTGCCATATACGTTTTCCCCTACAATAAAGGTTTGGTCATAAAACTAAGAATTAAAATATAATGTTACTAAGACATTATTGGCAGATATAGATTGACAAATGATATGCATTACATGCGTTTTATGTAAGTAGTCTGTTAACTTAACCCGCACCGGATCGTGGGCGGGGGGGTTGACGGAAGTGGGCGTGTGTGTACTTTTATTTACTTTTGTTTTATACAAAATATTCAATCAACTATCACAAACTATGCATCATTTGAAAGCTAAAACACTCAAGATTCATGTTCTGAACTTGTTTTTGCAATAAATACACCAGAGAGGAAAGGGTTAAATGAAACGCTAAAGGACCGGCCATGTAAACATTAGCAAAATATTAGCGGTACTCATCTTTTCATCTCCTGTCGTTCGGTTCAGATCGGACGAATCCAATAAACACCCGCATACATCTCTGTGTAAGAGTCCACTCTTCAAAATGCATCCCACTTTTTAATCCAAAACAACGAAAAAATAGGGAAAAAACAAAAAATCCTTCCTTGTTTGCAAGGGAGTTTTGAGTTAGCGTAATCAATCATGTCCATTTTCAATGAAATATCGATTCTAATCCTTTTCTGGCAAACTCCCCCTGCTAGAATAGCCTCTCCCACGTATTATAAACCCTCCCTCGTCTCTCTCCTTCAATCAGAGACTCTCCTGGGATGCATCATATAGAGGAAGCGCTTTACAGGCTTGGTGAGCTGTCAATCATTGCGCCCATGGTTTTCGTTGGATAAAGGCACTCGGTGCCCAGCCAATGCCTTTCCAACAAAGGTTTGATTGATGGACTTAGTAACCAATCAAAAGGCATTATCTTGCGCAGTTTACGTAAGTAGGCCTTGGTGAATACTGTTTGTGCGCTGGCTGCGCGTTCTCAATGGCGCAACTGCAGTGGAGCGCGCAGACTCTTACTGACGCTTCCCATCAGCTAAATGAGTTTTTTACACTTTGTAATCTCTGTAAATAGTTGCTTTAGTTTTTCAGTAACTGTTTATCCATTATAATTAGTAGTTTATTGCAGATTTATTTGAATGAAAAACTACTCTTTACAATAGCAAATGCTCTGAAATAAATGGCCTTTTTGAAATGACGCCTAGACTTTTCTTGACATAAAAGCTCACAGAAGCTCCATTACTGAGAGAATCATCCTCATATTTGAATCATGACATGATTAGACATTCATTTTTATATTTAAGTTATTTTCAGGCTCTTAACATTAAATTATAATATTTTTTTCCCTAAGTGAAAAAAAAAAAAAAAACGTGAGTCACTTACATGTATATTTACATGTATATTACTCTGTTCCCATATTACTTTGAGTTATTATGACTCTTGGGTAGCAATATTTCAAGTGTCTAGTTTAAAATAAGACCAGGTTTATGAATATAGACCATAGGGTTTAAGAGCTGCAGACATTTTCATTTGGGTATATCGTTTTCAAAGAATTCTCAAAAATGGGGCGCTTGTTAAGAGGTTAAAAAAGATCCAATGGACTTCAGAATTTCATCTTATTATTTCATCCATATAAATATCAGCAATATTTTAGCAATTTGGTGCATTTTTTTCCCTCCTCGAGTAAGAGTCCCATATTCATTCATATCCATAATCATACATCAGTCTTGTTTTTTAGATTTTGTCAAAATTTTCAATAAGCGTCCATTAGATTTTTCTGATCGTTATTTCATATATCAGACTCTACAGGGCTAATAATTGTTTAATTAATTCTTCTTTTTTTTAACCTTAAACATAATAGTTTATTTCAAGGTTATCCCAGACCTTCAAAATGGCCTCAGACTTCCCCTTCCACAAGTAAAATGGGCTGCGAATGGCGTTTCATGTTCACTTTAAAGCCGAACAACAGCAACAAGAAAGTCAGCTCATTAGGCGAAGCCGGGCCGGGCCGCATAACTGATTACAGGCAGCCTTGCTCCCGAACGAAAGGCACTTAGTCAGGTAAGCACCAGTGAGTAGCTATATTAACCCAATACATCTTACACTGTAAAAACTGCACTCTGTAACGCTGCCCTGCTAAGCCCTGTAACATGCTTTATTAGGCACCCTTGAGGTGAATGTTATCTATCAGCCTGCTCTGCATCAAGACCCCCCACCCCTTCCCAGAATGCCCCACACGGAGAACATCGCGCGCTCATCTGTTCCTCTCTAACTAGACAAACCCTGATGCTGATTAATGGTAGCTAAACTTACAGGCACTCTGTCAGAGATGTTACACAGGGAAGGTAATATATGGGAGCCATTAAATACACATCATTTTCCTGGCATGAAATATGTTGACCCCGATCTTATTACACACATAATTAAAAGCGCTCAACAGTTCTGCGGCCGTGCGCGGTAGAGCAGGGTTGCTCACCGACAGCCGCAAGTCAAATTGATGCTTCGCCGGAACGTCATTTGTTTTATTCATCTGCCAGAGCTTCGTTCCCTCGGCTATGCATATAAATTGTTTTTTATTAGAGAGTCTGATTCACAAAACTTGATTTCATTGAGACAGATGTATCTTGTAATTGCTGCTTTTGTAACAAAAGCAACCATTTCTTTGGTTGTTTACATGTGGGCATTTCATAAAGTGCATCAGTGTGTTAAACCTGGCGATTGTGTAAACAAAAACTTGTACAGAAACACACTGTGAACAGAACATCTGTGTAACAGTCAAAGGCTCTTGGACAGACTGATGCCATAAGAGAACTTTGTCATTTCCACAACCAACTTTTCATCCTCTCGTTCTTTAGTAAACTTTCTGTTCTTAAAAACAATACAACATCAGCGACTCAAGAACCCTCACTGTTAACCCGGATAAGTCAAAATTGGAGGAAACTGGTTGCCCTAAAAAAAATGAAGTAATGTGAACTTAAAAATTTGAGTTAACTTAAAATAATGTGTAATATCAATTACTTTGTAGTTATTAGACATAGTATATTTAAGTTCAACTTACTAAGTTAGTTAAGTTTATATCAATTGTTTTTTTTTTATTTGTTATATCAAATAAAAGGTATATTCATACAATTTTCTGTTTTAGTTCTATTCAATTCCAAAACATATACACCGTAAAAACAAATTTGCTTCATTCAATTGTGTTCTTACTTAATCCTCAAGTTGTTCTTACTTAAACCGTTTAAGTTTTGTCAACTTAATTCTATCTATGATCTGAGGAGGTATACTCCCAGAGTGCATTGCGACATGAATAAAGTAATTGCTTTGATTCACTATTTTTGGCTTTATTTTACCATTTGTTTTTTGTCAATATAACCCCAATAACGACAGAAAATAAAGTTGTAAAGGTATTATTAATAATACAAATAAATAATAAATAATAAGAAAGAACCTTGTTACCATTGTTGTGTTTTGCTGAATGCAAAACTCTGTGTGTGACTCAAGCATGATCAATTACAAGTATTGTCACAAATATAGAGGTATTATATCAACCCAATTAAATGTTTATGCCAAAAATGTGAAAAGATCATTATTTGACATGAAATATAGTTATGTTATACATCATTAATTCGCAATTTATATATTTTATATATCTATATTTTAAATCCTATTAGTGACACATCTTCTATTTATTACGTCCCTTTCTTTGAAATCATGTAACTGTGATTTCTTATATCGCTGCATCAATAGGAAGTGAATTACAATAATATGAATGAAGTTCCAAGTGCCCAACCAAAGTGAACACTGATCACCATAATGGTGACTGGAGGAAATGAGTCCAAAGTCTATTAAAAATTGCCCCGCTTCAAAAACCTTTTGCCCGCCTGAAATGGCCAATTTCTTTGCCAAAATGGTACTCTAGTGACTGATCACATCAAAAAATTTTAGTTGGCCAAATTGAATTTATGTGAATTAAATTGCATCAATTCACAGAAATTCAATTTGGCCAACTGAAAAATGTAGATGTGATCGGTCACTAGAAAATGTTCAATTGGAGACCTGCATTTTTTTTTACAGTGTAATGTTTTCTTGGGTTTTCTAAGTAATGAAGGCATAGCATGCAAATAGTTCAGATTACTAAATTGTTTTAAGTAAGTTCAACAAATTATTGGGCATTAAGTAAAGTTTACTAAAAAAGTCTTAGTAAACTGTTGGATTTTACAGTGTACACAGACAAAAAAATGGTACTTGATAACATAAACGTACAACAAATAACCATTTAAGAACCTTTTTTATCATTTCATTTCTATGCAAATGTTTGGATACTATGTACATTCATGTTATGTCCAGGGCTGATTGAGTTTTTTGATTTTGTGTTGAAAATTGTTTATTTTTTTATGTCACCATCATGGTGATCAGTGTTTTATTTAGTTGGGCAGTTTGACGACTTTTTAATGTTAGTGTTTCTCTGGCTGCTGTAACTGTGGCAAGAAAAAACACAATCAGATGCTGCCGGCTGCTCGATGATAAGAATATAATCATTGTGTAGTGGCTTAATTCACTGATTTTATGACGTTTAATATGAGCAATATACTATTAACTTTGTTTTATTGTGATTCTAGAAAAGATCCAGCACGGTTTTATCAGAAAAGCTGAATAACAGATTGTACACTAAGCACTTTGACCTCCTGTGAGATTTACTCCCGCAGACATCAACAATCAGCCTATGAATCTCAACAACGGTGACCACAATGCATTCTGGGAGCCATGGATGAGTTTTGCATGATGCACCCAGATTGCATTGTTAGCTTGTTGCAACTTGTATGCTTGTTAACTTGCATTTACAAATTGAATTTACAATTAATACTAGGTTGGTCCAACCAACTTCTTTTCACTGGTTATGCCAGCTTTTTTTGCATTTAATTGTCCAGTTAACTAAAACATAATTAGTCAATTTTTGTGAGTTGGATTTTTTACAGTGTATCCACTCAGCATCCCTTTAAGACCCGACGCACGGATCCATTATACCGTTACACATGTGTTTTCTTTCTCAACTGTTTACATTAACTTAAGACATAACTGACTGTGTTTATGTGAATACTCACCAAGAGCGGCATTTTGACATTATTTTGTGTGTATTTGACTGTTTTAGAGCAATAAGCAGCGAAAAAGAAGGTGGGTGTGGACACAAAATCTGCGAGAATGAGTAAAACTATGCGCAATCCCACGGCAGAATTCAAGCCCTGTAACAGCAACAATATTCATCCGGAGCGAATGAAACGAGTGAGTGAGGGGAGGCGGGGCGGGTTTGTGTGTCACTCGCTGTCAGAGAGAGAGAGAGAGAGAGAGAGAGAGAGAGAGAGAGAGAGAGAGAGAGAGAGAGAGAGAGAGAGAGAGAGACGCTGGTATCTATTCGATATGAATTGAAAAATCTATATTTTTTGACAACACTACATTGCACTTAGTTTGTTATTTCAGATGCCTTCTTAAAAGACTACAATCACTTTGGCAATTGTGGTTTTTATGTGCGCTGAATAAAAGACGACAAAGTGAAAGAGGAGAATATGTACATGGGACAAGAGGACAACTTGGCATATCAATTTTGCATTTTAATTTTAGCGCCATGTCGCGTTGATCAATACGCATTTCATGTCGCATTTTTATTGGCTAGTCAGTAGACGCAGGTCGTAGCAGCAAACACACTGTAAGATGATCATGATACATTTATGCATGGGCGTCGGAACCATTGTTTGTGGGCGGGACAAGACCCACCCACTTTTTACGATCAATGATATTGGACCCACTCACTTTTATCGTCTCTAACATTCAGCACATGTCTGTTTTATCTACCCCTAATGGATAAACACTTATTATTAAACACGTTAGACGCTTTATTTCCACTTTTCTAATATTTTCGTCATTTTTATTGAAAATAAATGCCTTTCCGATCTGATATGTGATGGGAAAAGGGAGAAGATTGAGCTCGGCGAAAGGCGGACTCGAACCGCGAGTCAATTAGTGTCAAAACTAGACGCCATGCGTCTTAACCCTACACTACTGCCGCTCTCAATGATATGGAGATTTCCATAATTGGCATCTACTCCAGAAAAAAAATTCTGAGGACCCACCCACGTTTTTTTTGCTTCCGACGCCCATGCATTTATGACACTGTCAGAAAATTAATCGCAAGTTATCTTTGGTCACATGACCGTGACAACGGCCGACTTTGAACCTCTCTCACTGTACGACAAGGACCAGCGTTTAGAAGCCACGATTGGTCATCTTTCGCCTGGGATAGCCCAAAATCATGCAATGTGTACCAGGCCCTTACATAAACGCTCGTCACCACGGCTGTGTTGTTGTCTCCAGTAGTTTGTTTTCCGACTGTAAAACAATGGTTCTGGCCAGTGTTGCCACCTTGATCCCCAACATGCGTTCAGGTGTGTTAAATTAGGGTTGGCCCTAAACTCTGCTGGTCACATTTTCTAAAGAAAATTTTAAAAATATCTCACTCTCAGTGCAGCCTGTAAACCTGATGTTAAAGTTTGCTTTATCACCAATGTGTACCTATGGTCTCTCAATCAATCAATAGCACACGTCTGAGACTGAAGACTGGTGTGTGTCGATAGCAGGACTGAAGGAGGGAAGAGTTTCTAAGAAATCCCCTGTAGCCACATGTCCCTTATACCTATAAATCCGCACTACGCCCACAGAAACCCTAACACACACGTCCGAGTCTCTCTCATTCTGTCTCTCTTCCGCGAGCCGAGTTCTCCGCAGGTATCCTGGAGTAATCCGTGAGGACAAGGAGGCGGGCTTTATAACATCTGATGTGCTGAAACTGGGTCGTTATAAAGAGGCCGGCGGAGGGAAGGATGTCAGGGCCCAGATGAGCACGGCCTCCAGTGATCAGAGAGCTTAGACGTCTACACACATCTTCGCTTTTACACAGGGGGCGAAATTACTGCCCTCAGCTGACAAAATGTCCAAATCCAGTCCGAAATCCACTCTACATAGACTCGTATTCACATCTCTGACTGGATCCTCAAAGCCGTCTCTCACAGAACAGACCGTGTGACTGATTTCCTCTCGCTTTCTTTTTATCAGGAGAATATGTGCTTCATCCCTTCATCTAGTGCACTGCACTGACACTGATACCAACAGGCAAGTTAAATAAAGTGTGAAATTCTTAACATAAGGACTGTTACACGGATGAAGGGAGCATGGATAAAGGGCTGCATATCTTTTTTTGTGACTGCTGATGTGTTGTGACCTTTTAACAGAACCGCTGTGTTTTCGCACACAGACAGATTGGCCATATGTAAGTGAATTTTATGGTGGATTTGTAATGACAAAAGCATTGAGTTAAAGCATGTTGACGCTGAGTTAAAAGAGTTCAGACCAGGTCTTAAAATCTGACTCATGCAGCTTATGGGTGTTAAAGCTTGACTCCAGCTGTAAACCTAACACCACTGCTCAGTCTATACAGTAATTATCTTCTTTATATATATATATATATATATATATTAGATAGTACTGATTTAAAGCTGCAGTGTGTAATCTGGCACCAAACACGACTGCAATAATCGACTTGCTTTTCGGAGGAAATGAGAATGATGCTTGCCTGTGCAAACTCACCGCCACAATATTAGGTTGTTCTGAGTGGTTTTTACCACACTGTTACGTGGTTTTCATCAGAATCCCCCCCTATTTTATCGCACATCGCTTGAAAGTGGTACGGTTTGTCATTTAGAAACAGCACATCTCTTCTCAATAAACCACACAGTTTGAGGCATTATTCATGTCCAAAGCACAAACAAAAGCTTTAAACCAATGAAGTTTGTACTTGTACGTCACGGTTCCGTTTATCATATCTGTGACCCTGGAGCACAAAACCAGTCATAAGTCTCGTGGGTATATATATTTGTGGCAATAGCCAACATTACATTGTATGGGTCAAAATGTATCGATTTTTCTTTTATGCCAAAAATCATTAGGATATTAAGTAAAGATCATGTTCCGTGAAGATATTTTGTAAATAGGCGAGCGCGGGGCACAACCTAACGCAGGGTTAGTTGTAACACACATGGTTTAACACTTTACACACATGCCAGGATGACGAAACTTGGTGTATTTACTAGTAGCCATATCAACATTATTTAGAGAAAAAAATAGCGCCAAAATTTAAATTTTTTGGAAGATATCACTGAACATTTATTTAACCATAGCAAAAGTACATGTCTTACTTAAGTTTATTTTTCATCTCTTTTTTTGTTTTTATTTAAAATAAGACAAATCTGATATTATTTTAATCTTATATCTGTTATTTAACAGTTGAGATCGTTCTTTAATTGAGCATCTAAAAAATGCTGGGTTAAAAACAACCCAAATTGGGTTGAAATGGACTAACCCAGCAATTGAGTTGTTTTAACCCAGTGTTTGGGTTAAATGTTTGCTTAAAACAACCCAATCGCTGGGTTAAAACAACCCAATTGCTGGGTTAGTCCATTTCAACCCAATTTGGGCTGTTTTTTTAGAGTGTATAGCTGTGTTTACTGATGTGTTTGTTGTCAAACTCAAAAATTTGTATATTTCTAATGATTAAAAATGCCATTATTTTATTTTAAAAAGTTAATAATTTTATTTTGTTGACAAAATATTTTAGTTTGTCATGGATATTTCTTTGATTATATCAGGTAACATTTTAAGCTGTTATTTGGTCATGTGACAATGTGCCAATGTACCCCACCTATGGGGCATGTTTTCACATTTCACTTCCATTCTTTTGGGGTAAATCAAGAAAAAAGTATACACTGTATTAATGAAACAAAACCACATAACTGTACTAGACATGTGTGAAAATGTGGGATAAAATAAATACTCTGAACCCCAAGTGGATTTACACAAACTAAGAAAGTCAAAAAGTGTTGGGTTGTGCCCCGCTCTCCCCTACCGTAAATAAAAAAATGTATTAATGGTAGTAGTAATATGCACTGCTAAGGACTTCATTTGGACAACTTTAAAGGAACACGTCACTTTTTTTGAAAACAAAAAAAAAGGTCCCCTAGAGTTAAACAATTGAGTTTTACTGTTTTTAAATCCATTCAGCCGATCTCCGGGTCTGCCGGTTGCACCGGTTTAGCATAGCTGTGCATAGATCATTGAATCTGATTAGACCGTTAGCATCTCGCTCAAAAAAAATGACCAGAGTTTCGATATTTTTCCTATTTAAAACTTGACTCTTCTGTAGTTACATCGTGTACTAAGACTGACGGAAAATTAAAAGCTGTGATTTTTTAGGCAGATATGGCTAGGAACTATACTCTCATTCCTGCGCAATAATCAAGGAACTTCGCTTCCGTACCATGAGTGCAGCGGCGCAATGATATTAACAGCGATTTTCATTTTCCGTCGGTCTTAGTACACGATGTAACTACAGAAGAGTCAAATTTTAAATGGAAAAAATATCGAAACACTTTGGTAATTTTTTTGAGCGAGATGCTAACGGTCTAATCAGATTCAATGATCTATGCACAGCTATGATAAAAGTGCTAAGATCAAAAATAGTGGAGTGTTCCTTTAAAGGTGATTTTCTCAATATTCTCAGATTTTCAAATCCTAACAAACCATAAATCAATGGAAAGCTTATTTATTCAGCTTTTCAGATGATGTATAAATCTCAATTTTAAACAAAATTGACCCATATGAATGGTTTTGTGGTTCAGGGTCACATTTGATGCGCTCTATGTGTCTGCTCTGATCAGTTTATATGTGAATAAAAGTACATCATATAATGCAATCATGCCTTTTTAGGGGATTTAGTTTTAATGCCATTGACTTTCAATGGAGAGACAGAAATCATTTTGGAGGGACAGAAATCTCAGAAATGAACAAAATTTTTGTGATGGCATGAGGATTTTCATTTTTGGATGAACTAAACTTGGAGAGTTGGGGAAAGACAACCAAATTGGTGGAGCCAATGTTGCTGTTCCACACTGAAACCCAACCCAAGAATGGCTTTCTAATAGTGATAGGTGATAGGAGGAAGTATTTTAACATCGAAACAATGGCACACTGCAACTTTAAGCCATAAAGTGAAGCAGTCGATCTTAGAGTCAGTGTGTGTGTGTGTGTGTGTGTGTGTGTGTGTGTGTGTGTGTGTGTGTGTGTGTTTGATTGGTAAGAGTGAGACATTCGTTTTAACTGGCTGAGGTAATGCCATTGCGACACATCTCAGTGTTTGCAGGAAATGCCCAAGGCTGGGAAAAGCATTCCAGAACCCATCACATCACAGGATATGGACAGCACAGGGGTAGGTAGGGGGTCTGGGAAGATTGCTGGGTGTGGATGACATTCTGGTGGGATTTCATGGATATTGCATCAGGGGAACGGAGGATGTGGGGATGTAGTGGTCGGGATCAAACCACTTGCAACCCAATTCTTACTTTGCACTCTTAAAACAAAAGTGAGAGTATCATACATGATTTAAACATTCATCAGCCCAAAATGAGTATAGTTTCACACAGGGGCGGACTGGCCATCTGGCATACCGGGTGTTTTCCCGGTGGGCCGCTGGACAATGTGGGCCGGCCCCAGTGTTGCCAAGTCCGCGGTTTTCCCGCGGAATTGGGCTACTTCAACACAGTTGCCGCTGGCTTTTTTTCATGTCCGCGGGTTGAAGCGACCCCAATTATATGATATTTAGCCCCGGGAATGCGAAATTTAGTAGGCAACCATTCCAAAAAAACACATATTTAACCCCCAAATGCGATTTTTACTGGAGATGCTCCCCTGAAACGAGATTGGGCTTGTTTTGGGCTAGTTTTGAGTAGCAATTGGGCGGGTTTTGTTGTGAAAACCTGGCAACCCTGGCCGGCCCGTTGCTACGTAAATATGAAGAATAAATTATAGTTAGTTAAATACGTTGCCTATATCCTTCCGCGCAGCCCACTTGAGGCAAAACTCTAATCTATAGCCTGGTGTAAAAGCGCTCAATGTCAAAATGTTTGCGATATCCAATCAAATTGAAGGAGGCGGGGTTTACTGTGCACAGCAGCCGAGCAGCGCGGGCGGCACTTGAATGCGAGCCGAGGTAAGAGCTGAATATGAGTCAATGGGCTACAGCAATATTTCCCGACTGTTAACAATTTTAAAAATGTTAAACGACGGACATTAATTTCCAGGGATGTAAACTAGGCTACTGCTGACCCTTTAGAATTAATCAGATTGTAATGCCTTTTACGATATTCGTCACAGAATGCACAAAGCAACATTAACGTAGGAGTCGCAGTTTTCAGCATATCAAAGGGAATGTTTGTCTTTCTGTTTCCAGGCTTTCTTCAGTAATTTCACAATCATTTTCAAATTATTCATAGTACTCAAAATATATTTCTGAAACGTAGGCTTAGCTTAAACATACATCATGCTAAGACTGGCAACTTTCATATTCAAGCAGCCTATGGAATGAATCATATATGAAAATAAATATATAACTTGCTAGTTAGTTCACATGCATTATTTTACACACTGGTAATCAAATGAAATAATTAAGACTTTTTTAAAATGTTTTTGAAAGAAGAAGGCTGAATTTATTTGATCAAAAATACAGTAAAACAACAAATATTAAGACATATTAATACAATTTTCAATAGGCCTAGTTGTTTTCTATGAGAATTTTTGTAAAATGTAATTTATTTCTGTAAAAGCTGACTTATCAGCATCATTACTTCAGTAAGTGTCACATGATCCTTCAGAAATCATTTTAATATGCTGTATTTTTCATATAATCTTTAAACTCTTTTCCACTATTTGAGCTCTATTCCATAAAATTACAGATTACATACTATAACCACTAGAAAGGCACCCTAAAACAGTCCACATTCTGCACTTCATCCTAAGTCTTCTAGCATTAATTGTATATGGTCTGGTTTTATGGTAGGTATTGCACTTAATGATATTAAACTACAGTGTAGGGAAAAGAGAAATCAAAATTTGTATATAAAAAAAAAAGCTATCTGCCATGTGCACCAGGAAAGACAAATTATAACCTGAAGAAGTATGCCAGTCATTCAGTATTTCAATAAAACAATTAATATAATTCATTTTTTTGTATAAATAGCTTTGGTGTTTAAAATTGCCCTGTGTATAATGAGCTGGTGGGTTAATGGTGAGGTGTGTTGCAGACCGGGTGTGATGGGCCGCTTTGTGCCAGAAAGTCCAGGGCCACTTTTTTGCCCCAGTCCACCCCTGGTTTCACAAACTATTTTTTTGAAATACGCAGGTTATACTGTGCACTACACAGTACTAATCTACTCTGAAACCAATGTCCACATAAGGATCCACTGACATCTACAGACCACAGACGAAAACAGAAGGTTTCCTCCTTGTGGAAATTCTCCTTAATACCCGTGGATCTGCATTTTAACGCACAGCATTGTTACGGCTGAGTGGCTGTTTAACGCCATCCCTCAGGGAATGTGAGCCCTGCAGGTGTATAGCCTTCTGCACAACACCTGTTTAAACTAATGAGGTCTTAAGAAGAGAACAGAAGCAGGGTGTGAGAACAAACACGCACAAAAAGTTCTCAGATTAAACCGGAGATAAGGACAACTCATTGTTTACAGTGGGCATCACAAGTATTTGGACATCTAAGTCACACTTAAGATATGCCATTCCATCAAATATCAAAGTGTGTGTCATAAGCACTGACTTTTAATAAACAAGTGTTTTGGTGATTTTTAGTGGATGTATGACGTCAGTTCTCAAGTTCATACAGGTGTCCTATCAGAGTAACTCAAATAATTTCACTTGTGTTTCCAAATACGTTATAGGGCCGCTGCATATTTAAAGTTCTTATTATGAGAGTATACATGTTGTCAGAAATGATAGGGATTATGCTATTTATATTCATACAATTATAATGAACTAATTATGCAAGGAGTCATTTCATAAAACAAACTAATCATATCCTTAATTAAATGAACTCCATTTGTTCAAGGTAGATATATATATATATATATATATATATATATATATATATATATATATATATATATACAGTGAGGAAAATAAGTATTTGAACGCCCTGCTATTTTGCAAGTTCTCCCACTTGGAAATCATGGAGGGGTCTGAAATTGTCATCGTAGTTGCATGTCCACTGTGAGAGACATAATCTAAAAAAAAAAATCCAGAAATCACAATATATGATTTTTTAACTATTTATTTGTATGATACAGCTGCAAATAAGTACTTGAACACCTGTCTATCAGCTAGAATTCTGACCCTCAAAGACCTGTTAGTCTGCCTTTAAAATGTCCACCTCCACTCCATTTATTATCCTAAATTAGATGCACCTGTTTGAGGTCGTTAGCTGACACTTAAAGACACCTGTCATCCCATACAATCAGTAAGAATCCAACTACTAACATGGCCAAGACCAAAGAGCTGTCCAAAGACACTAGAGACAAAATTGTACACCTCCACAAGGCTGGAAAGGGCTATGGGGAAATTGTCAAGTTGGAGCAATCATTAGAAAATGGAAGAAGCTAAACATGACTGTCAATCTCCCTCGGACTGGGGCTCCATGCAAGATCTCCCCTCGTGGGGTCTCAATGATCCTAAGAAAGGTGAGAAATCAGCCCAGAACTACACGGGAGGAGCTGGTCAATGACCTGAAAAGAGCTGGGACCACCGTTTCCAAGGTTACTGTTGGTAATACACTAAGACGTCATGGTTTGAAATCATGCATGGCACGGAAGGTTCCCCTGCTTAAACCAGCACATGTCAAGGCCCGTCTTAAGTTTGCCAATGACCATTTGGATGATCCAGAGGAGTCATGGGAGAAAGTCATGTGGTCAGATGAGACCAAAATAGAACTTTTTGGTCATAATTCCACTAAACGTGTTTGGAGGAAGAAGAATGATGAGTACCATCCCAAGAACACCATCCCTACTGTGAAGCATGGGGGTGGTAGCATCATGCTTTGGGGGTGTTTTTCTGCACATGGGACAGGGCGACTGCACTGTATTAAGGAGAGGATGACCGGGGCCATGTATTGCGAGATTTTGGAGAACAACCTTGTTCCTTCAGTTAGAGCATTGAAGATGGGTCGAGGCTGGGTCTTCCAAGATGACAATGACCCGAAGCACACAGCCAGGATAACCAAGGAGTGGCTCTGTTAGAAGCATATCAAGGTTCTGGCGTGGCCTAGCCAGTCTCCAGACCTAAACCCAATAGAGACTCTTTGGAGGAGCTATATATGAGGAGCAAGTATGTGAACCCTTTGCAGAATCTGTGTATACACAATGCATGTTAATTAGTACTGTCCTGAATTAGATAATTTACATAAAGGATGTTGACATATAGTCCACAAAACAGAAAATATCTGAATATATTAAAATTATACCATTGAAAAGTTTATGAACCCTTGATTCGTAACACTGTGTGTCGTTCCCTGATGATCCACGGCTGTGTGTGTGTTTTGTGATGGTTGTTCTTGAGTCTCTTGCTTGTCCTGATCAGTTAAACTGACAAACGTTATTCAGAAAATCATCTAGCTCCAGCAAACGCTTCAGTTTTCCAGCATCTTTTGCATATTTGAACCCTCTCCAGCAGGGACTGTATGATTTTGAGATCCATCTTTTCACACTGAGGGACTCAAACACAACTATGGAAAAAGGTTCAATCATTCACTGATGCTCCAGAAGGAAACCTAACGCATAAGAGCCGGGGGGTGAAAACTTTTGAACAGGATGAAGATGTCCATGTTTCTTTTTTTTTTTGTAAATATAAATTATTTTCATTAAGTACTGCCCTTCAGAAGCAACAGAAGACACTTGCATGTTTCCCGGAAGACAAATGAAGTACAATTTACCTTGATCTTCAAATTCAATAAGTTTCACCCCCCAGCTCTTAATGCGTTGTGTTTCCTTCTGGAGCTTCAGTGAATGCGTCAACCTTTTTTAATAGTTGTGTTTGAGTCCCTCAATCGTCCAAAGATGGATCTCAGAATCATACAGTCACTGCTGGAGAGGGTTCAAATATACAAAAGATGCTGGAAAACTGAAGCGTTTGCAGGAGCCGGAGGATTTTCCGGAAGAACGTTGGTCAGTTTAAACAAGAGACTCAAAAACAACCATCACAAAACACACACACAGCCGTGGATCATCCAGGGAACGACACAGTGTTAAGAAGCAACATAAACTTTTGAACAGGATCATTTTTATAAACTCAGCTATTTTTTCATCTTGTGGAATATGTAAACATTTTTTTTTAATGTAAATAAAAGTACTTAATACAAAATAACATGCATTTTGCAAATTATTCACATTTTCATAGATTCTGCAAGGGGTTCTGCAACTGTATGGTCCTATAATATAATTATGGTAAATCTGGTTAGTAAAACTGGAGTCATAACACAAACCACTTTGTATTTATAAATCAGTTTAAAGCGTGAAAAAAAAAAAAAATTCAATCAATGTGCGAACTGAGAGATGTTAAGTGATATTTTATCCGGATGGATCAGGTTAATCAGTAGCCTGAAGGAGATTGAGTTAAAGCGTCTTAGGCAGTAATCCCTCTGTGTGTATGTGTGTGTAATTGAGACAGCCCTTTAACCCTTATTAGCAATAGCCCAGGGGATCTGACACATTCGGTTTGTTGTCCTCGTTGTAATCTCCAAATATACTCTATTTGTCTCCATTCATCCTGTATATCCCTTGCAAGTCAAGGGTGTTGAATAAGCTGTTATGTTCATAGCCTACAGAAAATATGATTTTAACAGTTTTAATCTCTTGACAGATTTAATGTTTAAGTCTAAACCAGCTAACAAAAAAATGTTCTAAGAATGTTTTGCAAAGTTTTTTTTTTTTTCAAACGTTTAAAAAATGTTGTGGTAATTGTGATCGTTAGAGAAAACATTAATGTTTCATTTTAAATGTTCTCTGAAACAAGTAAGCTAGTGATGATTAAGCCTACATTAGAATAACGTCCAACTAAAATGTTTCAGTAAACAAAACACACAAACCGAACAATGTAGCTATAATGATTTGAGAGCATTATTAAATACCAGATTCATGAATCATGTTACTGGAAGGACGTTTGTTCGTAACTTTGAGAGAGTCTTACCTGGTGTGAGTTTCCCACTATCGCGATGCATCATTGAAGAAATAAACGAGCTAGTCTAGTCGCACATTTGTCAATCAACCACGTTGGTTAATGATGTGGTGGAGTAATAACGTATTTTAATAAATCCGTTTGAGATCGAATTAATGCTAGATTTTGTTTTGCTGTAAATAACGAACATGGCATCTGATGAGTAATTCTCATTTTTCTCCGTTATTTTGCTTTATTTCCAGATTCAGTCGTGCTCGTTATTAGCTATATACTAGATCACGTACGCACATGCGCACATTTCAAAAAAGGTGCTTTAAATCGCTTGACTAAATGACATTTGAAATAAAATATATTGTACTCAATGTCAGCTTGCTTATTTTGCTCAAGATAAGGATTTATTAAAAGGCACAATGTGTACGTTTTGGCCGCCAGAGGGCGCATTTTCAAAACAATAACAAAGGCGAAGCTTGATGAGGCTATGAAGGAGAGATGTAGTTTGTGATGTGCATTACCTGTCCGTTTGATCACACTATTTTATGTCATCGTAATGAATTAGCTGCAAGGAATGTGAAATGTAATGCTATATTAGTTACTGGTGATTTGTGACTATTTGTCAAACGATTTGGTGGGTTAATGCTGCACAGTTTTACGTGTTTAAAACAATCATACTAAGAGTAAATTTGAACAAACGCAGTATTTGCAACTAATGGGTAAATATTTAATTTCACTGCCACAGACTTGTGATAAAAAACATTACTGAAGTACAAATAAAGTGCAGTACAACTGTGTCTAATTTCATCAGCATAACCCGCACAGAATTATATGACTCTTGCTTGTACAATAAATAATATCAATTTGCTTACCTGTCTATTAAAACACATGCGAGAACGGAGTCTCTGTCAAGTCCAAGTTTGTAGCGAAGCTCTCTCCATCTCGAAAACGCAATGCCGGTGTGGATCCTCTGTTTGTCCCAAAGCCTGGTTGCCTCAGTTGATCTACGTTTACGTTTTTTGGGGGATTTTCTGTACTCGCCAATGAATAATTGTGATCCATGATGACGACACAAACGCAGCGTGCTAGATGCTGTATAATCATCACTTACACATTTGTCCACATGTTTTTCCATGGTTTCTACAAGTGGAAACCGGGAATAGCGTGGATATCACGTCATTGATAGGCCACAATGACAAGGGACGAGCCGTTATTTAAAATAGGAATTTATCTGGATTTACAAATCCATGGAAACGTTTGGAATGATGTAAGTACACAACTGCATCAAATACATCACACTGTGCAAGTGGTTTTTTGGATATTTTATTACAAAAATCTTACATATTGTGCCTTTAAAGGGATAGTTCACCCAAAAATGAAAATGTGATGTTTATCTGCTTATCCCCAGGGCATCCAAGACTGATGGACATAGTCTTCACATGCATTATACGACTGACAGCAGGGACGTGCACAGGAATTTTGAGGTGCAGTTGCTCTGACCTAAAAAAAAGGGCACTCCCCTACCAAACCCACCCCCCCCCCCCCCCCCCCCCCAACTCACGGGCTATATGAAGGACTGAGAATAACAGGGTCTTTATTAAAATATACATACACAAAGAAGTAAAACACTGAAATACAGCACTCAATCACCTTAACTGCTTCTAATAATAACATAGAAAAACATGACTTGAGTCATGAAAATCCCTACATGTGACAGCTCCTCCTCATCTTAAATGGAATGTAATTATGAAACATTGCCATTAGTAGGCTAAAATATGAGTCTTATTAATTAATCAATTCACCTACACAGTGTCATGTCATCTTTATCACAGTGCAAAGTCTCTGTCTCACCTGCTGGTTGGCTTTTTCGCAGCCGACCCTGCAGTGATGTGCTGCCCTTTGCTGCCTCTCTGAATGTCTCTACCTCTCCTGCATCCGCCTCTTTTCAGTTTCTGCGAGAAACCGAGCAGTATTTATGCTATTATTTTACCTCTTATCAGACGAACGTGATCATCTCTGAGCTCTGCCTTAACTTCCGCTAAGTGAGGTCAAATACAAGCGTGGTCATAGATGTATACGTAGATGCCTCATTAGCGCCTGCACGGATCAGTAGAATGAGGCATCTACGATCGATATATCTATGACCACGCTCATATTTGACCTCACTTAGCAGAAGTTATGGCGGAGCTCAGAGATGATCACATTCGTCTGATAAGAGGTAAAATAATAGCATAAATACTGCTCGGTTTCTCACAGAAACTGATTGTTTCGCTAGATAAGACCCTTATTCATCGTCTGGTATCGTTTAAAGCCCTTTGAAGCTGCACTGAAACTGTCATTTGGACCTTGAACCGTTTGGAGCCCATTGAAGTCCATTATATGGAGAAATATCCTGGAATATTTTCATCAAAAACCTTAATTTCTTTTCAGCTGAAGAAAGAAAGACATGGACATCTTGGATGACATGGGGGTGAGTAAATTATCAGCAAAAGTTTATTTAAAAGTGAACTAATCCTTTAATGTTTCATATAGACATTAATATCAGTGATACTGGCCTTCATTCATAAAAAGATGCCATTACAACACATATTTAAAATATGCTGTCTTTAAATTGTTTCTTCATTCATTTGGAGAGTAACTGAAATTATTACAATATCAAAATATTAAAAACTCCAATGTTTTTAATTGCAATTAATTATGATTAATTACAGAAAAAAATGTATTAACATTAAAAAGCACACTCTTTTTACGACTAAAATAACAGTTAAGGGTAAAAAAAAAAATGAATTCCCAAAAATTTTAACGGAAAAAAAAGAAATTAGCAAAAATTAAAACGGAAAAAAACGGAATTTGGGAAAAAATCAAACGGATTTCATAGGGCCCTAGGTATGTAATCAATAGATATCAAACGATCTGTAACAATGCAATACTAACACATATAAAAAACATGTTTTACTCACATAAGTGTGTTGCACCGTTCCTGTCGGATCCAATATAGAAGGCACAGCATTGTGTTTTAATCTCAATATGTCTGCAAATCCAGTCTCGACCTGCATCTTGTTTACAGTCGATTCTGCGGTGAAATGAAGCAAACAAGCGCGCAATGTCTTACACACGTGAGCTGGAACCAGCATGTTTATTGCTCTGTAGCACGACCCGTTTAGCTCCACGAGTCGGTGGGCGGGGCTTGAGGCGGTGCTTCTGCGTCCTAATACGTCAGTGGTCGACATATTCTGAGATCTCTCTTTTTCTGGGCCTGGTGTCAATAAAAGCTTTTCTTTGACTAACAAGGATGTTTTCAGCTCTGAAACTTACAGGATATTCTTATATCACGAATGACTTTTATATATCAAAGGCTCAAAGGAAAGTTGATTTCTCAATTCATCACCCCTTTAAAACTATTGGATCTGCCCAGAGCCACTCTGGATCTGCCATAACCAATCGCTAACGTTTGGTCGTGACGTATGTCATCTCAAACTAGCGCACGACATCAACGTCATCGTTCTCAGCCACTCCCTCTGTTCGCTGATTGGACCGGTTAAAATTGGACCGGAGAAAACCAGCGAATATACCGCAATCCCAGACGGAGTACTGAAGGAAAATGAAAATTGAGCGGACGTACTCAGGAGGGCGGAGCCAGGCTAACTTAGTGGTGCTGTTTGCGAATGTTCGCTAGAACTGTGGTTTCGGCAAACTCATTGAACTATGCTGATAACGACGGAACTTGCGGGGAACGTTCCCTCATATTTGGCCGCATTGATTTTCAGTGTAGGCGTGTAACAATCAACTCAATTTTGTTTGTTTAAATGAACTGAATAATAAATGGCTATGAAAATATATTTGTGTGTGTGTGTGTCACAGATGCTGTCGATACTACACAGACCAAACTATAAGAAACAGATTTATGAAAACCAAAAGGGAGGTTTTGTCAGATTTAGCTAAATAAAGCGTAGCTAAGTAAACATGCATTCATGCAGGAAAGTTCAGAGAGAGTCAGCGACGGCACATTGCCGGAGGCCCCTCGGTGCGTCTCTTTATCCCCCCCACTTCAGCTCGACGCATGCAGGCTGTTTATGCGTGTTTGTGTCTGCATGTGTGCGTCCCTGACTTCTCCCAAGGCAGAAAGCAGCGCTTTTTTCATTTCAGCAGTGGGAATAGGGCGTCTGAATAGGCCAGTGTACGGCTATATCACATTATTAGTAATCATATCTGCTTAAGCCAAGCCTGCTGCTCCAGATGGCTGCTTTCAAGTGCAAATGAAGCAGTGAGACGAGGCCGCCTTTAATACGTACTCACGATTCACAAATAGCCATTGATTTTTTCTGTGTCCCCCTCCATCCAGCCAGTCTGCCGGTATTGAGCTCGGATTAAATGGTCTCCTGGGTTTTTAAAAGGAACATTGATTCTTCTAATTAATTGTGCGCCGTTCAGAAGCAGAATGCATAAACTCGTTCGTATTTGCACTTCAAGTCAATTATTTTGAGTTCAGCCGGACAGGGAACAAACAGGCCCGACGTATACGAGGAGCTGATGGGAGTCATTTTGTTTCCTCGGGAAGTGTGAATACTCAAATGAAAGAGAGTTATTTCCATTTTAGCTGTACGTCTGAATGGGAATTGACAGAGGAAGAGGTACAGTCGTCCACTGGGACTTCAGATGCCGTATGAATAACACATGGACATTTTTACGGAGAGAGTGTTTTAATGTATTGACAAATCCCTACTTTTCATACCTCATCATTACCTTAAATCAAATATTTCCGCGCCGCTCTCAGAAGCGTGCTATTGTTTGACGCGTTTCAAATAATGGCGCGCTGTGGGAATTAGCTTTTGATGGCTAGCCTACCTATTCGCCCCCACCTGCATTATCGGTGTCCGTTCTTCTCGCGAGCTCTGTACACCTCCGGAGCGAAAGGTCCACTCAGCGCTGACAGCTTTGCTATTTAAGACGGGGACGGTCCGTTCCTCCAGATTGTAAGAGTGCTCGAAGATGCGTATTACTCTCCTGATACTTCATTAATCTCCATCAAACGCGGCGACACTGCCACGGCTGACAGCGGGGACAAAGCAGGGTGCTGCTCTCCTCCCAGCTCAGATAATGCGTGTTTTACAGTAGCCCAGATGTCCACACTCAATAAAACATTTGAGGGAATCAGGCGAGGTGTGTTTGGGGATGTCTGTATTGACTGGCTGCTGTGTGGAGACAGCGATACGGGGGCTGCTCGTCTCTGATTACAGAATTAAAAGAGTGGGCTGACAGAGCGACTGGCAGGCCGAGGGACGGGGATAATTGTATCTGTGGAGGGATTTGGATTTGACCAAAGTGTGCCATCCTGATTATCTCATGCAGGAAGAGCTGCACGACTGAAATGAGACTTGGATTAACCTTTATTTCCTTTTTTTTGTTTTGTTTCCTTGCTTGAGTGTGGAAAAGGAGAATATCTGGCGTTGTTACGCTGTGACTGTGAATAAAAAGACTTTTTAGAGAGACAGTGAGAGCTGCTGACTTAATACAATCTTAATTTTCTTCATGACTTTACTTTTTTTTTAATTGTGATGCATAGGAGTGTGTTAGTGGGGTAAAATGAGCCGGCGTGGGGTAAGGTGAGCCACCCCCTGTGACAAATTGTGAGTGTGTTCATGCTTTTCTATCCTGGTGGGGACTTCAACCTGAATGCACACTGTCTATATGGGGACTCGTGTCACCGTGGGGACCTAAACTGAGGTTATAACACGCTTATAAATCATACAGAATTAGGTTTTTTGAAAATGTAAAAAATGCACAGTTTTGTGTGATGGGTAGGGTTGGCGTAAGGGGAGAGAATATACAGTTTGCACAGTATAAAAACCATTACGTCTATGGAGAGTCCCCGCAAAGATAGTAAACGAGACGTGTGAGCGTTTGTGTGTGAGAGTGTTTGTATGAGTAGGTGTGTATTATTTCAAATAAATGCTGTTCTTTTGAACTGTCTATTCATCAAAAAATCCTACAAATCTGTGGTTTCTACAAAAATATGAAAGTAATTATTTTATAATATCATCATATCTTTATGATTTCTGAAGGATCATGTGACACTGAAGACTGGAGTAATAATGCTGAAAATATAGCTTTGATCACAGGAATAAATTAAAATGTTATATCATAGAAAACAGTTATACAGTATTTCTGTATTTTTGATTTCACAAATGCAGTATTGGTGAGCATAAAATACTTATTTCAAAACATTAACAAATATACCAAATGGCAGTTTGTAATATATATACTATGTATACACTGTATATAACATTAAAATGTTTTATTAATCTTTTATATTCCAGTACAATATTGAACATGTGGCAATTAAGTGTCTTCAATTCACCTGACCTTTGGATTGTGAACGAAACCAGAGCACCTGAAGGAAATTCCACACAGAAAGACCCCCAGCCTCAGCCGGGACTCAAACCGTGGACTCTTTGTTGTGAGGTGACAGTGAGTTACCTAACCTAAATATGTTTTGGTAAAACAGATATATCCTGGTGGATACAAATATTTGAGAGGCTTTGCGAGGCAGTGAAAGTGTAGGTCTCATTTATTGGTTTCATGTTGAAAGTTCTTCTTGGTTTTGTTTGTTGTGAATATTTAGATCTGGTGATTTATTCATACATTCTTTGTTTAGCTCACAGGCAACATTTAAAAACAACATAACCACCTGTAGTGGCAAATCTACTCACCTTCAGATAAAAGTAGATATTTCACGTATTTACAATATTTGGAGGGGACTATAAAGTTGTTCAAAATGGGATGTTTTGAAAAAGGTTTGTTTAAGTTTATTAAAAAGTTAAGCGTTAGCTTATTACGTTTTTTTGTTCATTTTTCATAATCTGTCTATGTTTGTATCCCCCAGGATACATTGCCTCTTTGGGGGTATAATTTAAATGAAAATATAATGCTTGTTTGGCACATTTTTAAAACATTGTTCTCTCATAACTTAATCTAAACATTCTTTGTAAAATTCTGTTGAACAGTAACTATATGTATAAATATACAAATACATCCTACTGTATCATATTTAATACACACATTTCTAGGGCTATAAACTATCAATATGACCAAAACTTCATGTCAATCTACTTCATGCCTTCTGTCCTCTGATTGATAGTTCATTCTTTTTTTTATTTATTAAGTCTTTATTGCTCAGAAATCTATAATGATTTTTATAAAGTCAATCTAAGATCAACATTTACTGGACTGAAGCAACTCGGGTTTACTTGATTATTCATACATCATTTTTTAATGTTAAAACTTTAATGTAAATTTAAAATGTCAAATATGATACAACAGGCTTTTGGCGAACATTTACGTTCAATTATCATTTATTTGCAAATATGAGCCATAAAAGCCTGATGTGTAAATGTATGCAAATATATATATATATATATATATATATATATATTCACTCACCTAAAGGATTATTAGGAACACCATACTAATACTGTGTTTGACTCCTTTCGCCTTCAGAACTGCCTTAATTCTACGTGGCATTGATTCAACAAGGTGCTGAAAGCATTCTTTAGAAATGTTGGCCCATATTGATAGGATAGCATCTTGCAGTTGATGGAGATTTGTGGGATGCACATCCAGGGCACGAAGCTCCCGTTCCACCACATCCCAAAGATGCTCTATTGGGTTGAGATCTGGTGACTGTGGGGGCCATTTTAGTACAGTGAACTCATTGTCATGTTCAAGAAACTAATTTGAAATGATTCGAGCTTTGTGACATGGTGCATTATCCTGCTGGAAGTAGCCATCAGAGGATGGTCATAAAGGGATGGACATGGTCAGAAACAATGCTCAGGTAGGCCGTGGCATTTAAGCGATGCCCAATTGGCACTAAGGGGCCTAAAGTGTGCCAAGAAAACATCCCCCACACCATTACACCACCACCACCAGCCTGCACAGTGATAACAAGGCATGATGGATCCATGTTCTCATTCTGTTTACGCCAAATTCTGACTCTACCATCTGAATGTCTCAACAGAAATCGAGACTCATCAGACCAGGAAACATATTTCCAGTCTTCAACTGTCCAATTTTGGTGAGCTTGTGCAAATTGTAGCCTCTTTTTCCTATTTGTAGTGGAGATGAGTGGTACCCGGTGGGGTCTTCTGCTGTTGTAGCCCATCCGCCTCAAGGTTGTGCGTGTTGTGGCTTCACAAATGCTTTGCTGCATACCTCGGTTGTAACGAGTGGTTATTTCAGTCAAAGTTGCTCTTCTATCAGCTTGAATCAGTCGGCCCATTCTCCTCTGACCTCTAGCATCAACAAGGCATTTTGGCCCACAGGACTGCCGCATACTGGATGTTTTTCCCTTTTCACACCATTCTTTGTAAACCCTAGAAATGGTTGTGCGTGAAAATCCCAGTAACTGAGCAGATTGTGAAATACTCAGACCAGCCCGTCTGGCACCAACAACCATGCCACGCTCAAAATTGCATAAATCCCCTTTCTTTCCCATTCTGACATTCAGTTTGGAGTTCAGGAGATTGTCTTGACCAGGACCACACCCCTAAATGCATTGAAGCAACTGCCATGTGATTGGTTGATTAGATAATTGCATTAATGAGAAATTGAACAGGTGTTCCTAATAATCCTTTAGGTGAGTGTATGTATGTATATATATATATATATATATATATATATATATATATATATATATATATATATATATATATATATATATATATATATATATATATATATATATATATATATATATATATATATATATATATATATGTGTTTAGTAAAAAACGTTGGGGTACACATATTGGGTCACTATGTTGGGTTATTTTCCAAAAATGGAAGTTTGTCATGTTTTTGTTTAAGAAAAAAAAAACACATGAAATAGTATTATTTGTACCCTAATAAGATGGAAAATAGCAATACATTTATTTTCTGTTTCTCTTACACATGTTTGTACTTAATACAATAATAACAGATATTTATGCATAATTATAAGCAACTAACCATAAACCAAATCCAAACCCTAACCTATACATCCCTATAGTAAGCAGTACAACGTCACCTTAAAATAAAGTTTAACCTATTTTTTTCTTATTTATTGAAATGTTTTTATTTATTTATTATTATTTATACCTCCTTCTGTATAAGTCTAATGGATTTTTATTTTATTTCACCTTGTTATCATCTTCAGGCATAAAATCATAGGTGCAGTGACTTAGAAAAGCAACAGCACACCAGAATAATCCCCAGGATGTGATGCATCATTCACGTCTGAACACAAACCGTGTAAGCAGAAGTGTGAGCAATGGTAATAGTAGCAAACTAATACAGCTATAAATATTTGGAATAGTATACGGCTATTCAATTTATCTGTAATAACACGTCTTTACCGTTAAAAGTTGAATAATTTACCCTGCATGTCCCAGGAAGTTTTTAATTTTGTAATTTTTTTTTTGATAAGGTACAGTTCTAATGCCCAATGGATGCTGTCTTACCATTTCAGTTGACAAGAAGCATATCATTTTGAATTACCTAGAGAACAACTTAAAGCATAAGCCGGCACATCTTACCCCGTGCACTCTCCCATACAGTACGTGTGTGTAATGGAATGGTAATGACTCTACGGTTTGATCACATTCTCTGCAGGAACCTGGAAGAAAATACCCCTCACAATCGGAGCTCAAGAGTATTCCGCACACACACACACACACGCTCACACTCCACAGAGAGACTGCATAAATTGTCATCTTTCTCATATTTACGAAACGATACACAGTCTGTGCTGCTGATGCAGTGTAGTATAGTGTTCCTGGCTGAAATTGCACTCTCAGATATGGGAAAACAAAACCGTTTCTGTATTACTGTCTCTGTACTTCAGGGGGAGATTGAATAGAAGATGTGTATGATAAAAAAGAGAGAGAGAGATGACAGAATATTTTAAATTGTAGTACTTTACATGTTTTGATTGTAGGTCATAGAGAGGGATATTTTGGCTCGCTCCACGGGAACACAGGGAAACCATGCATACTGATTTCAGCGCCTGATTTCCATCCCGTAAAAACATACACATGCACGCATTTCTTTGTGATTTCAGCAATTTATTGTATAATCCCTATTTCTTTTTCTTAGGGAAAGATGATTTTAGCTATATGATTGATGGGTCTGGACTGCTTTTTCATATTTTTAATCTTTGTTCAGGTCCCGCCGCAGCGCCTAAAGTTCTGTACAATCGCATGCTATATTTCCAGCTCTAGAGAAAATGGGTCAGCCGAGGAAGGAGGGAAAGTGCACAGGAAAGCGAGGAACATTTTCCGGTCTCTTTGCAGCATTTCTACGTCGGCCACTGAGGTTTCTCCCATTAAGAAGTTCACAGGGAGATAAGTAGAGGTTGGGTTTCTTCTCTCACTCCCAGGGCTGTGCTAGCCAAAGCTGAAACCCATTATTGAGGCCTGTTTGTCAGACCTAAACGAGCTAGGAACGACAAGTTGTTTTCTGTGGCTTGGCTACAATGTTTTGTTTTGCATACAGTGACACTAACATTTCTGGAACAATAATAAAGTTATTTAGGACGCCGCATATGTAGTTCATAAGACGGAGCGTAATAAACTGCTCTCGCATGTCAACACGTCATTGCGCAAACATGTCTGCAATGTACGGGCAATGAGGAGAACTCAATTGGCTTTGGTGGATAAAATACACATCAGAGAGACTCCAGTTGTGTTCTCCACTCTGGGCTGCTTTCATTTGATTTAATTGTAGCAGATTTGTGAAATGAAGAGGAAGGATTAGAAGATATCAAAGAGCGATTAGTGGCTGGTTTTTTTGGTGTCTGCGCTACAAATGTTGCCATAGTCATCCATCAGCTGGTGCCACTCCGCCCGGAGGCAAAAACCACAATGGCACCACACCAAGCAAGACAGACAGAATAAAGGACTGCACCCATGAAAGGCCAAATCCTGCTGCTATAAATCATATACCAGCACAGCACTAACCCCAAAACATTCGGAAAAATACAACATTAAATGTTATGGGTCAGAGAGAAATAAACACATAAATTAATGTGACAATTCGAAGAGCAAACAATACCTAAGAATGACGCCATTTGGGAAATGACATTTTATTAAAGTTTCGTTTTTGCTTTTCTTGGACAGAACAGTATGAGAAAAAGTTGGCTCACTATGTTGGCGTGGCTATGGCAGGCCTGTGAGGCTATTTCTATGCCCCAATTTGCCTACTTTACGCCCTAAAATGATGTAGGCTACTGTTTTTGTGAAGAGTGTGTAGCAAAAGAGTAGGCAAGCTTTTTAACCATGGTTTTATTACAGTGAACGTGTAGTAACCATGCACTGTAAACCCGAATAAGTTGGGCTAACTCAAAAAATTTGAGGTAATCAGTTAAATATTTTTTTTTTTAGAGTTATGATGTTCCCAATTTTAAAGGGCACCTATTATGCCCCTTTTTACAAGATGTAATATAAGTCTCAGGTGTCCCCCGAGTGTGTCTGCGAAGTTTCAGATCAAAATTCCTAACAGATCGTTTAATATACCCTTTTTGGGTTTTTAGAAAAATTATCTGTTTTGTTTGTGTCTCCTTTAAATGCAAATAAGCTGCTGCTCCCGGCCTTCACAGCTCGTGAACAACAGTGAACATGCGAATGAAAACTAAAACATGAAACATCTGTTTGGGTTCGATTATCATCTCTATCGCCTACACGCTCACGTGACATTGCAGTTCTTCATCATCATGAAATATTATCATCTGCATGTGTTTTAAAGCCATATCACAGCTAGATCTGTGTACTAAAGAGAAAGCAGTGTAATATAGAGCACCTATTGCTATATCTGCTGTTAACATGAATCAAACAACAGAAGAGAAACAGAAAATCACTCACTGCTCTTGACTGAATAACTTTAGTAGCTTTATTAAGAACACATTTCTTACTTGAATGCTGCTGTTAAATACTCTGGCGAGGAGATAAACATGGCGGACTGTGTACTGCGCTCTGAGGGCGGGGTCTATGCTAATACGGCAGTGTCCATCAACACTCTTGGGCGGGGCCTGTGAAATGTGACGTCACATTCCCCAGAATTTGCAAACAGCTTTTTCTGAGACACTGCTTATGATTTATGGGGATTTGAAAAAAAAAAACTAAAGGAGTTGGTGGATTTTTACCATTTATAGGGTGGTTGTGTACACACACTGCCAACACATGTATGTTCAAACACCAGTAAAAGTGAATTTTGCATAATAGGTGCCCTTTAAGTAAGCAGAACTATCAAGTTTTTGGTTTGTAGTACTCATGCATGTTATGTTACAAACAGAGGGAACACGCATGGGCGTAAATCGCGGGGGGGACGGGGGGGACAGGACCCCCCCAATCTGAGGGCTGTCCCCCCCTAAAAACCATGCTGAGTATTGTAAATAATATAACAATATATACTTAAAATAAATGTGTAAGTAGTAAAACAATACAAACGCAAACGGGACAAAAAATGGGTTTGAAGTTTACGTGCCTCACAGTGGTTTGATCCACCGCGCACCTCAACTAACGTTACCCATAGACCGTAGAAAAACTACCACACAAGTTTGGGGAGAGAACAAGGCTCTTCAGACAGCAGTTGTGAAACACCAGTAAGTAGCTGTCAAGGCTATTTTATTCACTTTAAACGTCAGATGAAGGGATTCTTTTCTCTTTAATACAGATTAGGCAAAACACTGTTAACATCACTTGCCCATCGCCGCCCCGCCCCGCTCCGCTGTAGAGTAATAAAATCATTTAGTTCAGTTAGAGAACTGACAAAACAATTAAAAACTGAACGTGTCTGCTCAATACAGCACCAGCCGAACGAGCAAACAGCTGACAGACAAGATTATCGAAGATTTGGTTTCAAAGCGTAAAAGCGCCTATTTAAGGGAGTGTGTCATTGTACTGTTTTGTTGTTGTGTTTTTCATTACGAATAATCGGCTAATGAACCCAAAATTCAAGCAACCCGCCCCCAAATTCTAAAAATTGGCTAATTCTAAACCGTAAGTTCAGTCAGATCTGTGTAGGGTTTTGCTCAATATGATAATAAGTGGCAGATCAGAGGGCTTGGTGCAGTTGAATATCTAAATATCTGAATATCATAGTATAAAATACTATGTGGAGGACGCAAGATAATTTAATAATTATAATATGACTGCGTGGTGAACCTTAATTGTATTTAAACTACTATCGCTTTGTGTTGTTGGTCAGATAAAATGACAGAGAAAAGAAAAACGGACATTGGATAATTTTTCAGTAAACCAAAACGCCAAATAAGTACGAAATGTGGTACACATATCCTTACAAGGACGATTTTGGCTGTATTATTTGTGTCCCCTTCAAAAATTGCTCTTGAGGATTTCATGTTTATTGTCCCCCCCAACTTTTAGATGACATTTACGCCCCTGGGAAGACGGAGAACAGATGTTGGAGGTAAACAGAGTTTATTTGTTGAACCAGGAGGTGAGAGGGTAGGGTGAGTGTCAGAAGTGCAAGTCCAGCAGATAGTCAATGACGATGGGTGATACTGTACTCTTGATTGCAGATGGTGAAGGAGATCCGGACGATGGAGCCAGGAGACAAGACGAGGGAACACTCAGGAGACTAGGAGATACGAGGAGACAGGTAGGTATAGCAGGTGAGTCCGTAGTAGCAAGCAGTAGCGTGAGCGTGTGCAAACGAGACCGGACAGTGACTGAGTGAGTGCGTGGGGCTTAAGTGTAGGCATTGCAGTGATGATGATGTGCAGGTGCGTGTGATCAGTACTCTGGTGAAGGTGCACGTTGTGACTGGGAGAGGGTGGAGCCTGGCGTGCTTGTGACAGTTATTTGCTCCTAACTTGAAGAACTGAGTTAGCTAAGTCATACATTTTGATAGCAATTAACATAAAATATTTACTTAATTCACTTTTTTATTTTGAGCTCTTGCAAATAAAATGAGTCACTTCAATGTAAACCCTAGTAAGTTGTCAGAACTCGAAAAAAGTTGAATGAGATTTTTTTACATTGAGAAATATTTTGCTATAGCCTGACGTTGTCATACTCAATTCTAGTCAGAATATGAGTCTGATACTGCTCCGTTGGGCTGTGATTATGGGGCGTGTTTAAACCGAACCAGGAAAGACCTCAATTGGATAGACCTACAACCAATCAGAGCAACGGAGCGACGCATAACGTTAGTTGTCAAATGTCAACAGAACTCAACTGCACTGTGTTGCCAAGTCCGCGGGTTTGAAGCGACCCCAATTCTGTGATATACAGACCCAGGAATGCGAAATTTAGCAGGCAGTCCAGCCAAATTAACACATATTTTACCCCCCAAATGCCATTTTTCCCGGAGAACCCCCCCACCCGGAAAGCTATTGGGCTTGTTTTTGGCTAGTTTTGAGTAGCAGTTGGGCGAGTTTTGCTGTAAAAACTTGGCAACCCTGTCCGCACGCACGCTAGAATAAGTCACGTTAGAAGAAGAAGATGAGTGTAAACGATCTTTGCCGGTGTTGTAAAAAAGAATTTAAGGATACACAGAGTACTTACCAACACGATCTGAACAAGTTCTCCGTTTAGGATTAGAACAAATTCAACCCAAGCGCCTTTGATGACGTGGATGATTACGTTACTGTTTACCATCTGTCCATCATCGTCTAAAGCCCGCCCTGACAATTTCATTGGTCCGAACAGTTTCTGTTCGGGCATAATTACTTCTCTATGGATCAAGTCCAGACCGAACTGCCCGTGCAAAATTTTGTGTGGGCGGGGCTAAGTTCGTCTGGCATCCAGGTTAATTTTGCAAGCTATAACAAACTAATTCAGAAAATGCCAACTTACTGAATGAGTACAGCAACTTAAAACATACCTGCTCTCAAACCAAGCACTCGTCATCATGATGGTTACTCTCCAAATACCCACATTAACAGAAACTCTTAAATTAGCATAACAAAACATGAATCACTACGAAATCTCCCTTACCATTAATCTTGCACAAACATTATATAACACTTCATTTTAGCAATCACTCTCCCTTTTGAGTGCCATGGGCAAAGCATGCAAGGAAATAAAAAATCTTAGCCCAGTTTCAGTTCAACTTAAGTTAGTCTAAATGAAAGGAAATGAGTTCATACAACTCAAAACAATGAAACAGTTCAGTTTACTTGAAATATGTCAGTTTAGTGAACTCAAAAGAAAAGAAAGTTCTAAATACTCATAACAGTTCATTTAACTGAACTCATTTGTTTAATTTGTTTGTCCTAGTCCATGGGTGTCCAAAGTCCGTCCTGGAGGGCCACTGTCCTGCAGAGTTTAGCTCTTACTTGCCATTATTGGAGACTTTTGAAGACTCTTGCCATTATTGGAGATCATGAAGCTTCGAAGCGTTATGAATCAGTGAGTCGAATCATGATTTGGATCGCGTTTCAAACTGCTGAAATCACGTGACTTTGGCGATTCAAACCGCTGAATCGACTCACTGATTCATAACGCTTCGAAGCTTCATGATGATGTGTTTTGAAATCGGTCATCACCATATAAGTTGTTTTTTAGGGGGTTTTTTGCGCACAAAAACTATTCTCGTCGCTTCATAAAGTTATTGTAGAACCACTGTAGTGAGATGGACTTTGTAACAACGTCTTTAGTACCTTTTATGGGTCTTGAGAGTGTAAAGTGCATTGTGCCAATGGAGGCCTTTCTGAGCCATCGGATTTACACTAAAATATCTTCACTGTGTTCCGAAGATGAACGAAGGTCTTACGGGTGTCCAACGACATGAGGGTGAGGAATTAATGACAGAATTTTAATTTTTGAGTGAACTAACCCTTTAATAATAAATATCTTTAAAAGGTATAACATAAATTAAAATTAATATTGTGAAAGATGAAGGGGGAAGAGAATTTTAAACGTTCATCAGGTTTTTCGACAAGGACTTCCACATAGGAAGAATTGGAGAATTGAGATGACCTTTAAGATGACTTTACTTTCATTGGTTTCCGACTTTCAGGAGTGAGGAAACGAGGAAGCATCAATTTGAGTATTGAGTATCCATACTTAACTACTTTATAGTAGGTGAAAAACAGTATTTGAAAGACTAGTCTCACTGAATTTAGAAAAGGAAAGTACCTGGGTGACCTACTACTGGTGAGATTCTGAAGTGTGCATCTAATGGACACCTTACTATCCCATGAGGCCATGGGAGAGGATTTGTGAATGCAGGTGAAGCGACATAGGTCGCTTGCAGGTCACATGTCAATGACAACCTGACGGATGTAGTACGTAGTGATTACATTCATACTACACACATTCATCCTACATGCTACATAGAACTTAATTTTTTTTAACAAAGTAATTATACATTCAAAAAAAGTACATCAAAGCGAAATACGCTTTCAGACGCAGCTAAAATATTTTTACAGGAAATATTGAATGCATCTTCAATTCAATATAATCTTAGGAAAAGATATGTAAAAACATTAGCTTTAAGGGAACAATGTGTTCAACCCAGTTTGCTGCTTAATTGTTGAATCAATATGAAATCAGAATGGATCATCTTGACATTCCTAAAGACATCATGAAATCCAAATTCTTATTTTTTTATGCAATATTATTATAAATTATTAATCCTTTTTAAAAATAATTATTAAATGTTTTTTTTTTTTCATGAGTCTCATAATCTTTAAATCAAAATACCTTCCCCTCTATCAGCGACATCTCTTCTCTGATGATGAGGGTGGGGCAACCTGTCACTCACATGAGATCCACCAATAGCAAACCACAACCATCCAATCAAATCAAATCCCCACAGGTCAAAATCAAGCCCTGCCTTAAATGTATTATTGTTCCAGCATCGATCATAATAGGGAAGAAAAGACTGTTGCAACTTTAATTTCATGCTGACTTTAATACACGAGTGACACAACAAACACAAGTTTCTTCCCCTTTTTTTTTTTACTTTTAACGGAAAAAAAAAAAAAATCAAAAATAGATTTCTTTATAGTATTGTTTGTTAACTCTGTTACTGTCAACACGGTTACTCTTCCTTGGTAACAGAGTTTGGCGGCAACAGAATTGACAATTTTAAACTTTTAGACACTTTTAGACATTTTACTAAATAACTCTTGGTGTACTTTTTAGATTAAAATATGTTCACACACATACCTTTCAGTGCTTCAGATCTGATCAGTGACATCATTTCCTGTCTCTTACATAGTTGTGGGAGATAATTCCACCCATTTATAGACAGTACGGTGACAGAATTGACGCAAGATTTATGGACACATTTTTATGAAATGAAAGTTATTTTTAAACAATTTAATGTTTTAGAGATAGGAAAATTATATGTAGAGCTTTTATAAATGAAATATTACCAAAATAAAAATAAAATGTTTTGATTGCACAGTGATACATGATGGAAAAAATACACTAATTCAGACAAGAAATCATGATTTCCAGCTATATAAGACACTTTTTACAGAAAATATTATATTGTTATGATCTTTAACATCTTGTGATCCATGACAATGAACAACAAATTATTAAAATAATTAAAAATATAATCATATAAAAGAAAGCAGAAAAAGTACTTGCAATCATAAAATCACCCACATGTTTCTAGTCTTATTATTGGTGCACATTATTCCAAATATTTGGCATTGTAATTTTTCATCCTTCAAGTCATTTAAGAAACAACTCTGAAATGATTTTCCTTTTTGGATGAATTCACAAGCCATCATCTCCTCACATCCGATCATGTAGACTAATATACAGAGACCAAGATCAACAATCCCATTTTTAGAGGATAAAATTCTCCAACCCACTTAAACGTTGTTATATAACTGACGTAAAATGTGCAGTGACTGTTGTTGCTTTCATGGCGAAGTAATGCAGTTGTTAATTTCAAGGTAAGTGTTTTTTGCTAGTGTCAGTGCGATGCAGTTATCATTTTCACGTACAGCGTCACACTGTTGCTGTTGGCTTTTAAAGGGAATGGGAGATGAGACTCTGATTGGTTTATAGCATGTTACGCCCAGGGGCGTAAATCGCGGGGGGGACGGGGGGGACAGGACCCCCCCAATCTGAGGGCTGTCCCCCCCTAAAAACCATGCGGAGTATTGTAAATAATATAACAATATATACTTAAAATAAATGTGTAAGTAGTGAAACAATACAAACGCAAACGGGACAAAAAATGCGTTTTAAGTTTAGAAACATTTTGAGTCCCCCCTCCCCCCTTGCCTCACAGTGGTTTGATCCACCGTGCACCTCAACTAACGTTACCCATAGACCGCAGAAAAACTACCACACACGTTTGGGGAGAGAACAAGGCTCTTCAGACAGCAGTTGTGAAACACCAGTAGGAGCTGTCAAGGCTATTTTATTCACTTTAAACGTCAGATGAAGTGATTCTTTTCTCTTTAATACAGATTAGGCAAAACACTGTTAACATCACTTGCCCATCGCCGCCCCGCCCCGCTCCGCTGTATAGTAATCACATCATTGAGTTCAGTTAGAGAACTAACAAAACAATTAAAAACTGAACGTGTCTGCTCAATACAGCACCAGCCGAACGAGCAAACAGCTGACAGACAAGATTATCCAAGATTTGGTTTCAAAGCGTAAAAGCGCCTATTTAAGGGAGTGTGTCATTGGACTGTTTTGTTGTTGTGTTTGTCATTACGAATAATAGTCTAATGAACCCAAAATTCAAGCAACCCGCCCACAAATTCTAAAAATTGGCTAATTCTAAACCGAAAGTTCAGTCAGATCTGTGTTGGGTTTTGCTCAATATGATAATAAGTGGCAGATCAGAGGCTTCTGCAGTTGAATATCTAAATATCTGAATATCATAGTATAAAATACTATGTGGAGGACACAAGATAATTTAATAATTATAATATGACTGCGTAGTGAACCTTAATCGTATTTAAACTACTATCGCTTTGTGTTGTTGGTCAGATCAAATGACAGAGAAAAGAAAAACGGACATTAGATAATTTTTCAGTGCACCAAAACGCCAAATAAGTACGAAATGTTTTGTTTTGAGTTTTTTTTGTGGTACACATATCCTTACAAGTATGATTTTGGCTGTATTATTTGTGTCCCCTTCAAAAATTGCTCTTGAGAAATTTTATGTTTATTGTCCCCCCCAACTTTTAGATTAAATTTATGCCCCTGGTTACGCCCAAAACACACCCATGACTCATTAAGAGACTAGGTACAACCCCTTTGGACCATGCGTCAGATGACTATTTTTTCCATTGTTAAACTATCAAAAGTGGATTCGGACATGCCCTAAGTGCACCTGCCATCCAATCAGATGAGGCCATTGGGGCCATTGATGATATTTATTTATTTTTTTTTTTTACAATTTTCTATGAAGGGAAAATATAATAAATATTTTTCTCACAGATGGCTTGGTTGATGGTTGACCGTCGGCTTGATGTGTCACGGCACTTACACAGTTCTACATGATATGCTGCATTTAGGCAAATGGCAGTTCAACTCAGAGATTTGAGAAAATAATGAGATCGCATGAATCAAACTAGCAAGTATGCGTCAGTTTATCTAAAAAAACCCAGCAGCTCAGTTCACCGATGTATTGTACAGAAGTTAGAGCAAAATGAATGCAGGAAAATTCACGTGAATGCTTCCTCTTTTATCATAACTACATCTGTGGGAGCTGTTTTTTTTTTCCTGCACAGGCAGACGTTTAGAGAAAGACTTGAAAAGAGCAACATTTTACCCTAATGGAGATATTTTTCTTTAAACATGTGCCTAAGCTTCCAGCGCAGTAAAGCCTCTGTCTCCACCTCAGTGGTGTCCGAATGGAGGTCCCTTCCCTCATGTGTCATTGAGACACATTTGATATTCTGGCCGCAGTCTTTCCTGTGGTGCCATTTTGAAGCTTCCCCATTGAGGATCCATTTACCCAAGCCACCGGGAGCCTCCAGCCAGGCAGACTCTCTCCACGCGGTCCCTTCCACTGCAGATCGGCCCCAGCAAGCGTCTCCGCCAATATGCTAATATGACGCTTTCAGAAACAACTCATATTCATGCGGTAAGCAGGCCCAGCTATTTTCACCCCAGTAGACGAAGAACACGTCTCACCTCTGCGCTTTACAAAATACCACAAAATGACTGATTTTTTTCTCTCCGAACTAAACATGCAGATTATTGAAAGGTCATAAATTACAGAATTGATTTATTTCTCGGCTTTGGAGTTTTGAAAAGCATTAATGCATGTACAAGTTTGAATGTTTCATTTTGGTGCATTTTCTTCTTTCACTTAGAAGATAGCCAGATGTGTTGCTTGGCATGTTCTCATCATCAAAAACTGTGACTATACAAGGTCAAATGAAGTGTGAATACAGAGAATTGGGTCGTCATGGCGATTTGCCATGAAGTGAAACCAAACTAATTCTAACAGATCCCGTCATTACCAAATCAATCAATAACATTGATAGTACTCCATGTTCTGTATTCCAGCTCGACTTGTTCAACGACCAAGACTCGACTGGCAAATTTGTCAATCTGTTCTATTTCAAACTTTCAGTAGCCAATTTTCGGAGCGACTAGCAATAGCGAGGTAGCGTTGAAAGCATGAGATCCCGCCTCCCTTCAGAGCGTCTCTGTTACGTCTCCCTATTAAAAAGAAATAAATGTCTAGGAGTAACAGGGTCAGTAACGTGTTAAAGAAAAATAAATTGAAATAAAATAAATGAACGGGTTCAGTTACTGATAAATTACGTGATAGCATGAATCAGGCAGAGACAGATTTGAACTTAAGTCTTTTCGTAATTCAAAATCATAAGTGAACACCCGATTGATTTACAAAGTAATAATGATCAAGGAAAGGAATATTTACAGAAGATATATATACATATAGTGAAACAAAAACACGGAACACAAAAGCAAGGGACAATGAGCGGTGCTAAAGCAAAGAAATCCACAAAACAAAACATCCACTAACTTATTTAAAGTTCTCAACTAACTAAGAAATAAAGACAAAAGTAAACACTACACAACTAAGCTACACTAACTAACAAACATAAATACATGGGGTAGCATCCGCTCCTTACCTGGTGTGTATAAACAATTGCAAAACCTAACGTGTTGTATTATGTAGGTCACGTGACATGCTACTATCCCATCGCTCTGAGTCCGAGAAAATAGTAGTCAAGTTCCAAACAAATCAACGGTACAAACTTAAAGTTGTAATCAGAAAAAGAATCTTTCAAAACAAAGTATAACCACTCAAACATCAATCGGGGAGGCTAGAAACAAACAACAAGAAAGCAAAGCAAACAAGAGAAAACCGCGCCTCCTTTCCTCTGGTCACTTCCGGGTCTTTATACAGGAAAGGCGAGCTCCGATTGGTTCTTTGGGAGGGATGTCACTCAGGAACAAATGATGATTGATGTTCAAAACAACCAATCATGAACCTAAGAATGAAGGATAGCTGAGAATAGAGAAAGAAAAAAAGAAAACAAACAACCAACATATGTCGCGGACGTAACAGTCTCCAAAGCCACGCCTCAGCAGCACATGAACACACACAGCAGAGTCTGCAAAGTGTCACGAGAGATGTGATATACCTCATTTCTCAAAGCACACAACATTATAAACAACTTAAAGAGCTCTGACCTGCACCATCTGACTGCTGCAGATTATTTTCAGTGTTGATAGTGTTGACATTGAAACGCATATATTCAAGTCACAAACCACTCCGGGTATAATGCCGCGTTCCAGGCCCCCTGTAAATTGTGTTTTTCCAACCTTCTACCCGTGAAAGTGCACTGGAGCGGCTGTCAAACCTGTGACTTCCCATCCGTGAACTCGTACTAGATCGATGTACTCCCAGTTACGCGCTCTGGCGTCACATAGCCTGCGAAACAACAATGAGAGCCCCTACGGATATACAAATAACCTGAAATAAAATGTATAACAGCTTCTCTTGCCTTATGCACCTTTGCTGATAGAAATTATTGTAAATGAGCATAAGCCCCGTACGGTCCGCCATGCTTTGTTTACATCTAGCTACCACAATTCCTTGCGCTCAGGCAGATTAGCGTGACTTTGCCTGGAACGCTACAAAGTCGTGAGTCGTGGTCTGAAGTCGTAAAAAACCTGCCTGGAACTCAGCATAAAGGTCCTTTCACACTTTTGACACGTGAATAATTTGCGCGATGGTCTTATTTTTTGATCAGCTGTTTGTGTAATGAGTGCTTCCACACCGAACGCGAATGTGCTGTGGCGAAAAAACAATGTTTATTTTTTTAATTTCGATGTCGATTTTTTTAACTCACAGCGACAGAAAAGACTTCAACCAATCACATTCAAGGAAACAAAGTTGACGAAATGTCCAGTTGATGTCATTAGCTATTTGTGGCGAGGTGGACGAGCGCGAGACATGGGAGGAGCTAGCGAGATCGGTGTGCGTGATTGAGGATGAACGTCACCTGCGAGGCACACCGGTCTCGAGTCCTCTCATGAGGGAGCACGGAGGCATATAAGGACGAGCAACGCGAGTGAAGGACGAGAGAGGACCAGGCCTGGATTTTAATATGTGTTTTATTTATGTTTTGTTTATGTATGTGCGCGGCAGTCGTCCGTGAGGGGCTGCCGCTTTTACTTTCACTTTGTTCATTTATTTTATTAAAGTTTGTTGTTATTGTTTGCCGGTTCCGGCCTCCTTCTTCCCTGAACCTACCCGGGAGGAAGGAGAGACATGCTGTCGAAGAGCACTCGCTGCTGAGGGGGATCGCGGTGCTGAGGAGGTCGGGCAGCGCTGATGGGTGAAGATCGCGAGGAGCTGCCTGAGGCGGTGGTGCTGGAGCGAATGAAGATCCGGTGGGACGGACTGCTCACTGCCGTGCCCCTGGGTCGAGGTGGGGTGGCTGCCGTCCTAGAGGGAGCGGAGGAGTCGCCGGCGTTCGCCGTGGGCCAGAGCCTGTGTCCATCCACTGTGCAGGGGAGGAGCAGGGAGCACACGGGACTCGCTGCCAGCTGCCCTCGACAAGAGGAGCCACCACCGGCCGCCAGGGGGCGGAGGAGGTTCGAGCCGTCCACCGAGCGTCCAGTGCCATCGCATGGCACCGCGAGGAAGAGCCTCTCTGCGGGCTGAGGACCAAGCGGCAGTGTGTCAGGGAACCGGACTAATTTATTTATTTTTTTTCTCCTCTCTTCACTCTCTCGTCCGGTCGCTCTGGGGGTCTCCGTCTCCCGTTCTCTCATCTCGCCGGCCCATATCCCCGGATGCCGAGATTGGGCTCCCCGGGGGGGGGGAGTAGGCATAGACGCGGGGTACTCCCCGGCCTACGAGGGGTGTTGGGGGTATGTGGCGAGGTGGACGAGTGAGAGACATAGGAGGAGCGAGCGAGATCGGTGTGCATGATTGAGGATGAACGTCACCTGCGAGGCACACCGGTCTCGAGTCCTCTCATGAGGGAGCACGGAGGCATATAAGGACGAGCGACACGAGTGAAGGACGAGAGAGGACCAGGCCTGGATTTTAATTTGTGTTTTGTTTTCGTTTTGTTATGTGTGTGCTTTTACTTTCATTTTGTGTTCATTGGTTTTATTAAAGTTGTTGAATGTATCGCAATTCTCATGAGATTACAGCTGTAATTGTAGTTCCAGCTGTACAGCTGTAGCTGTGTTTGCCCACTGTAGGCTACAGACACCAATAACATCACCTTTTGAGGTAAAACTCGTAGATTTTTTTCTAAACCTAATTGTGTCCGCTACTATGGAAAGTGAATGTGTTTCCGTCAGTACGACTGTGGCATTTAAATGTTTACATTGTGACTCAACTGGAAACACAGCTGCTCCGGATCGATTGGTTACTGTCTCTGGAGGAGCTCCTTAAATTGTCCCACGGACATTTGAAAGTAAGTGCGGAAACGGCTAGGATAACGTTTTAGCTCCTGTACAAGATTAGCATACTCCCTTTCAGACTCTCTGTTCTTTAAGACTGGGTGCACCCAAAACCTTCTTTTCGGTCTTTTAAATAAAATGAAATGCTCGTCTTCACTGGATGATGAAGTGTCCATGATTTATCAGCTGTCGCCGCAAATGTTTTGAAATGTTGGAGCTCTGAAACGACACAGACGTTGCAAATTCGCATTGCAGGCAGCTGATGTGAATGGTTTTGGCGCTAACTATTCGCACGTGAAATATTCGCTTTTTTGTTTTGCTTTTTTTTATGGTGCTACGCCTTCCACAAATTCACACAAATCGCCTGACCTGCCTTTAATAGAGTGGGGCAGGTATGACATCACTTTGTAGGCCAACGCAAATGTGAGTTAGCATTTTAGCACTTCCAGTTCCATAGTCCTGATTTTCTTTTTACTGGGATTTTGTTTAAATGGATGAAATAAGGTCTGTGGTGAACACAAGCTCAAACACTTTTTTCTCGTTTTATTTTACGACATAAAATACATCAGTATTACACCACTCATGATTTGAAAATGGCGGTTGCTAACAAGTGGCTAAATGAGACTACAGAGGCTGTTGAAACGCCATCACACAGAACAGGTAACCTCAGTCCACTTTTACAGCCTTATATGCTCTTAATTGTGCTCTTATAAACTAGGCCAACTCACACGTTCTAGGAAAATGTTTTTAGATAATGACTGAAAGAGTTGTCCGAAGCTTAGTGATGGTGATGTTGAAGTCAAGAGACCGTGTGTTTATGTGAAAATGACCTTGATGGACAAAATGCGCAAGTGCACTTTTGTTGATCACAGAGATTGTTTTTAGCGATAATCCAAAAGCCTATGGGAAAATCCTATTGGGTTTTTGTCGAGGGAACCAGTGCGATGCTAACTACCGGTTGGCCTCATACCTGCACCACTATGGTGATATTTAATATTTGTGGTGGTGATATTTAAGTCATGTGACAGTGTTGTAGTTTCATTTATAGCCTACATTTTCTTTCAGGATACATAAAAGTTGTGTTCATTTGTGAAGCAAACCATCTCCCACAGATCATTCCCAAGCCGCCTGGGACCAAATCAATCAATAACAGCAATGTTCTGTATTTCAACACAGCTTGTTCAACGATCAAGACTGCGATCCTGGATCCTGGTTTGCAAGCCAATTTGTCACCTTGCCTTGAAATCACATCCTCTCACGCATCAGACAAAACCTCAAAGCAATTAACTTATTGTGTAGTACTTCAATCTAAAGATATGAGATAAGATACCGCCGGCATTGTACAACAGCTGCGTTTTGCCTTTCCATTTGAGTGTGGGTGTCTTTGTGCGATAGATTGTGGATAAGCCAGCGCAAGGTAAGGTAGGAGAGCGAGAGCCACAGATGCGGGCCTTTCTAAAGGCTCTGTCTGCCAGCCTGTGTTTACCTGACACTCAGATTGACAGCGGAGTGATTGGAAATATCCCCCACTCACTGGTGCGAGCCCCTGAGTGCAAGAAAAGTGCTTTTGTAGTCTGGCTGTAATGGCCCAAGTTTGAATTGAAGGTTGAAGGAAAACGCTGCTCTCTGGTCACTCTCTGGGAGGAGCTGACACAGTGGAAACGATGCAGCGAACAGAGTCTTAGATCAGGAACGCAGCTGAGAGTGCAGAATGTCTCTAGGCTGTTATCTCAATGCAATCGTGCTAATCTTTTGGCGTTTATAAAAGCAACACCACTGCTGCGAACAAACTTCAGAGACTCTTTTCTCCTTCTAGACGTGTAGGACGATACAAAGTGATTTTTTTCTATATGATCTCGGTGAGAACAACTTCCACCCAGTTTTTTCCCCCACTCATGCTCTCTGGTGAATAACAAAACAATCTGCCGAATTTGCCCCCCAGACAGTCTAATTTCCTAAGTTAATTTCCTCATTCTGTGCTGTTGAACTCCCTTGACGCACTATGATTCAGGGAGGCATAGGTACATCAGTTGTCTAAGTTAGGGAAAATTTGAAATTATATTATCCTTTTTTTTTCTGTGAGACGGTGATGCTAACAAAAATAGTAGAACACAAACTTTCATGTTGTTTCAATTGTCCATACTGAGTTACCCATTCAAAATTAAATCATGATTCCAATTCCTATCCTTAAAGGGTTAGTTCACCCAAAAATGAAAATTATGTCAATTAATTTGTTGTAAATTAATTACCCTCATGTCGTTCGACACCCGTAAGACCTCCGTTCATCTTCAGAACACAAATGAAGATATTTTAGTTGAAATCCGAAGGCTCAGAACGCCTCCATTGGCAGCAATGACATTTGCACCCATAAAAGGTACCAAAGACGTCGTTAAAAAGTCCATCTCACTACAGTGGTTCTCCAATCATTTTATGAAGCGACGAGAATAGTTTTTGGGCGCAAACAAAAAATCAAAATAGCAACTATATTCTGGGCCTCTGATGTGAACTCATGAATATGACGTCGAGCACAGTTCGGGCATCCAGGAAATGCCCACTTTAGCCCCATTTTGAGCACTATGCCAGGACCTAAAGAACAATCAATGTAGAATTCAACAGCTCAGCCCATACGGAAATGTAATATATGTACGCATATGAAATATACATATATGAAATATATCCACATAGAAAGTGAAAACATATATGTACATATATATCTGCCCATATATAAAACCTATTAGAAAAATGGAACAATTTCATATATTGACATATAAAACTAGCCCATATATTTTATGTATGTATAATACAGTATTTTATATATATGTCACATATATAATTATCAATATACATTACATATATTTCTTTGTATATATGTTCAATATAGAAACTACACATATATGCATAGCATATTGCTTGCATACATGTTACATATATGTCCCTAATATATGTTTTATATAGTCTTATTATATATTTTACATTTAAAATGAAATATATATATAAAAAATATATTTTTTTAAATATATATACATATAAATATATATTTATATGGAATATATAAATGACATTGTGTATATATATATATATATACACACATACACATTGTGTGCCCATATATTTTGTTATGTTCTTATATTATGTATATTAATTGCTAAATATTTTGAATTAATGATGTAAACTAAACAAATGTAAAACAACATGCTTTCATTAATTGCGTACATTTTTTAAATATAGGTTATGGATGTGTACTTACACACTTGCAATGCAATACATATGACATGCCTAATCATTAAATGTTAAACGGTGCAGTTAGCAAAAATTAAGTAAACATTTAAAACAGTTTTATTTTAAAAAGAAAAATTAAGCTGCGCAAAATTAAAAACACTTGTTTAATGAAATGTGGATTGTGTAGACTTGTTAAAAGTTCAAGCTGTTCAAATAAGGAAAACAAGGAATGAATACATAAGGAAACCATACACTGTAAAAATAAAAATAAATCATAAAAAGTAGGTAAATGACTGGCAGCTACGGCTGCCAAACAAAAACCATAAAATTAAAGTAAAATATCTAAATTCAAATAAAGTGCAAAAACAATAATTTTACATTAAAAGTTTTAGTGAAAAACACTGTTATTATACAGATTTATTTCCTTTTTTTAAATTAAGATATTTTATTTTAATTTTACGGTTTTTGTTTGGCAGCCATAGCTGCCAGTCATTTACCATTTTTTTAACAGTGTAAAACTGTTATTTTACTGATTTTTCCTAGATTATTATGATCAAACACCTTCAATAAAGTGACAGTACTAAAAATATACAGTACTGTTATTTTACAGATTATTACAATAAAAAAACATTCAATCTTACAGTTTTATTTTGGAAGACAAAATACAGTCTTTAAAACAATACAATACATTTCAAATACAGATAACAGTGGAACAGTTTCATCAAATTTTTTAAGTTGAATAAAATTTCAATCTGAAAAAAATACAAAACTGATACATTTACAAGATTGTCACTGATTCACTATTGATTCTAAAACTTGATTATTCAGATGTAAATTTAAGTAATCAAATTCTTCAGAGCCCCCAGGAGGAATTGAAAAACTAAAAATTGCATTTATCTTGTAAGTTAGGGTTACTAATATCATGATGAGGTTATGATTTCACCTCATAACAAAATAACCAATTGTGCCATTTACTGTTAGCTTTGTATTTTACAAATAAGTTTTATATTGTTTTCCTCTATATTCAACTGACCCCCGAGGGCTCCATATAGCTCTGATAATATATATGGACAAACATTTACCTTTTAATTCAGAATCCAAGCTATATAGTGTAATAAGAAATATAAATCAAAACATACAGCAGGTCCATGATTCTGCTCCAGAAGGGACAGACATAGCAGATAAAGAGCAATCCTCTTCCAAATCTTCAATAATCAGCTGGATCTGTAAAAGAAAGAAAGAAAAAGACATTGATTCACTGAAAAGTCCTTAAAAAGGGAGGATTTTGTTTTTGTACCTTTCCTTTAAACAACATTTGACATTGAGATATTCTGGCTATATGAACACAGAGTCCGCTCAGCTTTGAGATGGTTATTGGTAATTATTGTCCATAACATTTGGTCCAATGTAGCTTGGTTACCAACATTATTCAAAATATTTTGTTTCACAGAAGAAAGTCATACATGTTTGATAAGACATGAGGGTGAGTTAACGATGAGGGAGTTTTGATTTGGAGTGAGCTATGCTTTTAAACTCAAGGTACGTTTGAGTTGTGTCTTGGTGCTGAGTTGCCTGTGTTCACATTTCCACACACATAAGGTTACTGAACAATATTAATGTTGGATATGACATGAATACTCACTTCCTCTGAAGAACATGTGGCAGATTTCCATTCCCAAAACTTCTGGATCATTAGGGAAGAAACATTCACACACACAAATGAATATTAATTTGTTTGATAAAACATTAATATTAATTATAAACTTACTGACAGAGACATGGACTTGCAAAATGTACTCACCAGGTCCATACAAAAACTTCACAGTAGATCCAAAATCCTGGTTTGCCTATAATTCTTCAGAGTCCAAGATTGGCGGTTTCCTGTCCTCTCTGTTGAACGAGTGAACATGACAGTGTTCTCAGATTACTCTTTCCAAAGCTCCTTTACTTTTTATGACAAGCTTGATCTTAAAACTAGCTTAAAACTTCCAGTAGGGATGGGCATTAAGACCATATTATTCTACATACATGAGACATTTTTATTTCACAATAACGATATCACAAATTAATATAGTTATTTTATAGCTATCTAATTAAGAAATACTACAGAATAATACTGCTTAGTCTTCACTGTATGATATTCTATGCATTAATATCACTTGATTCTTAAAAACGCAGAAGGCCTTCTCTAGTCTTTTGTTGTTTGATTCAAATTATGAGCCGGCAGTTTATTAATCTGCTGCCCCTTTAAGAACGGATGCACAATGACACGCATCCGGGATTCCCCACGTTAACTTGAACTGTTTAACTCTAACGTTACTTCAAACATAACTGACTGTTTAAATCAAGAGAATACCTCACATGACAGGGATTTTGAGATAATTGTGTGCATTTTACCGAAAGGATCATTGATTTCGGGATCGCATGATGTCTGAGAGAGGCGGCTTAACATTACTCTTTATTCTTCATTCATGCATGTTTCTTTATCAAAATGTCAATAACTGTAAGTAATGCTAGTACAGTGCTACGCGGATATATTTACATTCCGCGAGATAAAAACGTAACAGAATTGTAAAATCTCTCACAGTATTACAACATAACAAAACTCAGAAACAGAATATGTAAGTTATTCGCGATTAGCTTATAACTTCAATGCACTATATATTGATGTGACAGTAGAACAGATATAAAGGGATTTATTTACCTTCTGCCGTCTGATGTCCGCCATTGGTACCTTAAATGTCTGTTCATATTCATGTTTTCCGTTCTCAGTCGACATTCCACAATCAAAATTCGTCCAAAATAAGATTTTAACAGATGTAAAATGATCCATGTAATGCCATTAATGGACCGAAGAAGCAGTCCTGTTGCAGATTAGAAACCGCACCCGCGAGGCCGCGACCGCGAGCACTCCAAGTCAACGGCTGTATTTTCAAACATGATCGAATTAGGTAGAAGGCGTGCACAGTTGTCATTGGCCAGATTTCTAGATGACGTTCAGATTGACCAATCACGCTCAAGTGAACACGGAAAGACAGCAAATAACATTGCAACTATAGAAATAACTTGTTTTAAACTAAAGTTAGCAAACGTGTATATTTATATTTATTTGCTGTTATATTTAATTAATTGGTCAAGTGGTGTTTTGTGGTGTGGGCAGAGGCTTGAAAGTTTCAACCTGGAGAGCAGTGCAGATTTGTACTCTTTAAAAACAGATTATTGTTTGATATTTAGTTTGCAATATAGTTTGTTATATTTGTACCCAGAATTACAGTTTGAATGTAAAATACACCTACACTGTAAAAAAAAAAAAAAAAAAAAAAAATCAAATGACTGGCAGCAACGGCTGCCAAACAAAAACATAAAATTAAAGTAAAATATCTTAATTTAAATAAGGAGAAATCTGTCAAATAACAGTTCTCCCTCAAACTTTTAATGTAAATTTATTTGAATTAAGATATTTTACTTTAATTTTACGTTTTTTGTTTGGCAGCCGTAGCTGCCAGTCATTTACCATTTTTTTTTGTTTTACGATTTTATTTTTACAGTGAAACTAATAAGATTTACTTTAAAATGAGAAAGAATAATGTTAAATTGTTAGTATGGACATAAACCATTAATATAATGAGCTAAATATTTTATTACAGATTAGTTCTGTAATTTTACATACATTTGTATGTAATTTAAGAAAACAGAAAAATACTGTATAAATAATACAGTAATTTCCCTGTATAAAAAATGAGAATGACTGTGATTTGTCATTAATGATAAAATAATGGTCAAGCTGTTAATTTACAGATATTTTTTGTAATTTTACATGAATTTGTATGTAATTTATGAAAACAGAAAAATACTGTATAAATAATACAGTGATTTTCCTGTATAAAAATGAAAATGACTGTAATTTGTCATTACTGATATAATCCTTAAAATAACAGTCAAGATGTTTATTTACAGATATTGTTTGTAATTTTACAGTTTTAAACATAATTCAAAATTACAGGAAAATACTGTAAACAATTTAGTTATTTTCCGTAAAATTAGGATTTTTACAGTGTAGGCATATAAAATGTATGTATGTTGTTTAAATAAATGGGCATATATAAATTAAACATATCGGTGACATATATGGTCATAACATACAATATTATATAAACAATAGTCATATATATCGTATTAATATATGTCACTATACTAATTTAATATGGAAAATTGATATATGTTATAAACTTATATCAACATATATCTAGAGATATGTATATATGTGATAGCAATATATTGTCTTATATTTAGCATATATGACGGCGTCATTTGCGATATAGGGACATATATGTCATATATTACATTTCCGTATGGGAGATACTGCGCGTCTTCCTCTGCTTGTAAACAAAGCTCCTCGCTTCCGGGTCATGTGTCCGAACGCCGGCTCTACTCTCTCGCATGCGTCGTGGTGCTTCATGAGTTCACGTCTGAGGCCCAGAATAAAGTTGAATAGTTGCTATTTTGATTTTTTGTTTGCGCACAAAAACTATCCTCGTCGCGTTCATAAAGTTATTGTAGAACTACTGTAGTGAGATGGACTTTGTAACGACTCTTTTTAGTACCTTTTATGGGTCTTGAGAGAGAAAATTACATTGCCAATGGAGGCCTTTCTGAGCCATTGGATTTCAACAAAAATATCTTCATTTGTGTTCCGAAGATGAAGGAAGGTCACGGGTGTCCAACAACATGAGGGTGAGGAATTAATGACAGAATTTTCATTTTTGGGTGAACTAACCCAATTTAGTTCATAGCTGTATTTTCCCCCTAAACAGGGCTTGACATTAACACCCGCCAAATGCAGGTGTATTTCAGCAGTGGCGTGTAACGCAGTCACTCCTACTAGCCACTTTGGCAGGTTGAATTAAAATTGTAGTCTTTTAAAAAGGCATCTGAAATTGTAAACTAAGTGTAACGTAGTGTTGTCAAAAATATATATTTTCGATACTGAAATATCTGAAACGCCTCCAACATGATACCAGCTGCTCTCACTCTCATCTCTCCGACAGCGAGTTACACACAAACCCGCCTCCCCTCACTCACTCGCTTCCTTTGATCCAGATGAATATTGTTGCTGTTACAGGGCTTGAATTTACTGAATTCACATAAAGCCGGCTCTCAGCACTAAACTTCCGATCTATTATGAGCTCTGACCTGTAAAGTTGCCAGAATAATAATCATACGCTGTTTGTTAATTGGCCAGAGGAGAACTGGCACCCCGACTGAGCCTGGTTTCTCCAAAGGTTTATTTTTCTCCATTAGGTCCCCTGATGGGGTTTTGGTTTCCTTGCCACTGTCGCCTCTGGCTTGGCTTGCTCAGTTGGGGACACTACATTTTCAACTAAATATCCATATAAATCTAATTATTAAACTAAATGAACCATATAAACTAAATTACTGATCTAATTACTGATCTAAAGCCCACACTGTCACTGTATGATAATTGAAATGAGCTGATGACATTACCGTTTTCTCCAGAACGGCTGTACGGCTGAATAAAATTCTGTTGCATCATTTTCCTGTTTAACACTGTGAAGCTGCTTTGAAACAATCTGCATTGTTAAAAGCGCTATATAAATGAAGTTGACTTGACTTGACACACATATGTGTTCAAATCATAGTCTGTAAAAAAAATATGGACGTAGTGTCCGTGACGTCACTCATAGGATTCTGAAGAGCAGTTTTAAAGCCTAAAGTAGGATCGGGCTGGCCGTTGCCATTTTGGCAACACGTCACTGCACGTCATGCCCGGATGGGCAAAGAGGCGGGACATGGGTGGAGCTGAGGTGACGCGATGACTAACAGACAGCAGACAAACGACAATCCACCTGTCACTCAAATTGGCCACGCCCTTAATTATGCAGAACTTTAAAGCTTTATATAATGTAAACGAATGAGTTATTAAAAAAATTCACCCCCCTCACAGTTGTCATGAAGGGCAAAATTATATATATATACACCAAAAGCACAATTTGTACCAGACTGTAAACATGTTTTTTTTCTGCTGTAAAGTTGGGCATTTTAACATGGAGCTCAATGAGATTCTGCTCCCTTTTTTGGCCACTCGATGAATTGAAGTTTAAGTCACTTCCGTATTGGCTTCAAGAGAAACTGGGCGAGGTTGCTGCTTGGTTCAAACACCTTATAAAAGTGAGTTTTGCATAATCGATCCCATTTAATGTCAAGCCCTGCTCCCAAACCAGTTAAGTAAATCCCGCCCCTTCATGGACTCATGTTTAGAATTCAGAAAAATAATGAATGGTTCCAATTGAGACCAACAGTAATGCTATCTATCAGGATGTGCTACCAACACAATACTAAGTTTAAGGTTAGTGTTAAAGTTAGTATTTGGCTCAGTATTGTGTAGGCAATCAGAGCTGTGATGTTAACTGGATTGCAATAAATTAAGTGCAATATTAAACCTGATTATAAAAATTATAAACCTGGCATAGTTAAAAATTTAACTATGTTATGAGGTGGTGCTTTGTGTATAAATTTGTACAACGTTAATTATACAAAGATGTACGTTTATTAGAAAGTAAGCATGAGGGTCCTATACACACATATACATAGCCGGCACGGTCATTCGACACTTACAAATGGGATTGTACAAATTCATACAAATTAAAAATTTGCCCAAACATAAAAAAGTTACGAATTTGCCACGGGATTGTCTTGGCAATATTATTCTGCGGTTATACTTTGAGTACCCAAAATTTGTACAAAAAACGTATTATATGATGTTAAACTCAGTTGCGTCTTTAAAAAAATAACATAATTCAACATATAATGCAGGAAGAGTTTCTTCCCTCAGGCAATCCATCTCATGAACACACACACACTATTGTACATTCCTTTATTCACTTATACTTATACTCCTTTATTAACATACACTCACCTAAAGGATTATTAGGAACACCTCTTGAATTTCTCATTAATGCAATTATCTAATCAACCAATCACATGGCAGTTGCTTCAATGCATTTAGGGGTGTGGTCCTGGTCAAGACAATCTCCTGAACTCCAAACTGAATGTCAGAATGGGAAAGAAAGGTGATTTAAGCAATTTTGAGCGTGGCATGGTTGTTGGTGCCAGACGGGCCGGTCTGAGTATTTCACAATCTGCTCAGTTACTGGGATTTTCACACACAACCATTTCTAGGGTTTACAAAGAATGGTGTGAAAAGGGAAAAACATCCAGTATGCAGCAGTCCTGTGGGCCAAAATGCCTTGTTGATGCTAGAGGTCAGAGGAGAATGGGCCGACTGATTCAAGCTGATAGAAGAGCAACTTTGACTGAAATAACCACTCGTTACAACCGAGGTATGCAGCAAAGCATTTGTGAAGCCACAACACGCACAACCTTGAGGCGGATGGGCTACAACAGCAGAAGACCCCACCGGGTACCACTCATCTCCACTACAAATAGGAAAAAGAGGCTACAATTTGCACAAGCTCACCAAAATTGGACAGTTGAAGACTGGAAATATGTAGCCTGGTCTGATGAGTCTCGATTTCTGTTGAGACATTCAGATGGTAGAGTCAGAATTTGGCGTAAACAGAATGAGAACATGGATCCATCATGCCTTGTTACCACTGTGCAGGCTGGTGGTGGTGGTGTAATGGTGTGGGGGATGTTTTCTTGGCACACTTTAGGCCCCTTAGTGCCAATTGGGCATCGTTTAAATGCCACGGCCTACCTGAGTATTGTTTCTGACCATGTCCATCCCTTTATGACCACCATGTCCCCATCCTCTGATGGCTACTTCCAGCAGGATAATGCCCCATGTCACAAAGCTCCAATCATTTCAAATTGGTTTCTTGAACATGACAATGAGTTCACTGGACTAAAATGGCCCCCACAGTCACCAGATCTCAACCCAATAGAGCATCTTTTGGATGTGGTGGAACGGGAGCTTCGTGCCCTGGATGTGCATCCCACAAATCTCCATCAACTGCAAGATGCTATCCTATCAATATGGGCCAACATTTCTAAAGAATGCTTTCAGCTCCTTGTTGAATCAATGCCACGTAGAATTAAGGCAGTTCTGAAGGCGAAAGGGGGTCAAACACAGTATTAGTATGGTGTTCCTAATAATCCTTTAGGTGAGTGTATACTTATTTACATTTCTAATTTACACCTAATATACACATGTACATAGTACATTGCTTATCTAATTTATTTTAATTTGTATATTGTGTCTTTGCTATGTTGCACATTGTCTGTATTCTTGTATATTGTTATTTTTATTATATGTGTCTTGTCTTGTCATTCTGTTGCACTGTGGAGCTTCTGTCACTACAACAAATTCCTAGTATGTGTAAACATACCTGGCAATAAAGCTCATTCTGATTCTGATCCCAGATGCTAAACTATACATTGTATTCCATTTTACAGCAAAACTGCAAGTTTAGGTTTTTTTCAGCTGAGAGGTCACGCTGTGACATATCAATCTTCTACAGGTCACATGATATGATTTTGCAGGGCAGAGTTGACCAAACTTGAACTTTGGAACCAGATACATTTGCAAAACATACATTTTCTAAAACAAACAAAAACAAAAAAACACTGTTTAGATCTTACAATTATTATAAGCTGTCTGTACTCACTGCATTAAATAAATGAATGACTAAATAAATGCATGACCAAAGTCATTTCTGATGTTTGATTGGCACATTTCATATCAATCAGTTTGCATACTACACTTATAAATTATTATAAGTCTATATAATGATATACAAGATTGACATTAACATGATCGACTTTGACATGGCAGCTTTATAAAGCTTTCATAAGCTCTAGGCAAGGTTTAGTTTAACAGAACAATATTTAAGTTCAGTGTATTTGTCCCCAGACTAAGTAAGCTATTTTCAAGCTGTGTCCACAAAACATTGTGATTATTGGTCAAATGGTTAGATGCCAAATTGTGCACTTCTATGGTTTCTTTAGAACACTGGCCCTTGATTGCTACTTTTGGCCCCTGTTGTGCTGCAGGCGCATTTTAAAGGTCCCGTTCTTCGTGTGTTTTTGAAGCTTTGATTGTGCTTACAGTGTGCAATATAACGTGTTCATGTTTCGCGTTTCAGTATTTTTCACACAATGTACTCATCTGTACACCGCTGTTTTCACTGTCCTAAAAACGGCTGATGAGTTCCTTTATTCTATGAAGTCCCTCCTTCAGAAATACGTAACGAGTTCTGATTGTGCCAGCGGTTCCTGTGTTGTGATTTGACAGCAGCTTAGCGCACGTGGAAAGGCCACGCCTCTTAACGGGAGATGTATGCGCTCAATGATCTCTACAGCGTCCCTGTGAAAGCCAAACAAAGGTGATTTGACTCCGGGATGAAAATAACAGCGTCTCGACGACATGGCGACAAACACACTCAAACGCAACACTTCCTCTTCTCCACGCGACACGTCCTCTTCTCCACGTGGGACAGCAACAAGACCACGCCCCCTTTTTTCACGTATTCTTGTGGGCGGAGGTTAGTCTGTTCTACTGTTCTACTGACGTCATTAATGAAGGAAGTACCAGGATGTAGTCCAAGCCGGCCGTTCGCTGTAGGCTTTGAAAGGGAACTTCTGTTAAATAAAATATCTCGCTTGGCATTGAACTTTGAGCTTTATAATTTTACAGGTATTATTTATGCTCTAACAGCAACATTACACACTAACTAAAGTTTGAACAGTGGGATCACGAAGAACGGAACCTTTAAAATGTTTGCCAGTGTTATCATCTCTGATTCGCTTGTACACATTCACAACTGACCTATTACACCGATCAGGCATGACAACGTAATATTGTGTTGGACCCCCTTTTGCTGCCAAAACAGCCCTGACCCGTCGAGGCATGCTCTCCACTATTGGGGCGGCAGTGGCTCAGTGGTTCATGTAGGTTGTCTACAAACCGGAAGGTTGGTGGTTCGATCCCCGGTTCCACCTGACCAAGTGTCGAGGTGTCCTTGAGCAAGACACCTAACCCCAGCTGCTCCCGACGAGCTGGATGGCGCCTTGCATGGCTGACACCGCCGTCGGTGTGTGAATGGGTGAATGTGAGGCAAGATGTAAAGCGCTTTGGATGGCCATTGGTCTGTTAAAAGCGCTATATAAATGCAGTCCATTTTCCACTAGACCCCTGAAGGCGGTCATGGTCTACAACAATGCTTATAGGTGGTACGTTCACAACTGTGCCTTCCATGGTGCACTAGAAATCCTCCCTTTCATGGTTAAAATATTTGATGTGATTTCTTCATTATAACTGTAGATTTATTATTTATTTTTTAGTATTTTTTCTCTCTTTGGGATATGGAGTATGTGAAAGGTTATTTTTTCCATCATGACACATCTTTGTGAAATAAGCTGCTCCCTTCTGCATTTAGGCTGAGCATTAATTATAATTAATCATTCTCCTGTTACTGGAGAAACACTTGACAGAGCTCAAGTGGCCTCTTACATTAAACCACAAACCTCTTATTTGCTGATTATAAGACTATGAAAACTGGCGAGCAAAGAGACTTGGTATTCTTTGCAAAATATGTGAAGGGAAAAAAATCTAAAGCTAACTAAAAAGACAAACGCCTCAAAAACAATAACAAAACCCTGTCGTTCACCATACTGACGGAAACGGTTCATATTCAACGACACATAGGAAGCAATCCAGTCAACATGACAGACATCCCGTCCATCCAATCAAAACGCGAGTTCTCCGAACTAACCTCCAATCAGATGAGAGACGAAGGGCGGGACTTCCTGTCGGTGACGCAGTTGGCGAAGTGGAAGCCCCGCCGTCAATCAAATTAGGAAAAAAACAAACTGGACTAAAGCGAGCGCAGGCACCGATTAAAATAACCATGCTCGGAGTGTAATTAAGCGCAGACATCAGTCTTCTTCAAAGAACTCACGTAATGACCGGTACGTAGGATCTGAAGAGCGTGAGAATGCTCGCGGTGAATCTTTGTGCAGGCTATGTTTATGCTAAGCTAGGCTAATGTTAGCAGGCGGGTGAATCTGAGAGAGTTTAAGATCCGCGGAGGGAATAAATACAGAGCTCAAACGATCCATAAACGCGTGTATAACATGCGATGACGCCGTGTGTGAGGCAGGCGCGTGTTGTGGACTGGTTCTAACGGCTGTTTTGTGTTGTTTAAGCGCCTGAAGGGCCAGTGAAAGCGGGAGTCATGGCGGACAGCAGCAGCGCTCAGGACGGCGGCGGCGCGGATCAGGTAAATCACATCAAATCCTCTCCTCTCTTATTCTCTAATGCATGTGCTTTGTTGAAGTTTTCACTTTGTTCTGTTAAAACACTGGTACTTCCTGTGTGGCCACCCCCTTTCATGTATTAAACCCGCCCATCCTCAGGACGGACAGCCCTCACCGCTCGCCCTGCTCGCCGCCACTTGCACCGGCCTCGGTTCGCCCGCCCCCGGAGCAGAGAACGGGGCAAACTCGAGTAATGGAGCTGCTGGGGTGGTAAGTCTGCAACTACAGAGATCACCTTTATAGCACATTGCCCGGGTGTGAGTGTGAGCTAGGGCTTGTTTACTTTAAATGAGTGCGTGTTTACTCCCCAAACTTAAAGGGTTAGTTCACCCAAAAATGAAAATTATGTTATTAATTCCTCACCCTCATGTCGTTCGACACCCGTAAGACACTCCGTTCATCTTCGGAACACAAATGAAGATATTTTTGTTGAAAGCTGATGGCTGAGAAAGGCCTCCATTGACATTCAGTGCATTTACACTCACAAGACCCATAAAAGGCACTAAAAACGTCGTTACAAAGTCCATCTCACTACAGTGGCTCTACAATCATTTTACGAAGCGACTGCAATAGTTTTTGTGCGAAAACAAAAACAAAATAACGACTTTATTCTATTCGTGAACTCACGAAGCACCACGACGCATGCGTGAGAATATGACGCAGATCCGGCGTTCGGACACGTGACCCAGAAGCGAGGAGGAGATTTGTTTACAACGAGCAGAGGAAGACGCGCCGTATCTGAGCTGTTGAATTCTACATTGATCGTGCTTTAGGTCTCGGCGCAGAGCTCAAAATGGGACTAAAGTGTGCATTTCATGAATTCCCGAACGCCGGTTTGCGTCATATTCTCGCACATGCGTCGTGGTGCTTCGTGAGTTCACAGCAGAGACAGACAAGGAAGACAAGAACTTGTAGAATAAAGTCGTTATTTTGATTTTTTTTTCGCTCAAAAACTATTCTCGTCGCTTCGTAAAATTATTGTAGAGCCACTGTAGTGAGATGGACTTTGTAACAACGTTTTTAGTGCCTTTTATGGGTCTTGTGAGTGTAAATGTACTGAATGTCAATGGAGGCCTTTCTCAGCCTCAGCTTTCAACTAAAATATCTTCATTTGTGTTCCGAAGATGAACGAATGTCTTACGGGTGTCGAACGACATGAGGGTGAGGAATTAATGACAGAATTTTCATTTTTGGGTGAACTAACCCTTTAATGCGCACAATATAGAGAGGCACTGATCTAGTTGAGCTTCCTCTTAGTTTAGTCTGCATAAATTATAGGATGGTTCACAGTGCATCTAGTTCTTAACCAGGAACTATCCACATAGGCAGGAAGATATCCTGTTACTGACCAATCATAGTGTGTCTTATTAGCAGTGTTGGGAGTAACGGCGTTTAAGTATAACGGCGTTAATTTTTCAGTAACGGAGTAATCTAATTAATTACTTTTCCCAATGTTGCAACGCCGTTAGCGTTACTGAGAAAAAAAATGCGGCGTTACTATAATTGAGCTCACTGAAGCGGTTTTCATCCGAACAGGTTCTCTGTCAGTCGGACCTGCAACGTGTGTGTGTGTGTGTGTGTGTGTGTGTGTGTGTGTGTGTGCGCGTGCGCGCGCGCGTGGTACACATAACTGATGATGATTGGTGGGTGGGAGACAAGGTTGAGGTTGATAGGTTGAGTCCACACACACACACACACACACCTATGACGCACAGTCGCACACGCATATGCACAGTCAGCGATGGCAAGTCCAACGATTTCAAAGGTAGCTTTCGCAAACTGGAAGTATAAGCGCTACTCTTCCCTCGTTGAGGTGAAAGGTAAGAATGTTTATGTGACGTGCAACTTATGCCCAGGAAGAAAGAGTCTCTCCACGTCAGTGGCCAGTAATTCTAATCTAATGAAGCCTCACATCATCACAGCCACAAAATGAGCGGCTAAAAACACAGGCGATAACGTGAGCTCCACTACCAAAGGAGTAGTAAAGTACTGATAATATTTACACTATAGTAGGTCTACTGATAATATTTACAATATATTGAATTTGATAGGTGTCTCTCACATTGTCCCACAGCAACATTACAATAGTGTACATTAGACCACGGTTCGGCACGCACGTGACCCGCGGATTTATTTCGCTTTTTTTTTAACTTGTGGATTAATCTGAATTGTTTAGCGATCGCAGACTAAAAGACAGTTTTTCTGCCGATATTGCTTTTTAAGTGATCTCGTTTAAACCTTTAAACTCGATGCGGAGTTTCAGAGAAACACATGTGTTCACGTGAACAGGGCATGTTAATCAGTCAGCAGTGGCTAGCGGAGAAGTAGGAGAACTTGAAAAGCCTCCTGCATTGTTCAAATCACGTGTATGGGACCATTTTGGCTTCCCCGTAAAATATAATGATGACGGAAGAAGGGTGGTGGACAAAACTCTAAGAGTATGGGCACTGTGGCACGAGAAAGCCGTATGAAAGTGGCGCATACATCGAGCATGGCACCTGCTGATGCCCGTTTCACACATACTCCGTTTGCAGTGGGTATGGGGTGCGTATTTTTTCCGTGCCCGGCTTCGGTCCGTCAGTGCGTTCCAGGAGCGTGTGGCCGTACAACAGCTGTGCTGATCGTTTCCGCACAGAGTCTATTTTTTGATGTGCTGGCGCTGAATTAAAGTGACAGTGCATCCGCATTAAAACAAACATGTATCGATGCGAAAATCTAGTAATTCCACCACAGATGCATATAATATAACGTCTACTCGGTTTTAAAGTAAACACATGGCTTTTTGCCTCGAGTAAAGCAAGGAAAACGGCCTTCAAGTAAACAAGGAGAAATAATGGAGCACCTGTCCTTTCTTGGAGGTGGAAAAACAAAGTTCTTTATGACCTGCAGGATTTCTTGTAAAAAAAAATTAAAAACGAAAGAAAAGCATAAGTTTTAATTTAAAATGTTTGTTATTTTAACATAGTCTATTGTCTGTTTTGCAATTTGCATGAGCAACGTAATATTTACATCCAAAGTAGGTATTAGGCCATATAAATATAAAGTAATTAATTCAATAAAATGTTGTTTAAGTGTGGTGCGTTTAAACATGATATCTATAAAATAGTGTATAGGCCTACAAAGAGAATTGCAATGCTGACAAGTGTGAGAGGTTACTCTCTCCCTGAGAATGTTGACATCATAATCTTAAAAAAAAAAAAAAAAAAAAAAACTCAGGCCCATTTTCATGTCTCAGGTTGTTTTTATCCAAATTTGATTTATTCAGATGGTTATTTTTTTTATTTTTTTTAACACCAAAAGTTCCTTGTTAACTTATAAACCATATAGGTTATGTTAACACCAAAAGTTTTCATGTAATAAATGGAAAGCAAATAAAAATAGTCTCCTCCCCCTTTTATTCTGATCCGAAAAATTATCCGATCCGTGACTCATGATCCGAAGTCGATCCGAACCGTGAGTTTTGTGATCCGTTGCACCACTAGTGTACATTAATGTACAATGTTTCGTGTCTAATTCATTCATTTAACATATTTAAATTGGGGGCATCCAAGTTATTTGACATATTTGAACTTTTGACAAAAAAAAAGTAACGCATTAGTTACTTTCCCTGGCAATTAGTTACTTTTATAATGATGTAACTCAGTTACTAACTCAGTTACTATTTGTAAGAAGTAACTATAACTAATTACTTTTTTAAAGTAACGTGCCCAACACTGCTTATTAGTTGATATCAGACCACCATGTGGGAAAATACGTCCAATAATGGACAGCAGGGCTGTGCGTTAACTTTTTTTGCACATAGCACTGGTGCTACAGAGGTTGAAAGTTTTGTAGCCCAGCCCACAAAATTGTAGCACATGTATAAAATGTCTGTTACCATGTCTGAAAAATGCAAAAAAAAGTGCTATACAATACAAATATTTAAGAATAAAAAAAAAAATTATTATTATATTTTACAGAAAACCTAAATCATTAGAAAGGTCTAAGGTATTAGGTATTATATATATATACACACATATACATATACACACATATACGCATGCATACACACACACACACACACGTTTACATGCTTACATTTCTTCATCATAACCTGGCCTGAAAAAAAAGCAAAGAAATGCATGCTGCTATGATAATCTCAGGAAAATATTAACAAACATGGCCCTGCACTTTTTGCTCTCCCATTTATGCTGTTCAGGAGGAAGGACAGTTTGGTTGATTCTTTTCTAATCTAAAGAGAAATAGCATTCCTCATTTTGTTAAATTTTTTAAATTTCTTGTATTTTTTTTTCTCCAAAAGGTAGACTCGTACCTCCATAAGTTTTTATTTTAATTTTTTTAAGTTTGATAATAAACCATATGTTCAACCAAAAAACCGTATCTGTTTTCATTTATTGAAGGGTCATTGTAGCTGATGATTATAATAATAATAATAATAAACAGAAAAATAATAATGATTGTTTAATACCGTAAAACTGTGATATTTTCTGAGACGATTATCATACCGTGAAAATCTCATACCGTTACAACCCTAGTCTCAGTTAATCTAGCACAGAACACACAGGACATAACTTTTTATTTTTTTTTTAATTAGACAGACAGAAAATGAGATGTAGCTAATAGCTGCTCGATTTTAATCTCTGTCTTTACAAATCACGGTGAGCTGCACGAATTCGCTGTGTTTTGATACCGATGTAGGATTGTAAAGCCATGTGCATCAATAGTAACGCAACGTTCGCCAGTGTTGATGGAAGGCTTGTTCGAGATGCATCGGCGCTGTGCAGAGACCTATGATCACCCTATGACATCAAAGTACAGCGAGAGCATATGACTCCTTATGCTTTTGATTCACTCATGCGGTGTTTTGATATCATATGCTCATCGGTCTGCACAGCGCCGATGCATCTTGAACACGCAGTTGTTTCGCTGCCTTGCTAGCGTTGCTGGGAAAATAAGACACATACATACCCCTTTTCCACCAAGGCAGTGCTAGAGCTAGATCGGAGCCAGAGCTAGTCCCAGTTCATAGTTGGTTCAACTGAGGAGCCTGCTAAGAACCGTTTGCGTTTCCACAGGCTAGAGAGCCACAACAGAGCCAGGTCTTACGTCACTCTATACGTCTCATCTTTCTCAGCAACGCTAGCGGGAAACACAAACACACCAGGCTTGTTCGAGATGCATCGGCGCTGCACAGACCGATCCACGCATGATATTTAAAAAAACGCATGAGTGAATCAAAAGCATAAGGAGTCGTTTGCTCTCGCTGGACTCGTTATCATACGGCGATCGGTCTCTGCACAGCACCGCTGCGAACAAGCCTTCCATCAACACTGCAAACGTTGCGTTACTATTGATTCACATGGCTTTACGATCCTACATCGGCATTAAAACACAACGAAAACACAGCGAATCCAACGCATTCGTGCAGTTTGCCGTAATTTGTATAGACGGAGATTACAAACGAGCAGCAGCTGTTAGCTCCATTAGCTGCTATTTCAACAATGGCGGATCTCAAGTCTGTGTTGGTCTTGTTGACCCCGCCCCCAGCGCCTGACGTAATCGGTTCTTACTTCTAGCCCTGTTCTAGCCCAGCAATGTTTTGGTGCTACTTAAGAACCACTTTTCCTGGCTCGGAGCTGGGGCTTTGGGTGTGGAAACAAAGAACCGATTTGAAACTAGGCTCTGGCTCCGATCTAGCTCTAGCACTGCTTTGGTGGAAAAGGGGTAACAGTGATGTAAGACCTGGCTCTGCGGCGGCTCTCAGCATGTGGAAAGGCAAACCGGTTCTTATAAGGCTCGTCAGTGGAACCAACTCCGAACCGGCACTAGCACTGGCTCTGAACTAGCACCCGGTTCATTCTGGTGGAAATGGGGTATCAGAGAAGCTAGAATATACAACACATAAGCAATACAATACAGTGAAAGTGCAGTGAAATGTTCAAGCTTGGACACAAATGCAGATATTAGCACAGTCAAATGTTGTTTTCCATTGATTGGAGACTTAAAGGGTTAGTTCACCCAAAAATTTAAATTGTCATTAATTCCTCACACTCATGTCGTTCACACCCGTAAGACCTTCGTTCATTTTCAGAACACAAATGAAGATACTTTTGATGAAATCAGAGAGCTCTCCCTCCATAGACAGCAATGTAATTAATGCTTTCAAGACCCAGAAAGGTAGTAAAGACATAAAATAGTCATGTGACTCCAGTGGTTCAACCTTAAAGGTGGGGTAAGTGGTATTTAAAAAAAAAAAAAGCTTTATAAAAGTGTCTCGGCCGAGTACCAAAACAAACTCATAGCCAATCAGCAGTAAGGGGCGTGTCTACTAATGACGGGGAGAAGACAGCGCTCAGTGCACGTCATTATTCAAAAGACACAACACAGGACGGACATTAGCCGAGCAACGACTGAAAGAGAGACATGGCAGATTAAAAACACATGTGGAAGATGTGGAACAAAAGAAGGCTTACGATCAGCTTTCCAGCGCTGGAGAGAACTCGAGGAGCGAGTGTTGCTTTATTTCTTCTCCATAGGCGAGTAACATTGATTTTGTTTTGTTTCACAGAACTAATATATGCTGGCTTTTGCTTGAATATGCCCGTGTGTCATGTTCGCTTGCTTGTCCATTTGCGTTCGTATTGTCGTTCACTTCAGCGATGATTAAGACCCCACACGTTTAAGCCTGAAGCGTCTAAACCTCCTCACTCTCTGTTTCAAGTGTCAGCTCCCAAAATATGTCCGAAAAGTAAGACAATATACTCCAAATATATGTTTGTTTCACTTGTTTTTGGGATGTAAGGAATGACTCACTGAACATTCGACCTGGATTACCATAGTAACACACATTGCTTTCACTTATTGATGACATCATACCCTCGGCCACCCGGCTGGCGCAGCAGAATAAAATGTTATTAAGCGACGAGAATACTTTGTGCGAAGAAAAAAAACTACTATTAACAATTTCTTCTCGTCTGTGTCAGCCTTGTACTCAGTTTACGTTGGCTTGCTCCTGAGTCAGCATCACATGCATGCGTTGTGGTGCTCACATGAACAGCATCAGCCAATGGGAAGCCGGCATTCTGGCGTAACTAGCGCTGCACTGTATTTACTACATCAGTAGTGTAGGAGACTTGCACAGAGACGTGAAGAAATTGCTGAATAAAGTCGTTATTTTTGTTTGTTTTTTGCGCACAAAAAGTAGTCTCGTCGCTTCATAACATAAAAGGCAGTCCTTCCAGGAAAATGCAGCTTTTTTTTGTGATTGTTGCGTGAAAGAACATTGATTATGCGGCATTTTTCTTAAAAAATGCGATGAAAAATTGCATAAATATCCCGCATTTTATGCGATGAAATTGCAGGAACTTGCAAAAACTGCGGTTTGATGAAAAAGCGAACAAAAGCACTACATCACAGAAAGTGCTGGGAATATTTAAGTTCCCATCTTGTTTTATTGAAGACCTTAATAAACACATGGCTCAAATTTACAAAACATTGAGTCAAACAAGTTCTGTAGCTTTACAAAAAGAATATGCTACAACTTGAAAAATGAATAAATAACTTCCTGTTTTACAGAGGTAGCTTTACAAAACAGACATTTGAGTGCTTCCAATGTACAAAGTGCAATCTCTTAAAGGGTTAGTTCCTCCAAAAAATTTAATTCTGTCATTAATGACGTCCCCTCATGTCGTTGGACACCCGTCAGACCTCCGTTCGTCTCTAAATAACGACTTATATAGTGATGACCGATTTCAAAACACAGCATCATGATGCTATGAATCAGTGAGTCGATTCATGATTCGGATCGTGTGTCAAACTGCTGAAATGCGTGACTTTGGCGATCCGAACCGCTGAATCGACTCACTGATTCATAACGCTTCAAAGCTTCATGATGCTGTGTTTTGAAATCGGTCAGCACACCGGGAAACTGCTTTGCGCGGTCTTTTGCTGTTATTTTTGTTGGCAAATGGGAGTTTGCGCTTCATCATGGTTTCACCGATATCTATGGTTCTCCACGGGGGTTTGCAGCTTTTCGATGATGTTCACGTCGGGTAATTACGTCACTTCAAAACGTTCCCATGGCAACAGGCGGAAATTGCGGCTCTTGTGTGAAGTAAACGAACATTTTTCAACTTTCTGCTAATATATATATGACTTTTTTTGCAACGAAAATGCGGGGATTATGAAATCATGCTAGCCCCGCATATTTTGCACGCAGAAATAGGCAATTTATGTGGCGAAAGTGCAGCGTATTTGAAAAAATGCGGCCCCCGCAGAAATATGCGGACTTTGGCTGATTATGCGTTAAATCACGCGATCGCATAATCACGTTTTTCTGGAGGGACTGAAAAGGATTAGTTCACTTCAAAATGAAAATTTCCTGATATTTTACTCACCCCCATCACAGTCAAGATGTTCATGTCTTTCTTTCTTCTTCTTCGAAAAGAAAATACGTTTGAGGAAAACATTCCAGGATTTCTCTCCACCATTGACTTCCATTGCAACCACAATGTTGAAGTTCCAAATCAATGCAGTTTCAAATGGAGGGCTTCAGAGGCTCTGCACGATCCCAGACGAGGAATAGGGTCACATCGGTCATTTAAAAAAAAAAGAAAAGTAAACCCTATATTGCTCATCTTGCGCTGCTCTGCGATGTGCCATGGATTGTGCAATCACGTTGAAAACGTCACACTAAACGTAGGCAGAAGTACCGCCCCAAGCGAATGTGCGAGTACTAAAGCCCTGTTTCCACCGAAATTACCCGGAACAATTTGTACCAGGAACTTTTTTTACAGGATCTTTTTTTCCCCCAGACCTGCTGCTGTCTGCGTTTCCACTGCGGTCTAAAGTACCGTGAAGATTAGGCAGATTAGTCCAGTGATGTAGGACTGCACGCGACTGCTCCTCCCAGTCAGAGACGGACAGGAATTATTTTTGTGCGATACTGTCTGCAACAATAACAAGTGGAGGAGATGCAAGCAGCGCTGCTTTTGGTTATGTATTGGTTTATTAAAGACGTAATTAACAAAACTGCGGAAAAGAGACGAGCACTGATACTAAAGCGTACTCTGAAAGCTTGTAAAGCTAGATTTAAAATAAGACAACGCATGTTATTATCAGCTATAAGGACATTGACCGTGAGATGACTTAGACGAACGCACGCCATCGGACAGAAAGAGCGAGACTGATATTTACTGAACGCAGAACGAACCTCGCAAAAGACTTTTAAAGATGCCGGTTGAGCTCAACCAATCAGCATGTTCAGCACACAAGTCCCGACCCCGAAAGTTCCTAAACTTTGAAAAAGTACTACCTCGCGAGCAGGGACTTTCTGAAGGGGGAAATATTTACCCAGAACTTCATTTAGACCCTGGTTCCTGCGGTCGAAACACACAGAGTACCACCCCAAAGTTCCTAGTTCCTGGGGAAAGTTCCTGTGGTGGAAACGCGGCTAAATACAAACGGCCTTTACCAAAAAACACTTCAAAATCGTCCAACATCGGGTTTTTTACCTTTTTTTGGTTAAAAGGGTGTTTGTATTAGTTTTTGCATGTGTGCTTTTTAAACACGGGGGGCGGTACTTCTGCCTACATCTATCGTGACCTTTCCCACGTGATTACGTAATTCGTGGTGTGTCGCAGAGCAGTGCAAGATGAGCAATTTAGGGTCAAAAGTATATTCATTGTACTTTTTTTATTTTATTTAAATGACGATTGGTTGGCTAGATAAGACCCTATTCCTCGTCTGGGATCGTGCAGAGGCTCTGAAGCCCTTCCTTTGAAACTGCATTGATTTGGACCTTCAACATTGTGGTTTCAATGGAAGTCAATGGTGGTTAGAAATCCTAGAATGTTTTCCTCAAACTTATTTTCTTTTCATGGGGGTGAGTAAATTATCAGAATTTTAATCTTGAAGTGAACTAATCCTTTAAGGTTGAACCACTGAAGTCACATGGACTATTTTAACGATGTCTTTACTTTCTTTCTGGGTCTTGAAAATGTTAATTACATTGCCGTCTATGGAGGGAGAGCTCTCGGATTTCATCAAAAAATATCTTCATTTGTGTTGTGAAGATGAACGAAGGTCTTGATGACAGGATTTAAATTTTTGGGTGAACTAACCCGGTAATGGAAAAGTCCAAAATCACAAATTCCACTCCATTTTATTGTATTTGAAACTTTGAGCCTTTTCCCCGTTTTGTTCTTGGTATTTTATTAATTATTGCTATATTAGTGGAAAATGATACCTTTCAGGGTTTCAGACCAAATTCTAATTATTCTCTTACTTAGGATGGGTTTGTCCATGTTTTGCATCTGTCACTATAGTAACAGCAGGAGATTTTACTGTGTACATACACTGTTGTGGCATCACTTTGAATATTTTGTTCTTGTGTGAAACCATTTTGATTTCCTCCGCAGAACGCAGACCTCTCGGTGCAGTTAACAGGGTCGTCTGAAAGGTGGGAGGCAGTAAAGGACGACTCGGGTGTCCTGCATCTCCCTGGCACGGGTATCGTCACGTCCAACGGACAGTATGTTCTTCCTCTCCAGAGCCTCCAGGGTCTCCAGAGCCAGCCCATCTTACTCACGTCAGGGACAGACACGTCTGCCGGCGCAGTGCCTAACATCCAATACCAAGTCATCCCTCAGGTGCAGACGGCAGACGGGCAGCTGGGTTTCTCTGCCGTCGAGGGGGCCTCAATGGCGCAGGACGCCGCAGGGCACATCCAGATCCTCCCAGACGGGACCCAGACCATCAGCGTCACGGGGACGACGGCAGCCGATGTTATCCGCAACAGTCAACACCTCATGACCCAGTCTGGCCAAGTGCACCATATCCCGCAGGTGTCTCTGGGAAGCTCTGCTTTCAGCAGTCAGGGTCAGGTGGTCACTAACGTGCCTCTGGGTTTGCCTGGTAACATCACCTTTGTGCCCATAAACAGCGTGGATCTGGACTCTCTTGGGCTCTCAGGGGCCCAGGCAATAGCCACCGGGGTCACGGCTGACGGACAGCTGATCATGACCAATCAGAGCGTGGAGAACTCTGACGGCTCGGAGAAAGCAGGGGAACAGCAGCAGACACACAACTCTAATGCAGACATGTTTGTGCCTACCACATCTTCAGCATCCGTGTCCTCGCAGCAGGCCAGCACGATAGACGGCACGGGCGTGTTGACGCAGCCTGTGGTGGGAGAGCAGGGAGACGGATCGGGCTACCTCAGTCAGGGCACGGTGCAGGTGTCAGGAGGACAACAAGTCATCCAGTTGCAGCAGTTGCCCTTGCAGACCAGTGATGGTCAGGTGTCTGGACAGGCCCAGCAGTCTCTACAAAACATCCAGCTCATCAACCCGGGAACATTCCTCATCCAGGCCCAAACCGTCTCACCGTCAGGACAGATACAGTGGCAGACCTTTCAGGTATGTAGTTGTAAATCCTTTCTGACAGATTTTTAGGGTTGGGAATTAAGAACTTTCTTTTTTTTAATTCACTGCTTTTGTGATGATGCAGACAGTGTGCACTAATAAAACAGTCATTCCTGCACCACTATACATTAGGGATGTAACGATTCACTCAACTCACAATGTGATTTTCTCTCTATGTTTTTAACAAAATTATATTTAAGTGTCAAAATTCTGCGTATTTCTTTATACAATTTAAATGTATATTTTATGTCAAATAATAACTTAAAATTTTTCAAACAAATCCTCAAAAAGTCCCTTCAAGGAGATCTTCCAATGGCGTTTTCTTGGGAGGAGGTTGTTTCAGCTTCTTCACCCTCATCCTGCACTGAGGAAGAGCAGAAATAAAAAGACTAGTTGAAGTTTTAGTACAAATGTGACAGGGGTTTCACATTGCTATAAAGGCAAGATTTTAATTAGAATTTGTATCATTACACTTGCAAGAGTTAGAAAAACAGAACACATTTAGATAAATATGGCATAATCAATTAATTATTGAAAAAAATTAGGGATGCACCGATATGAACATTTTGGCCGATAACCGATAATTCTTTATATTTGAAAGCCCATAACCGATATATTGGCCGATAAATCTAAATACAAATTTTAATAAACTTTGAGAGCCTGATAACAAAAACAAAAGGCTCACCATTAAAAGCCATGTCCCAAACACTTCAACATAAATCAAACCTATACAGTACAGGAGCCTATTTGAACCAGTGTAAGATTCCTTACCTTTTCAAATTAATTTTACTCATATGGCCAATTTACTTTATAAAAAAAAATGCGAAATGTGACATAATGGACAATATTCGTCTGTATTTGCAATACACGAGCCGCGGTTCAGCTGCGCGAGGCAAACACTGCCAGTGTGAGACGGGCGCGCGCGGCTCCCGCTGCACATTTCACGGAGGAAAGCTTCCACAATCTTCGCAAGTTCAATGCAGGATTCTTACAACGGCTTGTCCTGAAAGATGGATTTAAAAACAGAAGCTGTTTACGGGCCACAACCTGTAAGTGTGATTTATTTTTTGTCGATGTGTTTTCCTGTAATAGTTCGTATTGTTAATTGTACGTTGTAGCAAGGAAGTAAACAGATGACAACGCTCATTTGGCTCTGCAAACCAGTTTGTTAAATGCTCATTCATACTTAACGTTATCCGACAAACGCCTAACGTTACAAACTTTTTAAAATCAACAGTGAACTTGGCATTAGTGTAAATTATTCTTTGATTAGAGCTTTTATGTGTTGTTTATCTACAGGCATGCTAAACATGGTTCTGTGTTTGATTTGGATACTATAGTAAAGCCAATGTTTAGTGTTCGATCTTGCGACAGATATTTGGCAAATCGTTCTAAAAATACAAAAGTAACGGAGCCATTCAGAAGCGATCACTATAGATCCGCAGTCTTTACTCTTGAGGACTGAACAGGTTCTGCTCGATCATCTTCACTAAAATTGTCTGGGTCTGATTCGGGCTCAAATTGGTGTGGTTTTATTGACGCCATTGTACTACCAAAGCACAGGCTACCGGTAAAGGTAAGGGGCGTGACGTTTCCGACAAACGTGCACTAGGCGGTTAGCGAATCACAACACACTGGGCCAGCTAACCAATCTGAGCCCATTGCGTATTTTTGAGGGACTGGCTTCATACAACCCGGAAACCATCAGACCGTTTTTACAAGGAGGGACAGAGCAGTGTAGAATAAAGGTCAAATATATGAAAAATAATGCAATTTTTTAAAAACGAAGCATGAACACGTTACAGTGCACCCCACAAACACAATCAAGCCTTCGAAAGAATGTGTTTTACCACCCCTTTAATAAACACAAACATTTTATTACTAACATTAACAAAGGTTATTGTTCGTGTTAGTTAATGCATTAACAAATGAGACCTTATTTGTAAAATGTTACCAAATTATATTGCCTAAAAAAATAAAAAACCTAAATAATGCAAACAAGTTATTGAACAGCATTACTTAGGCTGCATAATAAAGAATCAGAATGCAAGTGCCATGCATGAAATAGCCTATGGAAAATGGTTTTAATCAAACCGTATTGTTGATGGAAATGATACGTTCATCAAACATCTTTAATATTAGTCTAGTCTATTAGGAATAATGTTGCTGTTAGAGAGCGCACGCTGAAGTTGGAGAGAATGAACGAACAACCGTAAACTGAAGCGCTTAGAAGGTTAATTAACAACTAAACGCATCATATATGAGAACAGTCAGATATTTATACAAAATAAATATAATATTACAACTTATATTAGCACAAAATCACGCATGGGTGAAGGCCTATAACTCCTGTGGATGCTCTTCCCCTGTTTGAGAGCGCGCGCTGAAACTGAAGACGATCACCGGTACAATGAAGCACTGCGGGTTATTATGCATCCTATATGACATTAATCAGATGTTTATACTACAAAAACGTAATATTACGACTTGCATTTGCTTAAAATGACGGAATGCATAAGCGAACTTGACTGTGCTTGTCATGTAACTCCGTGGGCGTGCTCTTCCCTTAACAAACGCTGAAACAACGTTCTTTTACAGCTGTATTATCATTTTATGTCGATTGTATGTTGCGCCGCACATGTTGCACATAACTGTATTTTCCTTTTCGAAGTGATTCCAATCATTTAGAGCAATTCAAAACCCATCATGGTGGACAGCCCGTCTGTCTCAGCTGAAGGAAATAATACAATATCGGTCAAATTCTTATCGGACGAATAACGATAACATCAAAAATCATTTATCGGCCGATAACGACATGTTGCCGATATATAGTGCATCCCTAAAAAAAAATCCATGTACACATTTAGAGAAAGAGATTGTTGGTTCTGCAACAGCACAGATTTCTCCTTCAGTCTGTGAAACACATCCTCGCGCTGGCCTTTCTCTTGATGAGGAAGGGCTTGGAATTCATTTACTACGGCAGAAAACAGCTTTATATCTTTCGCTGTGAAAACACTGATGCGCCTTGTGATCTCCATGGCAATCGCCCTCGACGCCACGAGTGGGGCTGCAAATCCGCGGGTCAGTGTGGTTTGGCCTGTTATCTTTTACATGCAGACGGAGGGGACTGCCTCTCACTGGGGTGATTATTAGTCTTTGGAAAGTCAAAATGCCGCCACACCTCCGATTTGAATGAATCAACGTAAACTGCGCTTACGCCCAACTTCCATGTGAATGAACTGAAAACATTCGCTTATTTCACTGTTCTTCGTGCCAGTGTGCACGCACAGTCCGTACCGCTAGCTACAACTTGCTTGTTGCTATCGTGCCTGTAAAGTGAGGCTGTTTAAAACCTCTCAACCGACTTGTATCGTCATACATTTGTATCGATTTTCAACCGGCTCCGACTGAATCGTTACAACCCTACTATTCATTAGTGGCTCTGCTAGGGCTGTAATCACCCAAAGAAAATCTTGGTCGACTGAGGTCCTGAAATTTGATTAAAAATGACGTTAGGAAAACAGACGTTAAATTAATTAGCTGCACACTGTGCGCAGTACTTGGTAGCCTTGTTGTCTGCCTAAATGTAGATTTGCGCAAAACTTTTGCGATTATTTTCTAAAAGTCGATAAAAAAATATTGCGAAATGACGGCGTTTCCATTAACTGATGTTATGTGACTAAAAACATTTTTTTCCTCTCGTGATATATCATTATTGTTAATGAGACGTGTGTTATCCAAGCACTGATGGCAAGGAAAGCACCTTATACTTGAGCGGCACACATGAGGTGTTATGATAAATTGTGGCATTTTTTTATTCTATTGTTTTTTTATGAGTTTCATAAAGAACTCGTCTTCTGTCCAAACATACAGAGACGAGCGAAAAGTTTGAATTTGCATGGTGTAACTCAAAGGTTTTTTTTACCACTTCGTTATTTTGGCTTGGAATTTCGTTTGTTGTAAATATAAACAGAATTTAGAAATGCTTTTGAAATGAAAAACTTGGCGTTTAATAAACAAAATATATTTTTGAAATTAAGACAGCGTTTGGAGTGGAGTGCAAAATAATCCGTTCTCTGAGTCCACAGCCTTTGCTGTTATTGAGTGTACACAAATAAAAGTAGACAGTTTACTGTTTATAATTACGTCTTGCCCTTAGCCTATCTGTATGGCTAAAAATGACGGAGTATTGTGAGTTTGTGCTGGAATAAGGAAAAAATCCATCAGAAGGCGACGACGACTTCGTCGGACATAGGGTTAAAGAAAACGTAGCCTATTTAGTTTCATATAGTTAGGCTATATCTAAATATTATAATCTTTTAATTTCATATGTTGATTATGAAAATTGAGCAGCATGAGTAAGGCACGTAATCAGATGCGCATATGTCTGGGGACATGGATTGAGCATTTCATTGAATTGTGTTTTCTAGAAAGTCTTTCTTTAAAATTAAGTTTGTTTTGTATAAATTGTATTTTAATTTTGATCAATGTTTAATCAACTATTTGGCTGTATATTTAATAAATAAGAAGCAAACCAAGATCGTCGGGAATGGATTGACGTGCTGGCCTGTTTCCTCAGTCTTTGAGTAAGGCTGAAACTATAGTGTCTTTCTGTTTTAATACATTTCTTGAATATGTCTTAATTACAGTAGGCCTACTGTAATTATGATATTTGTGGTTGCACCGGGGTCCGTCATTATAAAGTTACGCCACTTTCCTTATTAGTAGAAAATATATGTTGTTTTAACGACATAAGATCTCATTATTTGACATACTTGAGTGGAAAAAAAATATGTAGGCTCTATGTGAGAGCAATGCATTACCGTACCAGGTGACCTGTAAATGCGAAAAAAAACTGTTTCCATTGCAGTTTTGCAAGAATTTCCTTTTTCGAATTGCCTGAAAAACCTTTTTGCGATATATGGGAGTTTTTGCGAAATTGACGTGTTTCCATTGGGCGTATTTTCAATTCGCAATTTCAATTTGCGCAATTTGAAGAGTAATGGAAACGCGGCTAGTGACATGCTGCTTGGCTAAAGCTGTAGGACTTCCAGGACCTTGTTCAACCAATGGAAACTGGATCTTTGGTATTGTGGGTGGGTGGTTATAGTGAAGTAGAGATGATGTGTAGAGACCAATCGGACACTGTATTACAGCTGGAGCATGCTTGGATTGGTTATTTATTATCGACAATTAATTGATTTGTCGATTTAATCCCTAGTTTGGAACAACACGAGGGTGAGTAAATAATGACATAAGTTTTAGTGTGTTACCTTTAACCTTTACCAATTCTGCTGTCCCAATCTGTCCCCGCAGGTCCAAGGAGTTCAGAACCTCCAGAACCTTCAGCTCCAGACAGCTCCAACTCAGCAGATTACTCTTGCCCCGGTGCAAACGCTGTCTCTGGGCCAGGGCGGTACACAAGTCAGCCTGTCCTCAGGACAGATGCCTAACCTGCAGTCGGTGACGGTCAACACTGTGGGCCAGGCAGGCATTCAGTTCCAGCAGTCCGAGGACACAGACAGCACTGGAGGTACAGCAGCTGGTGCTTCAGGAAGGCTGATGAAAATGTCTGCCGGAAGCCTTTTCCTTAGGAAAGGGGTTCCCAATCCTGGTCCTGGAGTACCCTCAAACGCTGCTCAATTTTGATGTCTCCCTTTTCTGACACTCATTCGAGATCTTGGAGTCTTTACTAACGAGCTAATGAGTTGAAGCAGGTGTGTTTGATTAGGGAGTCATCAAAAAGGTGTCCTGCTGAGGTTCCTCCAGGACCAGGGTTGGGAACCACTGATTTAGGGGGGAAACACGATAGATAGATAGATAGATAGATGCAGGGCCTTATGAAATCTCTTTTATTCTTTTCTAAATTCAGTTTTTTGCTATTTAATTAGTCTGGATTTTGTTTTAATGGTTTAATTATCCTGTATGATTATTAAGATTTATCTGAAATGAATACAACTTAATTTAATAAGGTTTTAAAATTTTAACAATAGTGTCTTATGAAACTTTTTTTCTTTTTCAGAAATTCTGCGTCTGTATTAAATCAATTAAGTCATACAACAGTTTTATTAATCTTTTAAAATACTAATTTAAAGTGTTGCACAACAGGTTTACTGATAAATTAATTTTGATATTTTGTGGTATTCCTCAAATGTTTAAATGTTGTTATGACTTTATGAAGTACATTTTACTGTACAATAGTAATATATTTCTGTCATGTTTTCTTTAAGCTTTATTTTGGTGTCGTAGTGAGTTTCTGTGTGTATCTGACTATAGCTTTATCAAATGAAGTGGTAAAATGCTTGTGGAATTCATATAGAGCTGCACGATTAATCGTTATAAGATTGTGATCTCGATTCAAATACTTATGTGGTCTCATTCCTAAATGACAACAGTTTGCCTTTGACAAAGCATTCACATCTATTCATGCTGCTGCTGATCTCCATTTGAAATTTTAAAAAAATAGATTCTCAAATTATCCAAAATCGTGATTGTCCTCGTATAGTGAGACGGCAGACGCTGAAACACCTCGAGCGTCACGCGTACATCAGTATGTGTGTAGTAGACCAAACTGCAGCGCTCATTCACACACGCAGAACGAGCATGTTTATATAGCCGTGGTTTTATTTTCTGCTTGTTCATAATGCAGTTTTATTCATTGTAAACCCCTACTTTTGATTTATTATTCAAATGTTTCCCAAATTCTCTGACATTCCAGGTCATACTGTAAATTCTGTGATCCCGTAGTGTGTAAATTATGACATTACAGAGGGAAGATGTGTTTAGCGGTAATTATGCAGTGCTGTTAGTGTAACGCTGATCATACTATACTCTATAGATATTCAGATTAAGGAGGAGCCTGATTCGGAGGAGTGGCCTCTGGACAGTAGCTCTACGCTGAATGCCAATGACCTCTCTCACCTTCGTGTTCGTTTAGTGGAGGAGGAGATGGAGGGATTGAACCAGGAGGGCAAACGTCTGCGCAGGGTCGCATGCACCTGCCCCAACTGCAAAGAGGGAGGTGGGAGGTAAGACACAGTGCTGAAAGCACATTTCCTTTAGCAGCTCGTTTTGTTTTGAGACGCAGTGAAATTTATATTCATGTGTAATACAGACACCCTACGGTGTGTGTTTGACTACATGCCTTCATTACTCGATGTGTGCAATATATTTTCATTCTGACTGTACATTTCTAATTATATGTTGTAGGGGATCTAGCATGGGCAAGAAGAAACAGCATGTGTGCCATATAGCTGGCTGCGGGAAGGTATACGGGAAGACGTCGCACTTGCGAGCTCATCTGCGCTGGCACTCAGGAGAGAGACCCTTTGTCTGCACCTGGATGTTTTGTGGGAAGAGGTTCACGCGCAGTGATGAATTACAGCGACACAGGAGAACGCACACTGGTACTCTTCCTCTCTCTCTTATACACACACACACACACACACACAAGTTTCTCACCTACCTCGGTTCTAAAACCTAGTGAGCTGCCTTGGAGGCTAATGTCTTTAGGTAAAGACACACCAAACTGACGCCACAGAACTAACACTGATGAATGCCGACTGTGTTGCCGCCTCTCGTCGGGGGAAAAAAGCTGCACTTGAACACACCACAAGAACTACAGCCGACTGTCAACTAGCACCTTCTGCGTGTAAATGAGACAACTGTCTATTTCTGCAGATATATTAGTCTATATTCATCATTCAAAAAGGGAAACCGGTGCTGCATGTACACAAACCGCAAACAAAGCATTGCGTGCTGATAACTTACTTTATTCCACTCCGCTCATGTAAAAGGAACACGCCACTATTCTTGAAAATGGGCATTTTCCAACTCCCCTAGAGTTAAACAGTTGAGTTTTACAGTATTCGAATCCATTCAGCCGATCTCAGGGTCTGGCGGTAGCACTTTTAGCATAGCTTAGCATAGATCATTGAATCTAATCAGACCGTTGGCATCTTGCTCAAAAATGACTAAAGAGTTTCAGTATTTTTCCTATTTAAAACTTGACTTTTCTGTAATTACATAAGACCAACGGAAAATGAAAAGTTGTGATTTTCTAGGCCGATATGGCTAGGAACTATACTCTCATTCCTGCGTAATGATCAAGGAACTTTGAGCCGTCCCATGAGTACAGCGGCGCAATGATATTATGCAGCGCCTGAAAATAGGCTAACCTCCGTCAACATAACCAACATGACAATATGCTTGCACAGGCAGTCTGCTAGCTGGGGACTATTTTCAGGCGCTGCATAATATCACTGAGTTCTCTCTCTCTCACCGATGGGCCAATGCGGATTCTACATGTTGAATCGACCCAAAAAACCCTGATGGCATCCAACTAGAGCCAACGGTGCGGAACACACTGAAAAACTAAATCGGCCAACGCTCAAAAACGTCCCGACGTTACCCAGCTTGGTGTGTCCCTGGCTTAAGGCAACATCCTGACCTGTATAGAGTCTCATCAGTGACTGATTTGGAGTTTGATGTTGGCATAACAGTGCAGTTGGAAATGTATGGCAAACATGTATATACACATAAAAGACTATATTGTGTAATAACACATTCAGTATTCAAACAGCTCCTGTAAAAAAAAAAGTCTATAAATAATGAATGTTTCAGTCTAGAGTGATGTCAGTACATATATTAACAACAATTCGGGACAAACATACGATGTGAGTAGCACAGCAGGTTTTTTAGCATCCTCTAATTCGCAATTGAGTGCTGCCAACAGACATGCACTACTGTTCAAACGTTTAGGGTCAGCACTAGTTTTTTGAAAGCATTGATCCCACTTTATTTTATGTAAATTTAACTACAATGTAGTAACATTTAAATTAATCATTTGATGCAATGCTCTTACTGTGTACATGTTTTTTTTTACATATACTTTTTTTAGGGCAGCGGCTTTTTGCACCGTCTAAATAGCAACTAGATTGTATTTACACAAAGTGAAAATAGCATATTTTCTTAGCGATAGCTGCTATTTACACTGTTAAAATGGCAATAGATTCTATTTACACTATGTAACAATAGCAGTATTTTCTTTGCAGCAAGTTTGAATAGCAGTTAGATGCTACTTATACTTATAAATAGTGGCAGATACTATGTGCACCTCAGTGTAACATGGAGTGTAAATTATTATATTTATTTAAAAAAAATAAATGGATGCCGCCTTATTGGGACTATAAAGCCCTCCCTAACCCTACACACTTTATTATTAAACAAACGTTAGATACTTTATTTCCACACTTCGAAAATTTTCTTCATTTTTATTGAAAATTAATGCTTTTATGATCTGATATGTGATGGAAAAAGGGAGTAGAGCGAGTTCGGCAAAAGGTGGATTCGAACTCGGGTCGATTTGCATCAACTTTGTGCCACACGCCTTACAGTCTTTAGTAATTTTGTCTGGCCCAACCAGACGTCAGTGGGTGGAGTTAGTTAGTGTAAATATCCTCTGCCAACAAGACAGGCTATTTGCATTTAGTGTAAATAGACACTCCCTTAAACATTACCTGCAGCTACATCTATAATTACACTATTGACCTTCCCTTACTTGTTAACCCACCCTTAACCCGTCCTAACCTCCCCGGATCAACCTCGATAACAGCACAAATGTTTTACAATACAATATGAACACGATTAGTACATTAACTAATTATGTCAAATGGCCAAAGAATATAATACTTTTATTTGCATTAAATTTATAAAAAGTGACAGTAAAGACTGTTAGAAAATCATATTAGAATGATTTCTGAAGGATCGTGTGACACTGAAGCTTTGATCTCAGGAATAAATTACATTTTGATTAATGTTTTACAATATTACTATGTAATGTTAAATCATTTAGTATGTTTTTGATCAAATACATGCAGCCTTGCTAAGCATAAGAGACTTCTTTCAAAGTGCATTTTAGGATTGGTTCCTTTGCAATGGATGCATGTAATGCTGCCTTAGAATTGGGCTAACATGGTATATTTTTAAGATAAATTAGCTTTTTTTTTAAAGTAGGGAGCTCTCCAGGTGTTATAACCGCTCTTCTTTTTCTCATTTCTGTATCATATGTTCTTTTGCCGTTATCAGGAGAGAAGAAGTTTGTGTGTTCAGAGTGTTCGAAGAGATTCATGCGCAGCGATCACCTGGCCAAGCACATAAAGACGCATCAGAACAAGAAGGGAGGCGGCGGAGCCGTGGTGGCCAGCGTGGGCGGGGCCATGTCCTCGGACAGCAGCATCATCACGGCGGGCGGGACTACACTCATCCTCACCAACATCCAGCCCGGCACCATGCAGGGCCTCGCCACCGTCAACGCTACCGTCAACTCTAACTCACAGGACCAGCTGACCACAGCCGAGATTCCTCTGCAGTTAGTCTCCGTGTCCGCCGGGGACGCGGCCGAGTGACCGTGTGACGGCTGCGGAGACGACCCGTGAAGAGTCTCGCAGGAGGAACATTTGAAAGGTTCCGCCTCTTCCTGTACGACTTCACGTCCTCTTCTCCCGCAACCCCAGACTTCATTTCGACTACATCGATTCCACGCTCACGCATATACCTTGCTTTTATACCTTTACATATTTACCCTCCTTTACGTAAATATGTACATTTACGTGAATGCATATATACACACACATATATATATATATATTTTACAAATATAGAATTATTGGGGGATTTGTTCATCTTTTTATGGGGGAAGCATTATTTCTTGTTTTCACATACAACACTGAAATGCCTTATATTGTATTATAAGCTGTCGTGTACAAAGGCCGAGTCGTTCATGGGTGTCCAGCATCTGTTTCAGTGTGTACTTGTTGGAATGGGTATAATCGTGTTGTATAAAGAATGCAGTGCTGGTGACAAACGGGTGGCTGGTGATGTTAAAGGAACAGTTTAGCCAAAAGTGAAAATTCAAACATTATTTCTTCCCCCCCACCCCCCTCCCATTGTGTCATGTTTTTGTCGAATCTTTACAACAACAGTTAAAGGGACAGTTCACCTGAAAATGAAAATTCGGTCATCATTTACTCTGCTGAACACAAAGATATTTGAAAGAATATTGGTAATCAAATTCAATAGTAGGAAAATATGCTCGACGCTTAACATTCTGTAAAATATCTTCTTTTGCGTTAAACAGGAGAAAGAAACTCATAAAGGTTCGGAAGGACATGAGGGTGAGTAAATAATGACAGATTTTCATTTTTGGGTGCAATGTCCCTTTAAAGGGAGTTAGTTCACCCAAAAATGAAAACCCTGTCATTAATTCCTCACCATCATGTCGTTCACACCCGTAAGACCTTCGTTCATCTTCACAACACAAATGAAGATATTTCTGATGAACTCCGAGTGCTCTCCCTCCATAGACAGCAATTTAATGAACACTTTCAAGGTACAGAAAGGTAGTTAAGACATCGTTAAAATAGTCATGTGACTCCAGTGGTTCAACCTTAATGTTATGAAGCGACGAGAATACTTTTTGTGCGCCCAAAACGACTTTATTCAACAATCTCTTCTCGTCGCTGTTCACGTGAGCACCACGACGTATGCGTGTGATGCTGACGCAGGAGCTGGCCAATGGCGAGCCGGCGTTCTGGTGTAGAACTCGGAAGTGCTGCACTGTTTACACTGTCAACAACGTCAGAGACAGGCACAGAAATGAATTGTTGAATAAAGTCGTTATTTTTGGGTATTTCGTCGCTTTGTAACATTAAGGTTGAACCACTGGAGTCACATGACTATTTTAACGATGTCTTAACTACCTTTCTGGGTCTTGAAAGTGTTCATTAAATTGCTGTCTATGGAGGGAGAGCTCTCTGATTTCATCAGAAATATCTTCATTTGTGTTGTGAAGATGAACGAAGGTCTTACGAGTGTGAACGACATGAGTGTGAGGAATTAGTGACAGAAATTTAATTTTTGTGTGAACTAACCCTTAAAGCTCCAGAATAGACTCGAGCACTTTATTCAGAATAGTCTGAAATCATATTGTGTGAGAAATGGACCAAGAGTTAAGCTGCTGGGTGCAAATCTCGTCTGCCGCAGCTTGTTTACCACTCGCCCTGTGACTGTATGTGAGAAGCTGATGTTGGTGACGTTGACTCTGCGTTTTCGGATGTAGTCGTGAGCTTTTAGCTGCATGGGAAGTTACAAATCTGTTCCTCACACAAAGTTGCGGAAGATCGGGAACGTCGTGTCATAGGCCTGAAGTGGGGGGGAGCAAGTAATGGCAGAATTTCCATTTGTGGCTGAGCCCTTTCTTTCTTTCATTGTAATTCTAGGTCGTAAGTGATATTCGTGGTGTAAGTTCTCCGTACCAGGAGGAAGATGTAAAACAAAAGAAGCCTGCCATTTTGCTGTTGGGAGTCATGAAGGTGTCCAATAGTGTCTTTTACATGTCTCTGATGCTCCTCATGATTTATTTTATGTGCTTTTATTTTGTGTAGGTAGACCCAGGCCCAATGAACGGGGGGCAAATATGAAACAATCATGTAATTAAAAGCATTTTATGTACCATAATTCTCAAACCTCTTGGAGTCGATCAGATCTTTCAATATGAATTTGTTGCGAATGAAGTCTTTTTGAGCAAAAAGATATTTATATACATTGTAATCTGGATTTGTGGTGTCCACAACTGCTTTTCTAAGAAAAAAAACTCCCTTCGGCTTTACTTTTTTAAAGGACTGGACTGTAATCAGCATCAAGAATCGTTTGTATGAAATGAATCGGTTTGTAGTTTGCCAAACTCTTTGATAAAATGGAGAGAAACTGTTCATTTGTGTCTGATGGTTTGCAGCATTAATGTGTTTCAGGACCAAAAGAGCCGCTCCGATCCGAGTGTCTGGCGTCGCTCGTGTTAAACAACCCAAAGCTTTGTGGGACAATATCCTTCACATCACTGCCTAACTGTGCTGATGATGATGATGATGATGATGATGAAGGTTCACCGAGGTTATCGCATAGGTTTCGAGCTCCCTCTGTAGCCAAGAGTCTCCTTTATTCAGAGGGAGGGATCGTCCTCAAGCGTTTGCTTATGAGTTTGTTTTAACACACTGCAGTCATCAGTTGGGACGCACTCATTTGCTGTCAGTCCATGTACAAGTATGGCTCTGTTTCCTTTCCACGTGGTACTGTACAATTATTCTCAGCTTCTGTTTTTATTCCTTCAGCTAAACATGACTCTCTTTATCTACCGATTCTTCTGAGTGCCATTGCCAATTTTATTTGTGTGTGTGTTGGGGATTTTAAACCTCCCGTAGCCAACAGAATTGTCCACGCGAGTTTGATTGAGAAGGTCGAGCGGGGTTAATGGCGGATAATGAAACACTATTTTTGTTTTCTGAGTTGATAAGGGTTCTGTCACAGTGATCCGGAATGGCATTTTTTTTTTTTTTGTCTTTTAGTCTGTGAAGTCTAATTTGATTTTTGTTCATTATAAATAGCATCTTAACATGTCACTTTGATTATTATTTTTTATTTGGTCATTTTTCCAAGAAAGCTTCGGACTATTGTACAATGCCCACTTTTGAGGGCAGCTGTTTATTTCACACTAAAATGACTAAACATACCCCTGTGCTTGTCAGTCGTCTTATTCTCACAGAACACTGATGCACGCACTTGCATACACTACAGAACGTTAAATGGTTACTACAGATAAAATCCATACTGTTCAAAAGTTTTGGGGCAGTAAGAGTAAGGTTGGTTTTGTTGATTTGAACATTTTTATCCAGCCGGGACAGTAAAGATGTTTCTGGTTAACATAAATGCTGTTCTTTTACTTTGTGTTCATCAAAGAAGCCTGAAAATGTATCCGTTTCCACAGAAATAAGCAACATTGATCATTAGAAATGTTTCTTGGTCATCATATGTAACCCTGGAACACAAAACCAGTCGGTCCATTTTTGGAAATTGAGATTTATACATGATCTAAAAGCTGAATAAATAAGCTTTCCATTGATGTATGGTTTGTTAGGATGATATATATTGAGAAAATCACTTTTAAAGTTGCGCAAATAATAATTAGTTACATTTATGTAGCGCTTTTCAAGGCACTCAAAGCACTTTACATGAGAGGGGGAATCTCCTCAACCACCACCAATGTGCAGCATCCACCTGGATGATGCGACGGCAGCCATTTTGCGCCAGTACGCCCACCACACACCAGCTGATTGGTGGAGAGGAGACAGAGTGATGATGCCAATCATGTATATATAAATGGGGATGAATAGGAGGCCATGATGGACAGGGGCCAATGGGCAAATTTGGCCAGGATGCCGGGGTTACACCCCTACTCTTTATCGATGGGCATGGGATTTTTAATGACCACAGAGAGTCAGGACAACGGTTTAACGTCTCATCCGAAGGACAGTGCTTGTTACAGTATAGTGTCCCCATCACTACACTGGGGCGTTAGGACCCACACAGGGTGAGCGCCCCCTGCTGGCCTCACTAACACCTCTACCAGCAGCTACCTAGTTTTCCCAGTTGGTCTCCCATCCAGGTACTGGCCAGGCTCAGCCCTGCTTAGCTTCAGTGGGAAACCAGTCTTGGGCTACAGGGTGATATGGCTGCTGGTTACAAATGAAGTCCTTAGCATTGCATATTACTACAAATTATATTCATGGCAAAATATCACAAAATATCGTCATGGAACATGATCTTAACTTAACCCATTTGTGCCCAAATCTTTCTGAATGGTTTCATGTTAAGAGTGTTTTATGTGAACATGTTTTGCATTTATTTTCCCCAGGTTTTTATTTTTCTTTTCATATTTGAATGTGCGGTGGGCAAATATGTTGTATGCACCCCTTCAATGTCATATGAATTGGAGGAAGATATTTGGCATCCAACTCAAAATAACTGCTTTCAACAGATCAATCTTTATTCATAAACAAATTTATTGTGTATAAAAGTCGAAGAACATTGGATGCAAACTCAAAAAAGCTGCATCTATCTTATCTTTTGAATATGAAAACACAACAAACAACAAATACATTTGTCTTAAAGTGGTGGAACATAGTACAGAACAAAGTGCAGCCATTAAGTTGCCCCAACAGGGCATTGTGTATCAAAAAGTAAAATGAAAATAAATAAATAGACGAATGATGAAAAAATCACATCTATATAGCAAAAAACAAATAAATAAATAGCCCCATAGTATTCAATGGCTGACTGTAATAGGTGATTTCATATAATAATGCAAATGTAAACTCATTACTTGTCTGAATTTCCACATTATAATGGAATCGTGAGCTACTAGTCATAAAATGATTGAGGGTCCTTGACCGATTAGAATGAAACGCATCCATTCCAAACTGGATGAAGGGTCCTTAATATCTTGACCTCTTACAAGACATAAAATATGATATTTTTCCCTATCAAATTAAGGTCTACTGTACAGTAGAGATGTCAGTTAAAGGGTTAAGTTATGTTTTAGGTGGGATATTATGTAAGCAAAAAGCACTAAACAAGACCAAAAACCTTGACTTATTAACCTGTTAACACAGTATTCCCCATTACATGTACTTACAAGTCACATGCCCACCGGTAATAGTTGCCGCTTGGACTTTTGACTAAGTATACTAAAAACTATAGATCTGTTGTAAGAATTGTTTTGTTTGGATGATTCTAGAGACCTTCACGATTATGTAGAGATATAAAGTGAGGAAAATAAGTATTTGAACATCCTGCTATTTTGCAAGTTCCCCACTTGGAAATCATGGAGGGGTCTGAAATTGTCATCGTAGGTGCATGTCCACTGTGAGAGACATAATCTATAAAAAAAAATCCAGAAATCACAATATATGATTTTTTAACTATTTATTTGTATGATACAGCTGCAAATAAGTATTTGAACACCTGTCTATCAGCTAGAATTCTGACCCTCAAAGACCTGTTAGTCTGCCTTTAAAATGTCCACCTCCACTCCATTTATTATCCTAAATTAGATGCACCTGTTTGAGGTCGTTAGCTGCATAAAGACACCTGTCCACCCCATACAATCAGTAAGAATCCAACTACTAACATGGCCAAGACCAAAGAGCTGTCCAAAGACACTAGAGACAAAATTGTACACCTCCACAAGGCTGGAAAGGGCCACGGGGAATTTGCCAAGCAGCTTGGTGAAAAAAGGTCCACTGTTGGAGCAATCATTCGAAAATGGAAGAAGCTAAACATGACTGTCAATCTCCCTCGGACTGGGGCTCCATGCAAGATCTCACCTCGTGGGGTCTCAATGATCCTAAGAAAGGTGAGAAATCAGCCCAGAACTACACGGGAGGAGCTGGTCAATGACCTGAAAAGAGCTGGGACCACCGTTTCCAAGGTTACTGTTGGTAATACACTAAGACGTCATGGTGTGAAATCATGCATGGCACGGAAGGTTCCCCTGCTTAAACCAGCACATGTCAAGACCCGTCTTAAGTTTGCCAATGACCATTTGGATGATCCAGAGGAGTCATGGGAGAAAGTCATGTGGTCAGATGAGACCAAAATATAACTTTTTGGTCATAATTCCACTAAACGTGTTTGGAGGAAGAAGAATGATGAGTACCATCCCAAGAACACCATCCCTACTGTGAAGCATGGGGGTGGTAGCATCATGCTTTGGGGGTGTTTTTCTGCACATGGGACAGGGCGACTGCACTGTATTCAGGAGAGGATGACCGGGGACATGTATTGCAAGATTTTGGGGAACAACCTCCTTCCCTCAGTTAGAGCATTGAAGATGGGTCGAGGCTGGGTCTTCCAACATGACAATGACCCGAAGCACACAGCCAGGATAACCAAGGAGTGGCTCTGTAAGAAGCATATCAAGGTTCTGGCGTGGCCTAGCCAGTCTCCAGACCTAAACCCAATAGAGAATCTTTGGAGGGAGCTCAAACTCTGTGTTTCTCAGTGACAGGCCAGAAACCTGACTGATCTAGAGAAGATCTGTGTGGAGGAGTGGGCCAAAATCCCTCCTGCAGTGCAAACCTGGTGAAAAACTACAGGAAACGTTTGACCTCTGTAATTGCAAACAAAGGCTACTGTACCAAATATTAACATTGATTTTCTCAGGTGTTCAAATACTTATTTGCAGCTGTATCATACAAATAAATAGTAAAAAAATCATACATTGTGATTTCTGGATTTTTTATATATGTCAACAAAAAATACTTATTAGTAACATGAAAATAACTTTGGGACTGCGTTCGCTATGCTTCCTGGAAGAAGGGGTATGAAGTTGGCAGCCTCATGTGACAGGAAGAAAGTTAATACCTTTTTTTCGACTTGAAATCCTTTATTTGGTTGTTTGGTCACTGAAATATAAAACATGGATAATATCTAGAAAAATACTTACAAAAACTTGCGGCAACTACAGTTGCCAGTGGGCTTAAATGGGTTAATATCCTAATGATTTTTGCCATAAAAGAAAAATGTATATTTTTGACCCATACTATGTAATGTTGGCCATTGCCACCGTGCAAATTATGACTGGTTTTGTGCTCCAGGGTCACAAAATGAGAGTGATTTCTGAAGGATCATGTGACACTGAAGACTGGAGTAATGATGCTGAAAATACAGCTTTGGCAATAATTACAACAAAGTAGAAAATAAGTTATATAACATTTCGCAATATATTGTTAACTGTATTTTTGATTTAAAAAAATGCAACCTTGGGGAGCATTAAAAAACTCCGGATAACACTTTCTATGAAGCCCATGCTTATGAATTATAGCTCCATTTATACTTATAAGTATTATTATTGTATAAACATATTTTTATACAGACTGCATTGTAAGACTTACATTTATATTATTTGTATAAAGTCACGCATTTGCTTTTTCAATGCATGCTCTTAATCCATTACACTGATTTATAATTATTATTTAGTCAGGGATTTATGAATGTATCTATAAAGATGTAGCCTCCATTACTATAATGCTATTATATTATAGTTACAAGGACCTTTTAGTAGTTCAGATTTATATCTGTCAAATAAGTGAATATATAATTTTCTTATAAATGCTTCTTGTGAGTGATACAGTCACTATCCTCTATAAATGCTTCATTGATGGCTTTAAGGAAAGTGAAAACATGCACTCTAAAAAATGCTGGGTTGAAATAGGACTAACCCACCAATTGGGTCGTTTTAACCAGCGGTTGGGTAAAATGTTTGCTTAGAACAACCCAATTCGCCGGGTCCATTTTCCATTTTTCAACCCAACTTGGGTTGTTTTTAACCCAGCATTTTTTAGAGTGTAGGATGCAGCTTTCCTACAACAAATGTTAAGAAATCATGAAGATGTGCTCATTATACATTTTGTTTATTTGTAAATGTAACTAATGAACATGAATTACTGTGATAAAATAATCGGGGGGGGGGGGGGGGTCATTAATACAAACAGTTGGAGTAAAAATGATTTTTAATGATGCATAATAGCAAGAAAAAAATCGAAGTATAATTTCAAACAGCTATAAGCAAATCCATGCGTATGGCTGAGGAGATATAGATTTTAACAAATCAAAATGACCATTCATGACCTCTAATGCAAACATTAGCCAGTAAAGACATAACTGATAACTAATAGGTACAGCAAACAAGTCTCTGGAACTATTTGATATTTGATAATTGATAAATAAGTGTACTATTATGGATTATGACCATGCACATTGAAAAAGCAAATTCATGAATTATAATTATTATTAAAAAAATCATATAACTGTTCTTATAATGCAGTATAGCTCTTAATGAGTCTTTATACATATATTTATACATAAGTATAAATGGGGCTATAATTCATAATAAGCATGGGCTTCAGTGTTACTAAACTTCTTTTCAGAAACTCTTGAGCTGTAGTGTGTCTTTAACTCACTATTTACTGTAGTTTTCACTATTTCTAATTCCCTTTTTATTAGTATAAATGTTCTTTGTAGTCTGAAATGTATATGGGGGAGGGTCATAAAATTATCATGTCACATGCATGACATCATCCACCTGCACTTACTCGCATGCAAAACTATAAACATCACATTGAACAGGCAGAAGCATTTGTGCAATCCCTTACTATTTGTACCAAGGCCAGAATGTTATGTCTTCCCCTTTATGTTAAAAACCCATCACGTCTTCTACCGCCTTGACCGCGTGCGTGTGTGTGTGTGTGTGTGTGTGTATGTGTGTGTGTGAAGTCCAGTAGATGTCACTGCAGCAACAGGACCAGAGCTGGACATCCAGCTGATTCTCCGTCCACTTCCTGCCGTTGATATATTCCTCATCTCAGATGCGTTCAGAAGCTTCTCTGACAGACAGTTAAAGTATGTATAAAAAGAGCATCCACCCACAGCTTTACCCCCTTAAATTGCAAATGAAATATGTTGTTTTATTTTTGAACTTGCTCAAGTGTGAACAAAATTCCCCTTCATGCGTTTTTCATTTTCACTTTAGAAATACACTTACGGCAATTTCCTCTTAGAGGGGCTTATATATTAAAACCACATCATTTTTCATGATCAGAGTCTGCTTTATATTGTTTTTATGTGAATACTAAATCCAGCTGTGTGGAAATTGATTTGTTTTTTACATCAAGGTTTAGGTTCAAATTTATATTAATGTACAAGGAAAAAATTATATTTTAGATGCTTGTGTCCAAGTAATATAGGCCTATTCATTATATATACCCTCATGTCATTCCAAACCTGTATGCAGTTTTTCTTCTCCTGCAGAACAAAAAATATATTTTGAAGAAATATGGGTTAGTGTAGGGGAGAGAATATACAGTTTGTACAGTATAAAAACCATTAAAAAAATTGCAAAACTGAGTATGAAGGTGTGTGTGTGTGTGTGTGTGTGTGTGTGAGTGTGTGTGAGTGTGAGTGTGTGTGTGTGTGTGTGTGTGTGTGTGTGTGTGTGTGTGAGAGTGTGTGTGTGTGTGTGTGTGTGTGTGTGTGTGTGTGTGTGTGTGTGTGTGTGTGTGTGTGAGTGTGTGTGTGTGTGTGTGAGTGTGTGTGTGTGTGTGTGAGTGTGAGTGTGTGTGTGTGTGTGTGTGTGTGTGTGAGTGTGTGTGTGTGTGTGTGTGTGTGTGTGTGTGTGTGTGTGTGTGTGTGTGTGTGTGTGTGTGTGTGTGTGTGTGTGTGTGTGTGTGTGTGTGTGTGTGTGTGTGTAAGTTTTGTGTGATGGGTAGGTTTAGAGGTAGGGTTAGTGTAGGGGAGAGAATATACAGTTTGTACAGTATAAAAACCATTAAAAAAATAGCAAAACTGAGTGTGTGTGTGTGTGTGTGTGTGTGTGTGTGTGTGTGTGTGTGTGTGTGTGTGTGTGTGTGTGTGTGTGTGTGTGTGTGTGTGTGTGTGTGTGTGTGTGTGTGTGTGTGTGTGTGTGTGTGTGTGTGTGTGTGTGTGTGTGTGTGTGTGTGTGTGTGAAGGTTCTGTCTCCAAAACTAATTCCTTGTGTGTCCAAACACTTACCACACAACACAATAAAGCATTTTCTGATTCTGGTTACCAATATTCTTCAAAATAACACTTCACAAGAGCATGTCATGTTCCACAAAAGAAAGTGATATGGGTTTGGAACAACATATTGATGAAAAATGATGACAGCATTTTAAGTTTTGGTGAAGTATCCCTTTAAATAGCCTTGTGGTGTGTGAAAATAATTTTTAAAAACACAAATACTCCACATACCCTTTCAGTTAAAGGTACTTTTGGCCCTCTAGCGGTAAAAAAACAGCGGAAGAACATTGTTTTGGTTGTGTTTCGGCTCTGCGGGACTGTGCGGATGAATATGATCCTTCACAATAGATAATGCTTTACAGTGAACTCTGTTAGAGAGCTACATATGGCAGTTTATCTGTTCAATAAAACACCACTCAGCTTTTGAGTAATAAAAACGCTATGATCGCCGCATCGCATTTACATTTCAAATCCCTCAGTTCTCACCATCTCCTAAAGCCAAGCCTATGTTGATTCTTGTTTTATTACGAGCTCGGTCTCGTTCTCTTTTCTCCAGCAGACTCTCTTCTGTTCAGCGATTGTTTAAAACGGATGAATCCCGGAGGTGTAGTTTTAGCTGCTCCATGTCAACCTTTCTCACTCGTTGTGAGCAACTAACCTCTGCCACTCTCACGCCACACATGCTTCAAAGCATCCGGAGCAACTTTTCTTTATAGAAGGTATGCGTGTGATGTCACCGTCGGCCGGAGTGATGCGGTTACGCCCACTGAGTGGCAAAAAGACTGAGTGGCAGCATTGGTTTTCAGCGTGAATGCCGCGAAAAACACTAAACACATCTAAAACAGGAAAGAGCTTTGAGATTGACTGCACAAATAGATTTGACAAGAAATCTGAGGTATATTTTTATAGACTGCCGAAAGCTACAGGAAAGAGAAGCAAATGGATCGCCACAATTCACAGAAACAACATGACTCCAGACAGAGAAACGTGGATTTGCAGTTATTATTTTGTGTCAATATGTTGAATTCTGTGGTAGAATCATATCCTATAAATTGTATTGTTATATATCGTATTAACAACTCATCAGTTAAATATTTACTATCTTAGATTCTGCCTAATTTGATGTTTTTAAATAAACACTGACAAAAGACGAAAAAGTTTTAGGGCTGGATGATATGACGATATAAAACTGATATAAGTGATCACCTGGATTTAGACCTATATTGTATTTATATAAAACATTCACAGGCAAATTTGTTTTATGTATTTCCACGGCGTTGAATTGAGGCTCATATAATAGCGCTTCTCCACTGCACGGTAGCTTGGTATGGCTCGGCTTAGCTCGCTTTGCTTTTCCACTGCATGGTACGACTCGGCATGGCTCGCTTTGGTTTTCGACTGCAGTTTGTTTCAAAGGAGGCTGATGGCAGCAAAACAAAATACTGCTAAAAACAAGAGAGTCTTAGGGACTCGTACAACAGATGATGACATCACTTAATTTGCTCGACGGCGCACAAGGGTAAACTAATCTTGTATTTAGCAATGTGTTTATGGTCTCAATCGCTATATCACTGTCACAAAAGCATATAATGGTAGTGATGGTACTGACGATTCTCTCTGAACAATCATTGATCTGCAGTGTTTACACATCACTTTTTAGTATCGGTACGGCACGCTTGGAAGCTCAACCGAGGTGGTACTATTTAAGCGAAGCGTACCGAGCCGTACCAAACCGCACCAGGCAGTGGAAAAGCGTCAAAAAGTGAGCCATACCGAGCCGTACCAAACTGTACCATGCAGTGGAAAAGCGTCAAAAAGTGAGCCATACCGAGCCGTACCAAACTGTACCATGGAGTGGAAAAGCGTCAAAAAGTGAGCCATACCGAGCCGTACCAAACTGTACCATGGAGTGGAAAAGCGTCAAAAAGTGAGCCATACCGAGCCGTACCAAACTGTACCATGGAGTGGAAAAGCGTCAAAAAGTGAGCCATACCGAGCCGTACCAAACTGTACCATGGAGTGGAAAAGCGTCAAAAAGTGAGCCATACCGAGCCGTACCAAACTGTACCATGGAGTGGAAAAGCGTCAAAAAGTGAGCCATACCGAGCCGTACCAAACTGTACCATGCGGTGGGAAAGCGTCAAAAAGTAAGCTATACCGAGCCGTACCAAACTGTACCATGCAGTGGAAAAGCGTCAAAAAGTGAGCCATACCGAGCCGTACAAAACTGTACCATGCGGTGGGAAAGCGTCAAAAAGTAAGCTATACCGAGCCGTACCAAACTGTACCATGGAGTGGAAAAGCGTCAAAAAGTGAGCCATACCGAGCCGTACCAAACTGTACCATGCAGTGGAAAAGCGTCAAAAAGTGAGCCATACCGAGCCGTACCAAACTGTACCATGCAGTGGAAAAGCGTCAAAAAGTGAGCCATACCGAGCCGTACCAAACTGTACCATGGAGTGGAAAAGCGTCAAAAAGTGAGCCATACCGAGCCGTACCAAACTGTACCATGGAGTGGAAAAGCGTCAAAAAGTGAGCCATACCGAGCCGTACCAAACTGTACCATGCAGTGGAAAAGCTTAAAAAAGTGAGCCATACCGAGCCGTACCAAACTGTACCATGGAGTGGAAAAGCGTCAAAAAGTGAGCCATACCGAGCCGTACCAAACCGCACCAGGCAGTGGAAAAGCCTCAAAAAGTGAGCCATACCGAGCCGTACCAAACTGTACCATGGAGTGGAAAAGCGTCAAAAAGTGAGCCAAACTGAGCCTTACCAAACTGTACCATGCAGTGGAAAAGCGTCAAAAAGTGAGCCATACCGAGCCGTACCAAACTGTACCATGGAGTGGAAAAGCGCCATAAATGTCAGGAAACACGATTCCTGGCTGCATGTCAATATCCATGGATCACTGGATCTTTGGTAAGTTGTAAAGAACACTATATTGAGTCTTTATTTTTATTCATTTGTTTTACTCACGTTTTCTCAGTTTCCTCTATTAGCTTCAGTCACGCAGCAGCTCTTCTGCCACTCAGTCCGGCTGAGGGGGCGTGTTCCGGCGGGACAGTGATGTCAATGCATACCCTCTACGGATATGATGAAACACACACAGGTGAGTGACGTAAAAACGCAACATGCTGCGAAAACCATAGATATACATAATAAAGGCTAGATGTCTAACGGCGGAGTCTCTAACGTCATCACCGGCGGCCATCTTGTCACAGGCAAGCTTTCTGGCAGGCTCTGTGGTACCTGATGTAAGGCGAGTGATCTGCATGAACACAAATACTCTTATCTCGCTGTAATCTTGACGCATTTACAAATGGTTTGGTTTCTTACAAACGTTATTAACGTGGCTATAATTCTGGATGCTTGAACAAATTATGAATAATTATTCATAAGTAAGCAGTGTCATAACTGCATCTCTGACGTTTATAGCAAACTAAACAGTTTGAAAATCGGTAGAAAATTGAGCAAGTTATGGTAATTTAAAAAGTACATGCACCATTAAAACACAATGCTATGAGTGAGTGAGCTGACTGTGACAAGATGGCCGCCAGGTGCGGACGTCGACCTCCATTGGCCAGCAGCGTGGACGAGACATCTAGCCTTTATTATGTAATCTATGGTGAAAACCATCACACCCGGTTAAAATATAAATATAATATATAGGTTTACCATAGTGAATCAGGGTAAGACAAAAACATGTTTTGGTAGAAGGATTGATAATGTATTGACTCTGAAATTGTGTTAATTATGTTACATATAATATACAATCATGAAAACTGCACTTATTTGTTATTGTTATCCTGGCTGTGTGCTTCGGGTCATTGTCATGTTGGAAGACCCAGCCTCGACCCATCTTCAATGCTCTAACTGAGGGAAGGAGGTTGTTCCCCAAAATCTTGCAATACATGGCCCCGGTCATCCTCTCCTTAATACAGTGCAGTCGCCCTGTCCCATGTGCAGAAAAACACCCCCAAAGCATGACGCCCCCCCCCCCCCCCCATGCTTCACAGTAGGGATGGTGTTCTTGGGATGGTACTCATCATTCTTCTTCCTCCAAACACGTTTAGTGGAATTATGACCAAAAAGTTCTATTTTGGTCTCATCTGACCACATGACTTTCTCCCATGACTCCTCTGGATCATCCAAATGGTCATTGGCAAACTTAAGACGGGCCTTGACATGTGCTGGTTTAAGCAGGGGAACCTTCCGTGCCATGCATGATTTCAAACCATGACGTCTTAGTGTATTACCAACAGTAACCTTGGAAACGGTGGTCCCAGCTCTTTTCAGGTCATTGACCAGCTCCTCCCGTGTAGTTCTGGGCTGATTTCTCACCTTTCTTAGGATCATTGAGACCCCACGAGGTGAGATCTTGCATGGAGCCCCAGTCCGAGGGAGATTGACAGTCATGTTTAGCTTCTTCCATTTTCTAATGATTGCTCCAACAGTGAACCTTTTTTCACCAAGCTGCTTAGCAATTTCCCCGTAGCCCTTTCCAGCCTTGTGGAGGTGTACAATTTTGTCTCTAGTGTCTTTGGACAGCTCTTTGGTCTTGGCCATGTTAGTAGTTGGATTCTTACTGATTGTATGGGGTGGACAGGTGTCTTTATGCAGCTAACGACCTTAAACAGGTGCATCTAATTTAGGATAATAAGTGGAGTGGAGGTGGACATTTTAAAGGCAGACTAACAGGTCTTTGAGGGTCAGAATTCTAGCTGATAGACAGGTGTTCAAATACTTATTTGCAGCTGTATCATACAAATAAATAGTTAAAAAATCATATATTGTGATTTCTGGATTTTTTTTGTTGATTATGTCTCTCACAGTGGACATGCACCTACGATGACAATTTCAGACCCCTCCATGATTTCTAAGTGGGAGAACTTGCAAAATAGCAGGGCGTTCAAATACTTATTTTCCTCATTGTATGTATATATATATATATATATATATATATATATATATATATATATATATATATATATATATATATATATATATATATATATATATATATATATATATATATATATATATATATATATATATATATATATATATATATATATATATATATATATATATATATATATAAGGAAACATGATTCAAATAGTAACCATAAGATGAAGGCCTAGCTTGACTTTTAATGCTAACTATCCATTGAAGTTTTGACGTCTTAAATTGCAAAATATGACTGAAATTCCTCTATTTTTATATTAAAACAGCTCAAATGTGCATTTTAGTCTGTGATTAGGCTTAAGCCTCGTCTGTGAAACCAGGGGCTAAGTGTATTTATGTAATTATTTTTACTTCATTACCTTTATTTATTTACCTTGATTATCTTTTGCTTTATTTGTATTGTTTTACCCTTTTAGTGTCCTAGGATAAATGTGCTCATTATTACTTCCATCGCTGTTCTTTCTTGTGTTTTTTTTTTGTGTTGTGTTTTCTGTCAAAGTTGGAAAATGTTCAATAAATATAAACCGTATATAAAAAAACATGTTTGCAGCCACACATGATCAAAAGTGTGTCCACTGAAATCTTTGATCTGTCAAATCAGTGTGAAAAAAGCACCTGCTCCTGGATTTGATGTGATTTGTTGCAGAGACTCAGAGAAAACAGTCTATTAACGTTCATATGGAGCCGTCCGTTGCTTGCCACCTTTCATTTGCATAATTTAATGAATTCAATTCATTGTAATGCAATACAGAGAGCACGGTGAACATGAAATGACAGTTTGAGTTAATGAAATGTGTTAACGGTATCATCATTTACTTGTATGTTAATTAGTCCAATTAATTTCCAGTGCACGGTAATCTGAATATTGTAATAGCGGCGTGCGTGTCTGAAGTCAGGTGGGGAGCGGGGCATATCGAAACAGGGCCTATGAATCATCACCTCCGTAGGTTACCCAGAATCCTCGCCGAACTGGCCTTCCTCGTGGTCTGCGCTGGCCCCTCGCCTCTTTATACCGCCAGATAAAAGCATCCGCCGTCCAGCTGATAGGTGAGTTTTGTTTGGATGGCTTCTTTCTGCTTTTTGACCTTGTGTGATGTCCGGTTCCTCTGATAGAAGGAAAAGAGAGTGGAAAGTGATATATTCCTGTGAAAGCAGAGGCCGCGGCGCGAGGAGATCGATGGGACCCCCGGCCACGCTACAGCTCCGATAAGTGAAATCGCTCTAGTGTGGATGGGCCACTTTCTGCTGGACCGCACAGATAAAAGCGTCCGTGATTTCCAGCAGGATCTGGACGGGGAGGGCACTCAAAAGAGCACGAGCAGATGCAGCTCTCTAAGCTGTCATTGTTTTTCAGTGTTTTGTTATTGTCATATTCAAATTTCAAGATTTGAATTGCTTTAAAACAGGGTTTCCAAACCAATAATAACTACATTAACCACATTTTAAAAAAACATTTAAAAAAATCTACTATGAAATTTCTGTATGTTTTAAGTCCACAGACTCCTAACAAAATAGGGTCCCTGAAAACCCTGCTTCTAAAACTATTTCTGAAAGTTAGCATGAAATAAAGTTACGATAGTCTTTTCTCCCCTATTGTGACGTATATCCGAGTGAAACAGCTTCACAAACAAGAACAAATGTAGGGCGGGGCTTGATGTTGTCCGTTTGGAATTGATTGGATGGTTGTGGTTTGCTATTGGTGGATCTCATGTGAGTGACAGGTTGCCCCGCCCTCGTTTTCAGAGAAGAGATGTCGCTGAGAGAGAGGGGAAGGTATTTTGATCAAAGATTACGAGGCACATAAATAATAATAAATAAATAAAAAGATTTGCATGGATAAATCATCTATAATAATTCTTATTACACTGCAAAAAATGCTCTTCTTATGTAGTATTTTTTTCGTTTCCAGTCCAAATATCTAAAAATTCTTAAATCAAGATGCATTTACTAGATAAGTAAAATGACATAAGATATTTTTTTCTTGTTTTCTGGGGGGAAAAAATCCAAATGATGTGAGATTTTGCTTAAAACAAGCAAAAGGATCTGCCAATGTGGTGATTCTGTTTTGGACAGAAACAAGATTTCAATCAGAAACAAGATTATTTCAAAAATATCTTATGTCGTTTTACTTATCTAGTAAATGCATCTTGATTTAAGAATTTTTAGATATTTAGACTAGAAACAAGACAAAAATATTTAAGAAGAGCATTTTTTTGCAGTGTAAAAGGAATTGTCCGTATTGATTTCATGGTAACTTGAATTGATTTCTGTAGAATATTCATTGCCTCTGTGAACTGTGTGGGGATTATTGCATTTTATTAATTTTTTTATTGCAAATAACAATAAGCATAAAGCTGAAAGGAAAGTCGAGTTAAATGAAGTCACATTTATTAATATGGCGCTTTATATAGCCTAAAGGCCCACTCACTATAAAGATAACGATATAGCCTAGTTCTTAAAAATCATTCTCGTATTGAAGAAAAGCAGAGTTATATAACGATAACGGCACAGATAAATGATATCGTTGAAATCACTTTCAGAACGCTTTTATCCAGCTGATGAACAATAAAAACAGCCAATCAGAATCCATCCTGCTTTAATGAGCGCAAGCATTTAAAGTGACAGGCAAGCACGTGCTTAGAATGAACAAAAAGGCATCGCCTGCTGGTGTGAACGCTACTATAGTTATCTTTATAGTTATCATTCTTGGTGCCTTAACACAAATTGTTTCAAAGCAGCTTCACATTAATAAACAGGAAAACTTAAACTCAAAAAATTCAAAATGGCAGAAATATGGTTTTGTTTCTCTTGAGCTCTGGATTCCACACCAAACGCGAATAGAGCATCCGGAGCGAGTGATTTCCATGTTAAGTCAATGTAAAGGCAAATTGACGCGCGTCTGGAGGTCCTTTAGCGCGATGCGATTTCGTCTCATTCGCGCGTCCAGTTCACGCGAATGACGCAAACCGAGCGTCTTGCGTGATATGCGCTTTACGCGCAAGACGCTCAATTCGCATTTTGTGTGAACGCAGCATAATGTGCAGTGTCGTGTTTTTGATCACTGTAACGCCCCTATTGGCCGATTTGTCTGACTCCTTGTATCTGAGTAGTGAGCAAGACTACTACAATCTGACCAAGTTTCAAGCCCTCATGGTTTGGTCTGCACTGTCAGTTTTAGGGGATAATAAAATAATAATAATCCTAAAAATTAAACAATGTGCTTGACCCCTAAAATCAGTAATAATGTTGTAAAAACTCATCGATCCTTCAATGTTGATTCAGTTCGTCATCATTGTCGATTAAGCACATTTTATCTAGTTGAATTCAGTTTAAATTTGGTCCTCATCTGATCAGTGCAGTTAAATTGATAATATTACTGAATATGAATGGTCTTTCACGACCATTTTCCAGCAGAGGCAAGGAACCAAGAGAAAATAAAATAAATGAAGGATATTATTTTAACCCCTTGACAGTCCCTCCAGAAAAACGTGATTATGCGATCGCGTGATTTAACGCATAATCAGCCAAAGTCCGCATATTTATGCGGGGGCCGCATTTTTTCAAATACGCCGCACTTTCGCCGCATAAATTGCCTATTTCCACGTGCAAAATATGCGGGGCTAGCATGATTTCATAATCCCCGCATTTTCGCTGCAAAAAAAGTCATATATATATTAGCAGAAAGTTGAAAAATGTTTGTTTACTTCACACAAGAGCCGCCATTTCAGCCTGTTGCCATGGGAACGTTTTGAAGTGACGTAATTACCCGACGCGAACATCATCGAAAAGCTGCAAACCCCGTGGAGAAACCATAGATATCGGTGAAACCATGATGAAGCGCAAACTCCCATTTGCCAACAAAAATAACAGCAAAAGACGCGCAAAGCAGTTTCCCTGTGTGTTGAGCGATTTCAAAACACAGCATCATGAAGATTTGAAGCGTTATGAATCAATGAGTCGATTCAGCGGTTCGGATCGCCAAAGTCACGCATTTCAGCAGTTTGACACACGATCCGAATCATGATTCGACTCACTGATTCATAGCATCATGATGCTGTGTTTTGAAATCGGTCATCACTATACAAGTCATTATTTAGAGACGAACGGAGGTCTGACGGGTGTCCAACGACATGAGGGGACGTCATTAATGACAGAATTAAAATTTTTGGATGAACTAACCCTTTAAGAGATTGCACTTTGTGCATTGGAAGCACTCAAATGTCTGTTTTGTAAAGCTACCTCTGTAAAACAGGAAGTTATTTATTCATTTTTCAAGTTGTAGCATATTCCTTTTGTAAAGCTACAGAACTTGTTTGACTCAATGTTTTGTAAATTTGAGCCGTGTGTTTATTAAGGTCTTCAATAAAACAAGATGAGAACTTAAATATTCCCAGCACTTTCTGTGATGTCGTGCTTTTTTTCTCTTTTTCATCAAACCGCAGTTTTTGCAAGTTCCCGCAATTTCATCGCATAAAATCGCATAAATATCCCGCATTTTCATCGCATTTTTTGAGAAAACATGCCGCATAATCAAGGATTTTTGCCCGCAACAATCACAAAAAAAAGCCGCATTTTTCTGGAAGGACTGCCTTGACTGTCACCATCCCGCTTGGCTGTCTTTTTTCAGATCACATATTTTAGTAATTATCATAAGATAGATATCATTCACAAACTCAAAATTCATCCTGTGAAACCATAGAAACGGTACTTTAAATTATTTTAGCGGGCTCCTTCCCTAGTAGGCAGTGTCAACTTATAGTCAAAACCTTTTCTAATTTTGACAAAACGCATATCGTTGGAAAGGTCTGAGTCTCAAGGTTACATATTTGGTGATTATTTTATGATAAAAGTGATGCTTCAAAGCAGCTTTACAGTGATGATAGGAAATTAATTTTGTTTTAGATGAAAAGCTTAAGTATGTTTTTGATTGATTCATTTCTGTTGTAAAAACTGATTTCAAAATGTAAAAAACGCATGTAAAAATATATTGCACAAAATGAAAACAATAATGTAAATATTATTATTATAAGTGTGAATCAAAAAATTAAAAGCGCATTTAAAAAAATAACAAGCATGATTTCATCTCTTTAATGTAAAATCTAATTTTAGCTTTTTATCTCATAATTAGGACTTATAATCATAATTTAGATTTTTAAAGTCCTAATTTCAACTGTTCAACATGTCGTATTTTCAACTTTTTATCTACTATTATGACATTTAAAATCATATTTTTGACTTTTTATCTAATAATGAGGACATTTAAAATCATATTTTCAACATTTTATCTCATAAAAATGACTTAGCATGTCATATTTTCAACTTTTTATCTACTATTATGACATTTAAAATCATATTTTTGACTTTTTATCTAATAATGAGGACATTTAAAATTATATTTTCAACATTTCATCTTATAAGAATGACTTAGCATGTCGTATTTTCGACTTTTTATCTCACTATTATGACTTTTAAAATCATATTTTTGACTTTTTATCTAATAATGAGGACATTTAAAATCATATTTTCAACATTTTATCTTATAAGAATGACTTAGCATGTCGTATTTTCAACTTTTTATCTACTATTATGACTTTTAAAATCATATTTTTGACTTTTTATCTAATAATGGGGACATTTAAAATCATATTTTCAACATTTTATCTTATAAGAATGACTTAGCATGTCGTATTTTCAACTTTTTATCTACTATTATGACTTTTAAAATCATATTTTTGACTTTTTATCTAATAATGAGGACATTTAAAATCATGTTTTCAACATTTTATCTCATAAAAATGACTTAGCATGTCATATTTTCAACTTTTTATCTACTATTATGACTTTTAAAATCATATTTTTGACTTTTTATCTAATAATGAGGACATTTAAAATTATATTTTCAACATTTCATCTTATAAGAATGACTTAGCATGTCGTATTTTCGACTTTTTATCTCACTATTATGACTTTTAAAATCATATTTTTGACTTTTTATCTAATAATGGGGACATTTAAAATCATATTTTCAACATTTTATCTTATAAGAATGACTTAGCATGTCATATTTTCAACTTTTTATCTACTATTATGACATTTAAAATCATATTTTTGACTTTTTATCTAATAATGAGGACATTTAAAATTATATTTTCAACATTTTATCTTATAAGAATGACTTAGCATGTCGTATTTTCGACTTTTTATCTCACTATTATGACTTTTAAAATCATATTTTTGACTTTTTATCTAATAATGGGGACATTTAAAATCATATTTTCAACATTTTATCTTATAAGAATGACTTAGCATGTCATATTTTCAACTTTTTATCTACTATTATGACATTTAAAATCATATTTTTGACTTTTTATCTAATAATGAGGACATTTAAAATCATATTTTCAACATTTTATCTTATAAGAATGACTTAGCATGTCGTATTTTCGACTTTTTATCTACTATTATGACATTTAAAATCATATTTTTGACTTTTTATCTAATAATGAGGACATTTAAAATCATATTTTCAACATTTTATCTCATAAAAATGACTTAGCATGTCGTATTTTCAACTTTTTATCTACTATTATGACTTTTAAAATCATATTTTTGACTTTTTATCTTATAAGAATGACTTAGCATGTCGTATTTTCAACTTTTTATCTACTATTATGACTTTTAAAATCATATTTTTGACTTTTTATCTAATAATGAGGACATTTAAAATCATATTTTCAACATTTTATCTTATAAGAATGACTTAGCATGTCGTATTTTCGACTTTTTATCTCACTATTATGACATTTAAAATCATATTTTTGACTTTTTATCTAATAATGAGGACATTTAAAATCATATTTTCAACATTTTATCTTATAAGAATGACTTAGCATGTCATATTTTGAACTTTTTATCTACTATTATGACTTTTAAAATCATATTTTTGACTTTTTATCTAATAATGAGGACATTTAAAATTATATTTTCAACATTTTATCTTATAATAATGACTTAGCATGTCGTATTTTCAACTTTTTATCTCACTATTATGACATTTAAAATCATATTTTTGACTTTTTATCTAATAATGAGGACATTTAAAATTATATTTTCAACATTTTATCTTATAAGAATGACTTAGCATGTCGTATTTTCGACTTTTTATCTCACTATTATGACTTTTAAAATCATATGTTTGACTTTTTATCTAATAATGGGGACATTTAAAATCATATTTTCAACATTTTATCTTATAATAATGACTTAGCATGTCGTATTTTCAACTTTTTATCTCACTATTATGACTTTTAAAATCATATTTTTGACTTTTTATCTAATAATGGGGACATTTAAAATCATATTTTCAACATTTTATCTTATAAGAATGACTTAGCATGTCGTATTTTCAACTTTTTATCTCACTATTATGACTTTTAAAATCATATTTTTGACTTTTTATCTAATAATGGGGACATTTAAAATCATATTTTCAACATTTTATCTTATAAGAATGACTTAGCATGTCGTATTTTCAACTTTTTATCTACTATTATGACTTTTAAAATCATATTTTTGACTTTTTATCTAATAATGAGGACATTTAAAATTATATTTTCAACATTTCATCTTATAAGAATGACTTAGCATGTCGTATTTTCGACTTTTTATCTCACTATTATGACTTTTAAAATCATATTTTTGACTTTTTATCTAATAATGGGGACATTTAAAATCATGTTTTCAACATTTTATCTCATAAAAATGACTTAGCATGTCATATTTTCAACTTTTTATCTACTATTATGACTTTTAAAATCATATTTTTGACTTTTTATCTAATAATGAGGACATTTAAAATTATATTTTCAACATTTCATCTTATAAGAATGACTTAGCATGTCGTATTTTCGACTTTTTATCTCACTATTATGACTTTTAAAATCATATTTTTGACTTTTTATCTAATAATGGGGACATTTAAAATCATATTTTCAACATTTTATCTTATAAGAATGACTTAGCATGTCATATTTTCAACTTTTTATCTACTATTATGACATTTAAAATCATATTTTTGACTTTTTATCTAATAATGAGGACATTTAAAATTATATTTTCAACATTTCATCTTATAAGAATGACTTAGCATGTCGTATTTTCGACTTTTTATCTCACTATTATGACTTTTAAAATCATATTTTTGACTTTTTATCTAATAATGAGGACATTTAAAATCATATTTTCAACATTTTATCTCATAAGAATGACTTAGCATGTCGTATTTTCAACTTTTTATCTACTATTATGACTTTTAAAATCATATTTTTGACTTTTTATCTAATAATGGGGACATTTAAAATCATATTTTCAACATTTTATCTTATAAGAATGACTTAGCATGTCGTATTTTCAACTTTTTATCTACTATTATGACTTTTAAAATCATATTTTTGACTTTTTATCTAATAATGAGGACATTTAAAATCATGTTTTCAACATTTTATCTCATAAAAATGACTTAGCATGTCATATTTTCAACTTTTTATCTACTATTATGACTTTTAAAATCATATTTTTGACTTTTTATCTAATAATGAGGACATTTAAAATTATATTTTCAACATTTCATCTTATAAGAATGACTTAGCATGTCATATTTTCAACTTTTTATCTCACTATTATGACTTTTAAAATCATATTTTTGACTTTTTATCTAATAATGGGGACATTTAAAATCATATTTTCAACATTTTATCTTATAAGAATGACTTAGCATGTCATATTTTCGACTTTTTATCTCACTATTATGACTTTTAAAATCATATTTTTGACTTTTTATCTAATAATGAGGACATTTAAAATCATATTTTCAACATTTTATCTTATAAGAATGACTTAGCATGTCGTATTTTCAACTTTTTATCTACTATTATGACATTTAAAATCATATTTTTGACTTTTTATCTAATAATGGGGACATTTAAAATCATATTTTCAACATTTTATCTTATAATAATGACTTAGCATGTCGTATTTTCGACTTTTTATCTCACTATTATGACTTTTAAAATCATATTTTTGACTTTTTATCTAATAATGGGGACATTTAAAATCATATTTTCAACATTTTATCTTATAAGAATGACTTAGCATGTCATATTTTCAACTTTTTATCTACTATTATGACATTTAAAATCATATTTTTGACTTTTTATCTAATAATGAGGACATTTAAAATTATATTTTCAACATTTCATCTTATAAGAATGACTTAGCATGTCGTATTTTCGACTTTTTATCTCACTATTATGACATTTAAAATCATATTTTTGACTTTTTATCTAATAATGGGGACATTTAAAATCATATTTTCAACATTTTATCTTATAAGAATGACTTAGCATGTCATATTTTCGACTTTTTATCTCACTATTATGACTTTTAAAATCATATTTTTGACTTTTTATCTAATAATGAGGACATTTAAAATCATATTTTCAACATTTTATCTTATAATAATGACTTAGCATGTCGTATTTTCAACTTTTTATCTACTATTATGACTTTTAAAATCATATTTTTGACTTTTTATCTAATAATGAGGACATTTAAAATCATATTTTCAACTTTTTATCTCACTATTATGACTTTTAAAATCATATTTTTGACTTTTTATCTAATAATGAGGACATTTAAAATCATATTTTCGACTTTTTATCTTATAAGAATGACTTAGCATGTCATATTTTCAACTTTTTATCTCACTATTATGACTTTTAAAATCATATTTTTGACTTTTTATCTAATAATGGGGACATTTAAAATCATATTTTTGACTTTTTATCTAATAATGAGGACATTTAAAATCATATTTTCAACATTTTATCTTATAAGAATGACTTAGCATGTCATATTTTCAACTTTTTATCTACTATTATGACATTTAAAATCATATTTTTGACTTTTTATCTAATAATGAGGACATTTAAAATTATATTTTCAACATTTCATCTTATAAGAATGACTTAGCATGTCATATTTTCAACTTTTTATCTACTATTATGACATTTAAAATCATATTTTTGACTTTTTATCTAATAATGAGGACATTTAAAATTATATTTTCAACATTTCATCTTATAAGAATGACTTAGCATGTCGTATTTTCGACTTTTTATCTCACTATTATGACTTTTAAAATCATATTTTTGACTTTTTATCTAATAATGAGGACATTTAAAATCATATTTTCAACATTTTATCTCATAAGAATGACTTAGCATGTCGTATTTTCAACTTTTTATCTACTATTATGACTTTTAAAATCATATTTTTGACTTTTTATCTAATAATGGGGACATTTAAAATCATATTTTCAACATTTTATCTTATAAGAATGACTTAGCATGTCGTATTTTCAACTTTTTATCTACTATTATGACTTTTAAAATCATATTTTTGACTTTTTATCTAATAATGAGGACATTTAAAATCATGTTTTCAACATTTTATCTCATAAAAATGACTTAGCATGTCATATTTTCAACTTTTTATCTACTATTATGACTTTTAAAATCATATTTTTGACTTTTTATCTAATAATGAGGACATTTAAAATTATATTTTCAACATTTCATCTTATAAGAATGACTTAGCATGTCATATTTTCAACTTTTTATCTCACTATTATGACTTTTAAAATCATATTTTTGACTTTTTATCTAATAATGGGGACATTTAAAATCATATTTTCAACATTTTATCTTATAAGAATGACTTAGCATGTCATATTTTCGACTTTTTATCTCACTATTATGACTTTTAAAATCATATTTTTGACTTTTTATCTAATAATGAGGACATTTAAAATCATATTTTCAACATTTTATCTTATAAGAATGACTTAGCATGTCGTATTTTCAACTTTTTATCTCACTATTATGACTTTTAAAATCATATTTTTGACTTTTTATCTAATAATGGGGACATTTAAAATCATATTTTCAACATTTTATCTTATAATAATGACTTAGCATGTCGTATTTTCGACTTTTTATCTCACTATTATGACTTTTAAAATCATATTTTTGACTTTTTATCTAATAATGGGGACATTTAAAATCATATTTTCAACATTTTATCTTATAAGAATGACTTAGCATGTCATATTTTCAACTTTTTATCTACTATTATGACATTTAAAATCATATTTTTGACTTTTTATCTAATAATGAGGACATTTAAAATTATATTTTCAACATTTCATCTTATAAGAATGACTTAGCATGTCGTATTTTCGACTTTTTATCTCACTATTATGACATTTAAAATCATATTTTTGACTTTTTATCTAATAATGGGGACATTTAAAATCATATTTTCAACATTTTATCTTATAAGAATGACTTAGCATGTCATATTTTCGACTTTTTATCTCACTATTATGACTTTTAAAATCATATTTTTGACTTTTTATCTAATAATGAGGACATTTAAAATCATATTTTCAACATTTTATCTTATAATAATGACTTAGCATGTCGTATTTTCGACTTTTTATCTTATAAGAATGACTTAGCATGTCGTATTTTCAACTTTTTATCTCACTATTATGACTTTTAAAATCATATTTTTGACTTTTTATCTAATAATGAGGACATTTAAAATCATATTTTCAACATTTTATCTTATAATAATGACTTAGCATGTCGTATTTTTGACTTTTTATCTTATAAGAATGACTTAGCATGTCATATTTTCAACTTTTTATCTCACTATTATGACTTTTAAAATCATATTTTTGACTTTTTATCTAATAATGGGGACATTTAAAATCATATTTTCAACATTTTATCTTATAATAATGACTTAGCATGTCGTATTTTCGACTTTTTATCTCACTATTATGACTTTTAAAATCATATTTTTGACTTTTTATCTAATAATGGGGACATTTAAAATCATATTTTCAACATTTTATCTTATAAGAATGACTTAGCATGTCATATTTTCAACTTTTTATCTACTATTATGACATTTAAAATCATATTTTTGACTTTTTATCTAATAATGAGGACATTTAAAATTATATTTTCAACATTTCATCTTATAAGAATGACTTAGCATGTCGTATTTTCGACTTTTTATCTCACTATTATGACATTTAAAATCATATTTTTGACTTTTTATCTAATAATGAGGACATTTAAAATCATATTTTCAACATTTTATCTCATAAAAATGACTTAGCATGTCATATTTTCAACTTTTTATCTACTATTATGACTTTTAAAATCATATTTTTGACTTTTTATCTAATAATGAGGACATTTAAAATTATATTTTCAACATTTTATCTTATAAGAATGACTTAGCATGTCGTATTTTCGACTTTTTATCTACTATTATGACATTTAAAATCATATTTTTGACTTTTTATCTAATAATGAGGACATTTAAAATCATATTTTCAACATTTTATCTCATAAAAATGACTTAGCATGTCGTATTTTCAACTTTTTATCTACTATTATGACTTTTAAAATCATATTTTTGACTTTTTATCTTATAAGAATGACTTAGCATGTCGTATTTTGAACTTTTTATCTACTATTATGACTTTTAAAATCATATTTTTGACTTTTTATCTTATAAGAATGACTTAGCATGTCGTATTTTCAACTTTTTATCTACTATTATGACTTTTAAAATCATATTTTTGACTTTTTATCTAATAATGAGGACATTTAAAATCATATTTTCAACATTTTATCTTATAAGAATGACTTAGCATGTCATATTTTCAACTTTTTATCTACTATTATGACATTTAAAATCATATTTTTGACTTTTTATCTAATAATGAGGACATTTAAAATCATATTTTCAACATTTTATCTTATAAGAATGACTTAGCATGTCGTATTTTCGACTTTTTATCTCACTATTATGACATTTAAAATCATATTTTTGACTTTTTATCTAATAATGAGGACATTTAAAATCATATTTTCAACATTTTATCTTATAAGAATGACTTAGCATGTCGTATTTTCGACTTTTTATCTCACTATTATGACATTTAAAATCATATTTTTGACTTTTTATCTAATAATGAGGACATTTAAAATCATATTTTCAACATTTTATCTTATAAGAATGACTTAGCATGTCGTATTTTCGACTTTTTATCTCACTATTATGACTTTTAAAATCATATTTTTGACTTTTTATCTAATAATGGGGACATTTAAAATCATATTTTCAACATTTTATCTTATAAGAATGACTTAGCATGTCATATTTTCAACTTTTTATCTACTATTATGACATTTAAAATCATATTTTTGACTTTTTATCTAATAATGAGGACATTTAAAATTATATTTTCAACATTTCATCTTATAAGAATGACTTAGCATGTCGTATTTTCGACTTTTTATCTCACTATTATGACATTTAAAATCATATTTTTGACTTTTTATCTAATAATGAGGACATTTAAAATCATATTTTCAACATTTTATCTCATAAAAATGACTTAGCATGTCATATTTTCAACTTTTTATCTACTATTATGACTTTTAAAATCATATTTTTGACTTTTTATCTAATAATGAGGACATTTAAAATTATATTTTCAACATTTTATCTTATAAGAATGACTTAGCATGTCGTATTTTCGACTTTTTATCTACTATTATGACATTTAAAATCATATTTTTGACTTTTTATCTAATAATGAGGACATTTAAAATCATATTTTCAACATTTTATCTCATAAAAATGACTTAGCATGTCGTATTTTCAACTTTTTATCTACTATTATGACTTTTAAAATCATATTTTTGACTTTTTATCTTATAAGAATGACTTAGCATGTCGTATTTTGAACTTTTTATCTACTATTATGACTTTTAAAATCATATTTTTGACTTTTTATCTTATAAGAATGACTTAGCATGTCGTATTTTCAACTTTTTATCTACTATTATGACTTTTAAAATCATATTTTTGACTTTTTATCTAATAATGAGGACATTTAAAATCATATTTTCAACATTTTATCTTATAAGAATGACTTAGCATGTCATATTTTCAACTTTTTATCTACTATTATGACATTTAAAATCATATTTTTGACTTTTTATCTAATAATGAGGACATTTAAAATCATATTTTCAACATTTTATCTTATAAGAATGACTTAGCATGTCGTATTTTCGACTTTTTATCTACTATTATGACTTTTAAAATCATATTTTTGACTTTTTATCTAATAATGAGGACATTTAAAATCATATTTTCAACATTTTATCTTATAAGAATGACTTAGCATGTCGTATTTTCGACTTTTTATCTCACTATTATGACATTTAAAATCATATTTTTGACTTTTTATCTAATAATGAGGACATTTAAAATCATATTTTCAACATTTTATCTCATAAAAATGACTTAGCATGTCATATTTTCAACTTTTTATCTACTATTATGACATTTAAAATCATATTTTTGACTTTTTATCTAATAATGAGGACATTTAAAATCATATTTTCAACATTTTATCTCATAAGAATGACTTAGCATGTCGTATTTTCGACTTTTTATCTCACTATTATGACATTTAAAATCATATTTTTGACTTTTTATCTAATAATGAGGACATTTAAAATCATATTTTCAACATTTTATCTCATAAGAATGACTTAGCATGTCGTATTTTCAACTTTTTATCTACTATTATGACATTTAAAATCATATTTTTGACTTTTTATCTAATAATGAGGACATTTAAAATTATATTTTCAACATTTTATCTTATAAGAATGACTTAGCATGTCGTATTTTCGACTTTTTATCTCACTATTATGACATTTAAAATCATATTTTTGACTTTTTATCTAATAATGAGGACATTTAAAATCATATTTTCAACATTTTATCTCATAAGAATGACTTAGCATGTCGTATTTTCAACTTTTTATCTACTATTATGACTTTTAAAATCATATTTTTGACTTTTTATCTTATAAGAATGACTTAGCATGTCGTATTTTGAACTTTTTATCTACTATTATGACTTTTAAAATCATATTTTTGACTTTTTATCTAATAATGAGGACATTTAAAATTATATTTTCAACATTTTATCTTATAATAATGACTTAGCATGTCGTATTTTCAACTTTTTATCTCACTATTATGACATTTAAAATCATATTTTTGACTTTTTATCTAATAATGAGGACATTTAAAATTATATTTTCAACATTTTATCTTATAAGAATGACTTAGCATGTCGTATTTTCAACTTTTTATCTCACTATTATGACATTTAAAATCATATTTTTGACTTTTTATCTAATAATGAGGACATTTAAAATTATATTTTCAACATTTTATCTTATAAGAATGACTTAGCATGTCATATTTTCAACTTTTTATCTACTATTATGACATTTAAAATCATATTTTTGACTTTTTATCTAATAATGAGGACATTTAAAATTATATTTTCAACATTTCATCTTATAAGAATGACTTAGCATGTCGTATTTTCGACTTTTTATCTCACTATTATGACATTTAAAATCATATTTTTGACTTTTTATCTAATAATGAGGACATTTAAAATTATATTTTCAACATTTTATCTTATAAGAATGACTTAGCATGTCATATTTTCAACTTTTTATCTACTATTATGACATTTAAAATCATATTTTTGACTTTTTATCTAATAATGAGGACATTTAAAATTATATTTTCAACATTTCATCTTATAAGAATGACTTAGCATGTCGTATTTTCGACTTTTTATCTCACTATTATGACATTTAAAATCATATTTTTGACTTTTTATCTAATAATGAGGACATTTAAAATCATATTTTCAACATTTTATCTCATAAAAATGACTTAGCATGTCATATTTTCAACTTTTTATCTACTATTATGACTTTTAAAATCATATTTTTGACTTTTTATCTAATAATGAGGACATTTAAAATCATATTTTCAACATTTTATCTTATAAGAATGACTTAGCATGTCGTATTTTCGACTTTTTATCTCACTATTATGACATTTAAAATCATATTTTTGACTTTTTATCTAATAATGAGGACATTTAAAATCATATTTTCAACATTTTATCTCATAAAAATGACTTAGCATGTCGTATTTTCAACTTTTTATCTACTATTATGACTTTTAAAATCATATTTTTGACTTTTTATCTTATAAGAATGACTTAGCATGTCGTATTTTCAACTTTTTATCTACTATTATGACTTTTAAAATCATATTTTTGACTTTTTATCTAATAATGAGGACATTTAAAATCATATTTTCAACATTTTATCTTATAAGAATGACTTAGCATGTCGTATTTTCGACTTTTTATCTCACTATTATGACATTTAAAATCATATTTTTGACTTTTTATCTAATAATGAGGACATTTAAAATCATATTTTCAACATTTTATCTTATAAGAATGACTTAGCATGTCATATTTTGAACTTTTTATCTACTATTATGACTTTTAAAATCATATTTTTGACTTTTTATCTAATAATGAGGACATTTAAAATTATATTTTCAACATTTTATCTTATAATAATGACTTAGCATGTCGTATTTTCAACTTTTTATCTCACTATTATGACTTTTAAAATCATATTTTTGACTTTTTATCTAATAATGGGGACATTTAAAATCATATTTTCAACATTTTATCTTATAAGAATGACTTAGCATGTCGTATTTTCAACTTTTTATCTCACTATTATGACTTTTAAAATCATATGTTTGACTTTTTATCTAATAATGGGGACATTTAAAATCATATTTTCAACATTTTATCTTATAATAATGACTTAGCATGTCGTATTTTCAACTTTTTATCTCACTATTATGACTTTTAAAATCATATTTTTGACTTTTTATCTAATAATGGGGACATTTAAAATCATATTTTCAACATTTTATCTTATAAGAATGACTTAGCATGTCGTATTTTCAACTTTTTATCTACTATTATGACTTTTAAAATCATATTTTTGACTTTTTATCTTAATTGTGAGTTTATGACTTAATGATAATTGAAATGAGCTGAACAGTAATATAGTTGAATAGTTGAAAGTCTATAAATTTGTTACAGGAGAACGCATAACAAAAAAAAATTCAAATGCAACGTGTGACACCCGGTGGCTATTTTTGGTACAGCGCCTAAACAAAATCTCATGGGAACTTTAATTTTTGTGATATCAACTTCAAGTTTGGAACACAACTTGGTTAGACATATGGCTTTGACTTTATAGATATATATTAATTTTATAGTAAAATGATTTTGGTAAATTATATATTTTATATAAAACAAAAAATATTTAGTACAGTACATTTGATTTACAGTAAATGTTTTCATACTTTAATTTTTTGAAGTGCTTTCACTTCAGCAATGATCTGCCGAGTGTCTTCTTTAAACAAGACCAAACTTAAGTCTATATTCCAAAGCATTCTTGAATTACAACCAATTAAGTTTGGATAGTGCATTTTCACGTCTAAATATATAAAAATATATAGTATCAAAGCTATTAGGAACATGTTCTAGATGAAAGGGCAGACTGCAAATTTGCCTCAAAGATGCCAAATGGAGGTTGTTTAAAATGTGATGTTATTCTGGAAAATCTTTTGAAAGCAATCAGAATTTAGCTTGAAGGAAATAAATGTATGTATATGCTATACGATTGAACCTTGCGGTGTGTAAGGTTTGTTGAAGTATAGATGCTGTGTTTGGGTAAAAGACTTGTTCCCGTGAGCTCAGGGGAATCATCTGTAGCACGATACAGTAGGTTTGAAAGTAAAAGCATTGGAGAATTTCACGTTGGCAATTTAGTGCGTGAGGCTGAGTGTAATTTCAGGTATTCTCTTTCATCTGCGGAGCTGTTTGTGGTTTGAGGTGCCAAATGGCTGCCTGTGAAGTGCTGGTCCTGGACCGGCCCTCTCACTTCGAATTAGAGTAATTGGACCCAGTCTTCCACTTTTTTTTATTTCAATTCATGTGAAAAATATATAAATAAGATAACTGAAGATTTGGCAGGCCGGGAGAAAGCCCACACAAAAATAACATAAAGGCATTTTTCAGCTGCATTTGTGACACAATTTGATATTCCTGAGGGAAAGGGTTTCTGTGAAACAGGACCATAATGAGAACAGTTGGTAGAAATGGTTTATTTTATTATATTTACCTCAGGATATAGCGCATTTCAAAAAGCCTGAGGTTTCATCTCGGTCTCTCCCATTTAGTCTAACTGCTTCTCTCTCGCGCGCACGCTCTCTTCCTTTCTGTCGCTTTTGAGGTGGTTAAATATGAGGCAGTAATTTCCCAAAATGGCCACTATTCAATGAGATTGAAAGAGCAACAACTTTGCGAGGAGGGTCTTAAGAATCGTTCTGAGAGCTGCATTCATGTGCCATGTGCTCTGTGTTTCATTCAGCCACTTTGTGCTATTCACATACGTTTTTACCCATGGTGTCTCTCAGCTCTGGTAAATGTGTTGATATCGAGGCCTAATGTATATTCACACATGTGCCATGAGAATCCCTGCCACATGCACAGATAAGAAAACATCCTGGTGTGATGTATCCAAAACCTGTCATTTAAGTTCATATTACACCACGATAAAAATCGTTTATATCGGTGCTATATGTGAATAGATACAGCGAAGTAAAGTTAAACTGCTTATGTGTGCGAAACAATACAATGAAATTTATGTTTTATGGCTTTTAGTCCATCTCTGTTTGAGTCATGTACTTAGTTTACCTAACTTTATCTACCTTTTTAGTGGATGTCTTATTGCTCTGTTTAATACAATAGCAAGTAGCAAATCATTGTTTGTTAGTGTCTTTTGTTAGACGGACACTTCTATTCTCAGTCATGTTAAGTCTGACTGAATAAAATGTAGGTAACAATACAATAAAGTTCCATTTGTTAACATTAGTTAACATTAAACTACATTAACATTACTCAAATCAAAAGTTGCATCTGGTAATATTTAATAGACCTAACATAGACTAGACTAAAGTTAAATACTGTAACAAAAATGTTTATTTAACACAATAAAACAGTTAAGCAATATATAAATCACACATATTTTAACCACATATTTGTGGCTATTTGACCCACCTTAATTTCATATTTCAACATCATCATCTTCATAAAAATCTGAAAGGGAGTTCAAATTTAAACCAAAGGCCCTCATAAATGACAGACAAAATAGACAACTCTACTAATGTATTCTCCCTTGTGTGCTTATTTGTACTGAATGTGCACTTGTTATGTTGTGTACTTCAAATCTTAAAGTATACAATCTAAAAAATCCTGAGTTAAAAACAACCCAAGTTGGGTTGAAACAACCCAATTGCTGGGTTTGTCCATTTTCAACCCAACTTGGGTTGTTTTTATCCCAGCATTTTATCTCACTATTATGACTTTTAAAATCATATTTTTGACTTTTTATCTAATAATGAGGACATTTAAAATCATATTTTCAACATTTTATCTTATAAGAATGACTTAGCATGTCGTATTTTCAACTTTTTATCTACTATTATGACTTTTAAAATCATATTTTTGACTTTTTATCTAATAATGAGGACATTTAAAATCATATTTTCAACATTTTATCTTATAATAATGACTTAGCATGTCGTATTTTCAACTTTTTATCTACTATTATGACTTTTAAAATCATATTTTTGACTTTTTATCTAATAATGAGGACATTTAAAATCATATTTTCAACATTTTATCTTATAATAATGACTTGGCATGTCGTATTTTCAACTTTTTATCTACTATTATGACTTTTAAAATCATATTTTTGACTTTTTATCTAATAATGAGGACATTTAAAATCATATTTTCAACATTTTATCTTATAATAATGACTTGGCATGTCGTATTTTCAACTTTTTATCTACTATTATGACTTTTAAAATCATATTTTTGACTTTTTATCTAATAATGAGGACATTTAAAATCATATTTTCAACATTTTATCTTATAAGAATGACTTAGCATGTCGTATTTTCGACTTTTTATCTACTATTATGACTTTTAAAATCATATTTTTGACTTTTTATCTAATAATGGGGACATTTAAAATCATATTTTCAACATTTTATCTTATAATAATGACTTAGCATGTTGTATTTTCGACTTTTTATCTCACTATTATGACTTTTAAAATCATATTTTTGACTTTTTATCTAATAATGAGGACATTTAAAATCATATTTTCAACATTTTATCTTATAATAATGACTTGGCATGTCGTATTTTCAACTTTTTATCTACTATTATGACTTTTAAAATCATATTTTTGACTTTTTATCTAATAATGAGGACATTTAAAATCATATTTTCAACATTTTATCTTATAAGAATGACTTAGCATGTCGTATTTTCGACTTTTTATCTACTATTATGACTTTTAAAATCATATTTTTGACTTTTTATCTAATAATGGGGACATTTAAAATCATATTTTCAACATTTTATCTTATAATAATGACTTAGCATGTTGTATTTTCAACTTTTTATCTCACTATTATGACTTTTAAAATCATATTTTTGACTTTTTATCTAATAATGAGGACATTTAAAATCATATTTTCAACATTTTATCTTATAAGAATGACTTAGCATGTCGTATTTTCGACTTTTTATCTACTATTATGACTTTTAAAATCATATTTTTGACTTTTTATCTAATAATGGGGACATTTAAAATCATATTTTCAACATTTTATCTTATAATAATGACTTAGCATGTTGTATTTTCAACTTTTTATCTCACTATTATGACTTTTACAATCATATTTTTGACTTTTTATCTAATAATGGGGACATTTAAAATCATATTTTCAACATTTTATCTTAATTGTGAGTTTATGACTTAATGATAATTGAAAATAGCTGAACAGTAATATAGTTGAATAGTTGAAAGTGTATAAATTTGTTACAGGAGAACGCATAACAAAAAAAAATTCAAATGCAACGTGTGACACCCGGTGGCTATTTTTGGTACAGCGCCTAAACAAAATCTCATGGGAACTTTAATTTTTGTGATATCAACTTCAAGTTTGGAACACAACTTGGTTAGACATATGGCTTTGACTTTATAGAAATTTTATAGTAAAAATGATTTTGGTAAATTATATATTTTATCTAAAACAAAAAATATTTAGTACAGTACATTTGTGGGTCAAATAGCCACAAATATGTGGTTAAAATATGTGTGATTTATATATTGCTTAACTGTTTTATTGTGTTAAATAAACATTTTTGTTACAGTATTTAACTTTAGTCTAGTCTATGTTAGGTCTATTAAATATTACCAGATGCAACTTTTGATTTGAGTAATGTTAATGTAGTTTAATGTTAACTAATGTTAACAAATGGAACTTTATTGTATTGTTACCTACATTTTATTCAGTCAGACTTAACATGACTGAGAATAGAAGTGTCCGTCTAACAAAAGACACTAACAAACAATGATTTGCTACTTGCTATTGTATTAAACAGAGCAATAAGACATCCACTAAAAAGGTAGATAACAACTTGGGTTGTTTTTATCCCAGCATTTTTTAGATTGTATATATATTTTTTTTTATTGACTAGCGGGATAATGTAATATTATTTAAATAAAAGGTCATTTAAGTGTAAAGAGAGCACACTTAAGTACACTTTAAAAGGTGCATTTTGTAATAATGTCAAATTAAAGGTGTTACTTTAAAGTATATTTTAAGTCATTGTTTTAATAATCTTTTGTCATGCACTTATTTTGATGTTGACTGACATACTAAAGCATGTTAAGTACTTGTCTATAACTGCAGTGTTTAAATGCAATATTAAATTGAAAGTTAATGTATTTTAAAAATACTAAATTGCAATTTCATCAGTACAGATGTGTAATATATATAAATGCATCACATACAGGGTTTAACTGAAATGGCATTGAAGTATATGTTTCCATAAATGCTTGTCAGTATTCGACAGTACACTTTATCATACTAATGATTTTGAAATTACATATCAAGATGTACTTAAGTGGGTCAAAAACACTCTAGAGATCAGCTCAGGGCATTTAATATATTTAAACTATGATGCCGTTTCATTGCAATTAAGTGTCCAATTCAGTTTGCACACTGTAAAACTATTTTTTTTTAAGTACAATCGATTTGGATGTTTAAGTCATTTCAACTTAAATTACATTAAACTGACTTTAATTAGTTGAAAAAATTAGTTGAATCTTGTATAACTTATAAAAAAAGTTGAAAATTGCTTAACTAATTTTGCAGAGTTAAAGCAATGCAAAAACATTTTGTCATAACTTATTGATCATATGTTTTAGTTTTTTTATTTTGAAGTATATATTTCTGTAAGACGTACTCTTTAAGCGTATACTGAACCCTTTTCACAAGGGTTGCCCTAAATCTATCTATACACTATTGTGTCTGATTTGAATATAGTGACATTGTGTTTCTTGGGATGACGGAGTCAAGCCGCTTCTCTAGCAGAGTTTGAGAGTTGCTTTCTCCTCTAAGTGTCTTTAGGGAGCTAGAGCTCTCTGCATTCACCGCACACGTGTGTCCTTGATCAACTGCAGAACCGGCGTATGCTGAAGCTGATCGTTTTCCGCAGGCTAGTAGACTCAGCATGGACCAACTCAATAACCTGATATTCCCCCACAGCTGAATATGGCCAATTTTGCACTAGGTCAGTGATTTTTTTTCCCCCTTCTTTTTTTCCAAGCAGAGACAATTGTGTGACCTCCCTCTATGGTGCCAGCAGGTCTCAAGGGTGTGTGTGTGTGTGTGTGTGTGTGTGTATGTGTGTGTGTGTGTGTGTGTTTTAAAGAATAGCTCATTGAATCTCTATAGGAGTGGTCCGAGTTAGTGTGTGTGTAAAGGGAGGTAGTCTCAAGGTGGTGGGGAAACTGTGGAAGACGAGGCAAGGTGGGTATTATGCAAACGATGCCCCTGCAGTCCCAGAATGCTTTGCTCTGGATTGTCTCTGCCTGAAAGTTTCCTGCCATTATTTGTAATCTGCATTAAACTGAGGTGTTTGGGTGGACGCGAGATTGAGAGATGCGGGATTTTAAATGCAGGGAGGGGGGAACAAACACAAACACCCCGGGCTGCAATTGCTTGATGTGTTTTGCTCTGGCCAAGAGGTGTGTTTCTATTCACAGGGTCTAATTAGGTGCTTTCTTGTTTCAGAGGAAATTACAGGTTTTGTATGTCCCTACTCTTCCAGGGAGGAAAATTTAAATAGTTTATTCTTTGTCATCATTGTTTTGTTTGAGAGTTGTTTAAGCGATACTTTGCCACCATCTTGAGTCTTTGTTTTTAGAGTGTGTTCTGTTTGTTGTTTCATACATACCGGATCAGAATCAGGACGTTTTTCTTTTGCACTCTTCTTTTGTTGTATTCACTAAGTTCATCACGTATTACTATTGATCTTAGGGTACAACAAACCTCTGACTCCGACTTTGGCGTGTAACTGTTTGTGTTTAAGGACATACAGTTACATGTCTCCAGTGTGATGAGTCCGATTGTTCGAATATTACAATGAAATAATACTTAAATCGATATGTCATCCTCAATAAACCCGTCTCCAGCGTGTTGCCTCCGGTCCTTCGAATATTCCCATCTATTATGACCTCTGACCTGTAAAGTTGCCAGAATAATAATCATACGCTGTTTGTTAATTGGCCAGAGGAGAACTGGCACCCGGACTGAGCCTGGTTTCTCCCAAGGTTTATTTTTCTCCATTAGGTCACCTGATGGGGTTTTGGTTTCCTTGCCACTGTTGCCTCTGGCTTGGCTTGCTCAGTTGGGGACACTACATTTTCAACTAAATATCCAGATAAATCTAATTATTAAACTAAATGAACCATATAATAATGAACCATATATTACTGATCTAATTATTGAACTAAAGCCCACACTGTCACCGTATGGAAATTTAAACTGATGACATCAAATGACTATACAGCTTAATAAAATTATGCTGCATTATTTTCCTGTTTAACACTGTAAAGCTGCTTTGGAACAATCTACATTGTTAAAAGCGCTATATAAATAAAGTTGACTTGACTTGACATGAATATCTCAAATTGTGCTGATTGATGATGAGAGGTGTGCTATTACTTTTCTAAGTGATCAGAACTTTTCATTTTTGTCAAGCAGACCATAAATTATGGGTTAAAATTTCCATAGACTATAAGGGGAGCGCGGAGCACAACCTAACGCTTTTTGACTTTCTCAGTTTGTGTAAATCCACTTGGGGTTCAGAGTATTTATTTTTTCCCACGTTAATTACACATGTCTAGTACAATGATGTGGTTTTGTTTCATTAATACAGTGTAAAAAAAATCTTGATTTACCCTGAAAGAATGGAAGTGAAATGTAACAACATGCCCCATAGGTGCACTCTAAAAATTTTACTATATAGCACTAAAAGTGTAGCCTGGATGCCAGACGAACTTAGCCCCGCCCACAACATTTTTTGCACGGGCAGTTCGGTCTGGACTTGATCCATAGAGAAGTAATTATGCCCGAACAGAAACTGTTCGGACCAATGAAATTGTCAGGGCGGGCTTTAGACGATGATGGACAGATGATAAACAGTAACGTAATCATCCACGTCATCAAAGGCGTTTGGTTGGTAAAATATGTGTTATTTTGGCTGGACTGCCTGCTCAATTTCGCATTCCTGGGTCTGTATATCACATAATTGTTGTCGCTTCAACCCGCGGACTTGGCAACACAGTGCAGTTGAGTTCTGTTGACATTTGACAACTAACGTTATGCGTCGCTCCGTTGCTCTGATTGGTTGTAGGTCTATCCAATTGAGGTCTTTCCTGGTTCGGTTTAAACACGCCCCATAATCACAGCCCAACGGAGCAGTATCAGACTCATATTCTGACTAGAATTGAGTATGACGACGTCAGGCTACTAAAAGTGGTTATTTGGCTCGTAATCATAGGGGAACCACTTTAAGTGCAATATAGCACCAAATCTTGGTGCTTCAGTGGTTCTTCAGCGGTTCTTTGGGATGACTGAGATGCTATATAGCACCGCTACCATATACAGAACCTGTTAAGATATGGTGCTTTATATAGCACCCAAAGTGGTTCCCCTATGATTTCAAGCCAAAGAACCACTTTTAGTGCCATATAGCATAAAGTGTGGAGTACACTGTAACATGACCAAATGACAGCTTAAAATGTTACCTTATATAATCAATAAATATACAAGACAAATTAAAATATTTTGTCAATAAAATACAATAATTAATTTTTCAAATAAAATAATGGAATTTTTTAATCATAAAAAATAAACTCACTTTTGAGTTTGACAACAAACACACCTCTAAACACAGCTAAACAGCACAGTTTAAAACAATAATAATTAAGCATTTCTGAACATTGACTCTCAGTCTTTATTCACCCTTTTTCTCATGGTTTCTCAAAAGAATTCATAAAAGTATAGAATATAATATCATATTTCTAATAGGGGCTCATTGTAACACCATGTAACAACATGCCCCGCCTGCACAACTGGGATTAAACCCCGGCTCGTGTCTTCTGCTGTTAGATCAGCTTTAAAGAACGATCTCAACTGTTAAATAACAGATATAATATCGGATTTGTCATATTTTAAATAAACACAAAAAAACCGAGATGAAAAATAAACCTAAGTAAGAAATTTACTTTTGCTATGGTTAAATAATTGTTCAATGATATCTTCTAAAGATTATTTAATTTTGGCGCCAAAATGTCGATATGGCAACTAGTAAATACACTATGTTTCGTCATTGTGGCATGTGTGGAAAGTGTTAAACCATGTGTGTTACAACTAACCCCGCCTTATGGTGCGTTCACACCGGACGCGATTCGCGCGAATAATTCGCGCTAATCGCGCAAAGGTGGACGCTTGAACATTTTGAGTTTACTCGCTTCATTCGCGCGTGAAATTCGCGCGAATCGCGCGTGAAATTCGCGTGTGACAACTACACAACAGACGCTAATTCGCGTCAAGTGAGGGGCTTCTGCCCTATATGAGCCAGCTCGTCTTTTTTGTAAAAAATACTACTATTAATGTGTGACAAAACGTAGTTTAAAGACTTTTTCAGGCGATAATATAGTTGTTTAAAGCTCAAATCTGTGGTTATTTTATAAAAAGAGTGCCTATTTAAGCATTTTATCTGGCGTTTTCGGAGTTGTGAGATCCAGGGGATCAGCGGCGCTCAGCGCTCGTTTACCCGGCGAGACCCGCCTTTCCTCGGCTAGTCCTTCTCACATTTGCCGCTGGCTCTGGCTCTTCTTTTCTGCTCCTGTCTCGTTGTGAAATGGCTCACTTGGCTCACAATGGCTCACAATAACTCACTTTCTTCCAAGCAAGATCCTTTTTATTCCTTTATTCCTTTTATTCCTGTTCCTGTAGTGATAGGATGATGTATCATACAGCTCCGGGTATCCACATACGGCCACGATTATCTTGTCCTCCATTGTTGTTGGGATTTCTGCCTCCGCTTGTAAATGCGTCACTACTAGAGCAAGCTCGTGATTGGTTAACGCGGCGCGAAATATCCGCCAGAGTTCAGATTTTTAAACTTGAGCGATTCGCGCGAAACGCGCGTTCAAAACGCTCAATTCGCGTCATTCGCGCCACCTCAATCGCGCGAGTCTCGCAAATCTCGCCGCCTCATTCGCGCGAATCGCGCCGCAGAATGCCATTTCGCGTCTCTGCATTGACTTAACATGTAAATCACTCGCGCGAATCGCGTCCGGTGTGAACGCACCATTAGGTTGTGCCCCGCTCTAACCTAACATTAAAACCACTCAACAAAAAACAACCTAGCAACCCCCCAACAACCACCACCCAGAACACTCTAGCAACCATAGCAGCTTATTTAAAAAAAAACATTCAGAAACACCTTAGCAACTGCATAGCCACACCCTGACAACCACCAAGGGCACCCTAGCAACAGCCTCATGCTCAGAACCACTCATAATGACCACTCATTACTATGGAGTGCATTAGTGCACGCCCCCTTTTTCAGCGGCATTGGTTCTGGAAGTTTTTTTTTTTTTTCCCATAGGGATTTTTAAAAAGTCTTTGTTGAAGTGTTTTAAGCCATGAACCAAGACAATCAGCTTTTGAGGCATGTTGCTTTTTTCAACTCTCTGATTGGTGTCATTTTCTGTACAGCATCATGGGTAATGTAGTTTTTCACCAGAAGCTCTGCTATTAAACTCCATTAAGAATTAAGCTAATATAATGTGGGCTGATGTCTTCAGCAAAAGCAAATACTATTGATTAACAACCTCGTCTGTCTTTAAAGGTTTATCATTCGAAATCAGTTTCCCTATGGACGAATGAATGGAGAGAACAGGAACTGTTGCACTCTATTAACATTCAAACAATAGTCAGGTCATGTGGATGAATATGCTCTGGTTTCTAATGCCTAAAACAGTCAAGAACGCATTCAGTTCTCTTCAAGACGCAACATCAGTACGTTTCCTGACATGTGCTGCTCATGTATGTAGTTATTTTCCATATTTCCATTTAGTCCCTCTGAAAGCTCAATTTTTGCGGTGCCCTCTCACAGAGAAATTGCCACGCGTAGACATTCAGCGAAAGAGAGCGAGCTTCTGCCGGAGAAGAGACAGCCGGGAATCGTCTGTTTTGAGGAAATGTACATTAAACGGTGTCAGCGTCTGAATCGAAGGAGGTCAGGACTGGGTCCCCATGGTGACAGTTGCTCATTGAGAGAAGTGAAAACTAACCCCTTCCCTTTGGAATGGCAGGTGGCCGATGGCTCTCCATATCTCCCATCATGTCTTTGGCAAGGTTGACACAGGTAATGCGCGAGAGGCAGTGCTATCCATACGGAGAATGATGTACATATCATTTCCCCGGCTGACTGATTGAAGACTGTAATCTGGACAGAAGTCTTTCTTGCTTTGATTACAGTCGTCCATCCACCACAAGGAAAACAAGGTGAGTGCACGGCCTCCTCGGCGCTCCCGCAACGCCATCAGCTGCTACAGCGCTGCCCTGCGGGCCACGACAATCTCCATACCATTTGTGCAGGGGACGCAACACACGGGTGGCGCTACGACAGCCGCTGACAGACGCGTACAGATTCATTCGGCTCCCAAGGTCGTTGTATTTCATCCGTCAGGACACACAAAGAACAAGGAAACTTCAAAAAAACACCTCTTTCTTTTGAGACGTGTGTCTGGAGAGTACCTGTGATTACTGAATAGGCCTCTTTAAGGGACTGACCCCAAACGAAGGTCCACGAGCGCTCGCGCGGCTGCTGAAAATGCCAGCGAGTAAGTGGATGGTAGAATAGGTGTTTTACATGAAGGAACACTTTTCTTCTGAAAGCCCGTCTCGCACACAATTCCCTCGTCTCAAGCACACGCAACCCCCGAGATCGACTGAATCTATTTTCTCCGAGATGTTCCGTCTACTCCCTCCTGCTGTTGTCGGCTTATCTCTCACATTAGGCCAGGCTCTAAATGGGCGAGATTTCACTGTTGACAGTCGCTTGCCGCTCAGCAGACAGACTATAGCGCATTAGCACACGTTCCTTAGCACATTAGCGTGTTCCCGTGGGAGAAGTGGGATCAAGATGATTGCCCTCTCTTACACGCGTTGCTGCTCTTATACCGCGTTAGGCCTGCCATCATTACCGCTGCTTTCCGCCGGTTCCCACAGCAACTAGCAGCCAAGCAGAGCGGCATTAGCAGGTGTCGCTTTGGTGCGAGGTGAAGCTGTCAGGATACACTCGGGCCTTGCCTTCTGTTAGGGCCTTTTAAAGCACATATTCCATTGCGAGTCAAGAGTGGAGGTTAACGTTTTTGATTTCAAGTTTTATGAATGCTTGCTTTTCAGACAAGTATATAAACAGCAGATCCTGTTGAAAAGAGTAGCCCTTACAAAAAGTATCCCTGTTGTATTGCACACTCAAAAAATTTGTATTCAGGCCCTTCAAAGATATGACACGTTTAAATTCTGTTCACTTTTCTTAAACATATCTCATTTTGTCACAACTTAATTTAATTGTGTTATATCAACCTAATTTAAAACTGAAGCTTACTTAATTAAGTTGTGTTAAAACTACATGAAATATAACTAACTGGGTAGTGGATCTGTAGTTCCCAGCATGCTCTCCATTAGGAGAATACATTTAGGGATTGTTTTTTTCTGTAAAGGGATGTTGTTAGTTAATGTTAGTGTTTAATGTTCAGTTATGTTGGACATTTAGAGGAGTTTCTGTAATGTCAGGAGTTTCGGCAACCTTTTCTTATATTTTCATTATATGTGCTTATAAGTGATTTTCCAATTAACAAGTGTGACATGTTAAAAAATCATTATATACATTGTGTATGATGATGAATGAAACTGCTTATAATTGATTTTCCAATTAAATGTTTTAATTTAAGTTTGACAAGTATAAAAAAAAGTCTTGTTATAAGTATATAAATATCATTTCAACTGTATTTGATAAAATTGTGTTGGACCAACTCAATTACATTTCATTGCATGAATTTGTTTTTATGAGTTGGGGCTACACATATTTATTGGATGGAAAACCTGCCCTCAATTAAATTAAGTTTGTCCAATGAGTTATTTGATTGTGTCTGATGATAAAATCTTGTCCCATAAACTAAAATGTTTAAGAGTGTGTGTCAACCACCAAAAAAACAAATCCGTATTCACTCCATTTTTTTGCTATGATATGGTACCATATATATATATGGTGAATACGGATTTGTTTTTTTGGTGGTTGACATTATATATAATTAGGGCTGTCAAAAGATTAATCACGATTAATCACATCCAAAATAAAAGTTTGTGTTTACATAATATATTTGTGTGTACTCTGTATTATGTTTATATAAATATTCATGCATATATTTAAGAAATATTTGCATGTATATACTGTATACATTTATATAATTTATATTATATATAAATATAAATATTTTATATATAAATATAATACATTTTTCTTAAATATATACATGCTTGTGTGTGTTTTTATATATAAATAATAATTATACACAGTTCACACACATATATTATGTAAACACAAACTTTTATTTTGGATGTGATTAATCTTTTGACAGCCCTAATATATATATATATATATATATATATATATATATATATATATATATATATATATATATATATATATATATATATATATATATATATATATATATATATACACAATGATGCTGTAGGATTTTTCTTCTACCTTAGCAAGTAATTACACCATCATGGCACTGTCCAACAAGGGTTGTAATAAAGAGAGGTAATAACTCGCTACAGTATACAGATGCTACAGTATTTTGGTAGTTGATGCGCAATTTGTCCATGTATGCGTATATTTAGGTCTATTTCTAGTTGTCACTTCATTAAAAGTTTTTTTTCCCACTGGTATTCTTCATTAGTTCATTTAAATGGACCTCCAATTTAAAAGAATAAAAACCGTGGTATTACTATTGTACGATGCCCATCCATGCTATCATATCATATCATATATCACATCATATTTTGGTGGTTGACGCACACTGTTAAACATTTTAGTGTGGAATTACAGTATATTCCAGCTTAATAACAGCATTACTTTCACAGTAGGACTTTTCTTGTATCTAACTGCACCAAAGATAGGATTTGCTGTGAGTTTACAGTATTGGAAAACAGAATTTACTGTAAATAAACAATAGCATACTGTAGTTCTACAGTGCATGTGTACTATAAGGGCATACAGCATGCAGTGCGGCATAGATTATGAGAGTTTCTTGGCTTTATCTGTGCTGCTGATTTAACAGTTTGTGTTGTTGCTTTATGTTGTTGAGTGTCACCATTGTTGAGTTTTGTATCTCAGCAGTTGCTTCACTATTGTGAAAAATCCATCTACAAACAGTCATGAATTTGAAATAAGTTATTGGTAAAACTTCATGCTTAAATAATACTAAAACAAAAATAAAATCTTCATATTCATGCTAAGAATGGCTTGACTAAACTATTTCATATTCTAGCTTGTCATCATTTTAACAAATGTTTTTTTTATTTGTCACATTTCTGACTAGGAATACAGAAGGTCCAAGATCCCTAATGGAACGCTAACAATTACAGTGGTAAAGGATACATTTATTTCACATTATAATGTGAAATCACAGTAAATCAAGAGCTGTAAATGACTGTGATGCCAGCGTCATTCTGCTGTTGATTCACAGTCATCTTTAAGAAAATTAACCAGCATGCACTTATTTTGCAGTAAATTACAGACTACAGTAATTTATTGCAAAATAATACACTTTAATCCTGTAAATTCCTGGCAATTTTTTACAGTGCATAATTTTTCCATGGATCATCATCAAGATTTTGAAGGCAGGGTAGACAATTTGTTTAATAAACACTTTTTGTTATACTGCTTGAATCTCTCTGATCCTGATAGCAAAGTGCTCTAAATATTAAAACATGTATATGTGTGACCCTGGAGCACAAAACCAGTCATAAGTCTCACGGGTATATTCGTGGCAATAGCCAACAACACATTGTATGGGTCAAAATTATCCATTTTTCTTTTATGCCAAAAATCATGAGGATATTAAGTAAAGATCATGTTCCATGAAGATATTTAGTAAATTTCCTTCCGTAAATATATCAAAAATGTATTATTAGAAGTAATATGCATTGCTAAGGACTTCATTTAAAGGTGATTTTCTCAATATTTAGATTATTTTCCACCCTCAAATAGTTGTATCCCCAAATATTATCCTATCCTAACAAACCATACATCAATGGAGCTTTCAGATGATGTATAAATATCGATAAAAATAAAAAAAAGACCCTTATGAATGATTGTGTGGTCCAGGGTCACATATATTGTCTGTGGAAGCCTCAGGACAGAACATTTTTGTCCAATCTTGAGTGCTAATATACGATGCCCTATCTCCCTATCAACACATGTATTTCCATACCTCAGCACATCTGGTCGAGCAGACATCATCAGCGTTTCATGCTATCAGTTAGACAGACGTCAGTCACCAAGAGCCACAAACAAACAGCAGCCGCCTTTTACAGTTCCTCCTGAACCAAAACATCCAGCAGATGCTGCGTTCACACCATAACTACTGTCATTTGGAAGAGATGGAAACCTGTGACGTTACACTCGGAGCGATACATGACTCGAATGTATGCGTTTCACTGTTAACACTATCAACGCTGAAATTAATCTGCAGCAGTCAGGTGGAACAAGAGCTCTTTAAGTTGTTTATGTTCATTATTATTGTAATGTTATGTGCTTTGAGACATGAGGTAGTTTAACGCCGTCTCTCGTGACCAGTGTTAATTTTGACAGCAAATTTTGATTTAGTTTTAGTCTTAGTCTTTTGACTAAAATGCCATTTAATTTTAGTCATATTTTAGTCACCTGAATTGTTTTTAGTTTTAGTCTAGTTTTAGTCGATTAAATCTACAGTAGATTTAGTCTCCTAAAATCGAATGAGTTTAGTTTAATTGTAATACATTAAGCATTTAAGCATTACATAACCGACTGTCACTTGAACTGACATTTTGACATTTTGTTTTTGACATTAAAAATACACGAAAGAGTGCTCAATTCACTTTTTTGTTTTTTAAAAACATCTATATCGTTTATATAACTTTGTATTTCTGTTTTAGTTAGTAGGCCATATCAGGTTAAGCTAAAGCTTCAAATAATTTTGTTTATTTATTTTTTTAATTTCAGTTAACATTTATTTAATTTCAAGTAACAATTTTTTTTAAAATGGTTTTAGTGAACTATTATAACCCTGATACTTTATTGAATATGTGTCAAATACTGGTCTTTCCTCCTGACTATGAATTAAATGTGAATTAAATTAAATGCAGTTTATTGAATTACCAATTATATTTTATTATAAACCAGCTGGAAATACACCGGGACTCCTATTTTGAAAGGAATGCGCCTCTGTTACAGTTGCTCATTCAAGTTCAGATGTTGAAGGAGATAAAATATGCATTGTTACAACCGTCTAAAACATATTACTATATAAACATGGTAATGTAAACATTGTCATTATTCATCAGCATTAGTTCATAAACAATTGCCTGGCATAAATGTGCGCTATTCATTGATTGTGAGCCTGTAGAAGCGCAACAGCGCCGTGTTCTCCAGCGGTTAGATCAGTCCAATTCAAATGTGCGCATCTGTTACACACGACATCAGTTCTGACTGGATCTCTTCCCTAATCGTCCCTCCCGAACATTTTCGTCTCGTTTTTATTTGTTGACGAAAATGACGGTTGATTTTCGTCATCGTTTTTGTCATCCAACACTATTTTTTATTTAGTTATCGTCTCGTTTTCGTCAGTGAAAAAAGGTCGTTGACGAAAATTATGACGAAAATTATTCGTCAACGAAATTAACACTGCTCGTGACGCTTTGCAGACTCTGCTCTGTGTGTTCATGTGTTTTGAAGGAGGCGTGGCTTTGGAGACGCTCTGAAGAGAGAGTGGGATCTCATGCTTTCAAAGCTAGCTATTCGCAATTAGCAATTCGCTATTGCTAGCCGCGCCGGAAATTTTATAGATTAGGTCCATAACTGGTCAGCATTTTCTTTTAAGTTATCCCACCACATTTAGCCCCTTTTTGCCTTCACTAGTTCATTCAAATGTTCCTACAGTGTAACAAATGGATTTAAAAAAAATAAGTTTCAATTAATATAAGTTTGACAACCATAGTACCATGTCCAACGATCAAAAAATAATAAATAAATATTCAAATAATTACACAATGGATCCTTTCTAATAGTACTTTGAAATATACATACAATACTTCAAAAGAATGATGCACCTATAGTCAACACAAAAGAAAAAGACATTTTAAATCCACATCGGCAAAGTCATTGTTTTATCGGATACACATCAATCATGTTATCATTCAGATATCCTCCACATATATTTGATAAAGCGTCTTCCGAAACTCTTTATTCTTGTAAAGTAAGCATCAAATTAGTTTTTGACTCATCTTGTTTTTTCCCCCCCTCCCTCAGTTTATCTCGTCAAGTCTTCTCCTCCGCCCACTCTCGTCTCTCTCCTTGTTTTTCTCCTCCAAATGAACAGCTTGAGAAATAAAGCAGAGGAACTTTACATTGTGCCGGAGAGGGGGTGAAAATTACGGGCAGTGTCAGATAATTGAGCTTGTCTTAAGAGACGGGCTAATAACAGACACAGATGCGGAAGCCGTGTCAGTCTGAGAACGCGCTGACAGACTCTCTCTGTCGCTGATGAGCTGCGTAGGGGAAATCGTTCCATGCAAACAGCTTCGTTATTACGATCTGGCAAGCGCCGCGCATGTGTGTACCCAATTCAGCCTGAACTGACAGAATCCGATTGACCGGGACACATTCATGCCCTTTATTCTCTTTATACTCGCCAACAATGCAGATAATTACTGCCGCAAGAAAAACTGAAAATAGAATTTCGCAGCATGCAGTTGGGAGGAAAACAATGCAGGCACTGTCACCGGGAGCATTTCTGTGTCTGATGAAATTGGCCCAGTCACTATTTACTCACAGTGGGAGAATGTCTCAATCTTAGACAGCCTCCTACATTTCTGCCTACCTCACGAACGCAAGCTCAAAACTCTGGCGTGCGCTCGAGCTGCGTTCACAGCCGGTGACACCAACGGACGCTTCTGGATGTCAGGTGGTCAGGGAACTATTGGGAATTGCCACTAAGATGATATTGCTGTTTTCGCGTCTCCTTTCGCTCCGTCTTCTACTGGTTTAGAGGCAATATGACCTTTGACCTGACCTTTTCAAGCAGGCTTATAGATCTGGCGAGAGGGTCACCTATCTGACCACCGTAAAAGATGCGTTTCCATGTCTGACTGAAATCTGATGTCTCCATGTTAGCGTGGTCCAGTTAGCCCCAGCCGGTCAATGTCGTAACTTTTTATTATGAGGGCAAAAAGAAACGTTATCCATTGACGGTCCTTCAAAAGCAGTTCTGTTTGCATTTTTTGCAAACAACATATAAATACTTAATAACATCATAACTATAATCACTGTGTAGCAACTCATAATGTAATAACTGCACATAATGTAACGACGACACATAATGTAACACATAATGTCACGATTCGATACATATCACGATACAATATTATTGCGATATTATTGACATAAGGTAAAAGATTGCCAGACAGAGAAGTGTGATTGGTCACTCCAGAGAACACGTCTCCACTGCTCTAGAGTCGAGTGGTGGCGTGCTTTACCCCACTGCATCCCACGCTTTGCATTGCACTTGGTGATGTGAGGCTTGGATGAGCTGCTCAGCCATGGAAACCCATTCCATGAAGCTCTACACACTGTTCTTGAGCTCATCTGAAGGACACATGAAGTTTGGAGGTCTGTAGCTGTTGACTCTGCAGAACGTTGGTGACTTCTGCGCACTGTGACCCTCAGCATGCGCTGACCCCCCTCTGTGATTTTACATGGCCTACCACTTCATGGCTGAGTTGCTGTTGTTCCCAATCGCTTCCACTTTGTTATAACACCACTAACAGTTGAGCGTGGAATATTTAGTAGTGAGGAAATTTCCCGAATTATTGCACAGGTGGCAACCGATCACGGTACCACGCTTGAGTTCTCTGAGCTCCTGAGAGCGACCCATTCTTTCACAAATGTCTGTAGAAGCGTCTGCAGGCCTAGTGCTTGATTTATACACACCTGTGGCCATGAAGTGATTGGCACACCTGAATTCAATTATTTGGGGGGGTGTCCCAATACTTTTGGCAATATAGTATGTATGTATATATACTACAGTATATGCTGCAGCCAGGCAAACCTAAGCATCATGATAATGGTGTAATTGTAATGAAAATATAATTATTATTGAGATTATTGCCCAAAAAGTGTGTGGGACAAACTTGGACTTTTTTAAAAAGCTGGAGTGAAGGGTTCGAGACTCTTTCATGAGATGCCATCAGCCAATCAGTGTTGCCATGATGTCATTTTCCTGCAGCTCAAGAGTGATTAGTCTCATGGCATTTACGGCTCAGGTGATTGGTTGAAAAGAAAACAGGTTCCGAAAACTGAGCGCCCATGAGCAAAGATGGTATATTTTAAATCACATACTTCCGGGGGCTCCTGTGCGATCCAAGCAAATGCCACTGGAATGAAAAGGAACGCTAACAGATTTCTCCAGGTATTATGGAGCTGCTCGGCCGCTATCATTAGCCAGCGAGTCAGTTTAGTTCTGTGAGATCTGTCAGTATTGCGCCGTATTCCGCTGCTACGCGAGCTCGCCGTTATCAGGAACGGAAACGCTCTGTCCAGAGAGATGAGTGCCGCTTTGTGCTCACCATAGACCTCTTTCTCTCTCTCTCTCTTTGTTGCTCTAACAAGCCCTGCTCAAGCTCCAGTGAAGCGAGAAATTGTAAACTCTGAGAGTGTGGGTAAAGATAAGGCTGTAGTGTGTGTCTCTCCCAGAGAGAGATCAGATAAAGTACACACCCACAGCAGGACACTGGCGTACAGGCCTCCTCCGCTAATCCACACACCTTCGTATTCACTTGCAAATCGTCTCGTCCCCATAAATATGCATGAGCACCTCCTCAGACACTTCTCAATAACCTCTCTCAATAGATCCGATCAGATTTGGGCCTCTCTCTCGTTTTGTAGCATTGTGTCCTGTCGCGTGAGCGCAGAAAGCATTTAAAGTCTTTCTGTGGTAATACACAGATATGGGAGTGGATGTCGTGCCGCAGGTATTGAGGCACACGGCATGTTTTATGACTCTTGGCATACTGTCGTTTTTATATGTAGTCTACGGAGCGCTGAGAAAAAGTGCACAATGCACTTTCATCCTCAAGCGGAGTGGGGCAGAACAAGCGTTAGTTTGGTTATTCATGCTACTGTTCGCTTTTTGTATGTTGCAGATACAGTTTATTTAGGAGGACTTTGCTTTGACTCTGTGGATAGTATTTGTAATGTCAGGTTTCATTGGGTTATTTGGTCATATACTCGTTTAACATGGTTTTGAAAAACGTACATACCATATACCATCCTAGGTGTATATGACATTCTTCTTTCAGACGAATTAAATCTGAGTTATATTTAAAAAGTCCAGGCTAATCCAAGCATTATAATAGCAGTAATAGGGTGAGTAAATCATGGGCAAATTTTCATTTTTGGGTGAACTATCCCTTTAATGACTCTAAAATGTCATGTGGTCTAACTATAACAACATATTTTCCTTCCCTTAAATATGAAAAACAATTTAAACAAACTGTTGTCCGGAAGTTTGGAGTTGGTAAGATTTTTTAAATAAGTCTCTTCTGCTATATTATAAAGTATTATTATTATTATTACTACAATTTAAAAATACTGTTTTCTATGTGAATATATTTAAAAATGTAATTTATTCCTGTGATCAAATCTGTATTTTCAGCATCATTACTGTCACATGATCCTTCACAAATCACTCTGATATGATGATTTGCTTCTCAAGAAACATTTATGATTATTAGCAATGTTGAAAACAGTAATATATTAGTTAAAATCATGGTACGTTTAGTTCAGGATTCTTTGATAAATGGAGAGTTAAAAGAACAGCATATATTTGAAATATGAATATTTTTGTAACATTATAAATGTCTTGTCTTATAATATATATAAATTATAAAGCGTCCGCTAAATGACTAAATCTCTTTACAGTCACTTTTGATCAATTTAATGTCCTTTCTTTGCATTCAAATGCATTAATTTCCTTCAAAAAATAAATAATGTAATCATTAAATATATTAAAATCATGATGTTTTTGGGGAGTCGCATCATCTGATTTTATCCTGAACTAACCTTATAAAAGAGTCAACATTTTTAGACTTTTTTTGTTTTGTTACATTGCCCAGCTGGAGTGCACTTGATTTCCACTAGAGGGCACTCTTCCCATCTCCTTGGCTTTCCCATCATGGACTACACTTCCCTTAACCCATTGCCTGGACTTATTACTGCTTGATCACTTTCACCTGTGTGTCATTAACCTTGTTAACTCTATAGCTGTGTCTCGTTTCGAAAGGCTGCGTCCTCTAGCGTCCTTCAAATGCGCCCTTCTTTCACAGGGATTCGGTGTACATGACGTGTATCCTTCACTGCTGCAGATAACCAACAATTCTTTGCATCACCATTAACAACCGTCATGTTTTATAAATATTATTTGAAAAATTGGCGATGCCGGCAGATATACATGCAAGCGAAGATATGGTGTTTAAACTTAAGTAGTTTCAAGCTTATTTTTGTTTTTAAGCGGTATTACCTCAAATAGATAGTTGTGGTAAACAGGATAACAAGTGTTTAGTGATTTTTAAACGTTTAGAGCAGTACTTTGCTGTCAAGGCAAGAAACATTTCATAATCATTTTCAAGTTATAAATCATTTTCATTCATATAACTGGTGTGAGAGTGCAACGGTGCTGTGAACGTGTTGGCATAGCAACATGATACTTCCTGCCTGTGTGTCCTACGAAGGACGTCTCGTTTGATTCTGATTAAGCACACTCCATATACCGCATCCTTCACATGATGTGTCCTCCGGAGGAAGCAGCCTTCGAAATTAAATGAAATGAGACACAGCTTATATAAGCCCTGTTTATTCAGTCACTAATTGCAAAGTCTTGTATGTGTCACACTGCATTTCTCCTGGTTTCCTGTATCTTGATGGGGTTTTTTTTTATATTATTATTATTATTATTATTATTATTATTGTTTTTTTTTTTTGTACATATATCTTCTGCCCAGAGCCGGCCCAAGACATAAGTGAACCAGGGGGCCCCCAAGAGCACACGAAATGACTTGTTGCTGCATGTTACCTTATGATGATTGAAATCATGAAATGGCCTTAAACAATTACTAAATAAACTGCAAAATGTAAAGTTTTCTAATATTTGCAGGGATTGATTCTGACAGCACTGCACGAGCTTGCGGCGCCATCGGCTGGACACTATTCGCTTGTTAGCCAGGGTTCAAAGTGCAAAGTGCGAGAAAAATCGGCGCTCAAACGGTGCTATTCGTCAGTTTCAACATTTCTTGTTTTTAAAAGAAGTCTCTTCTGCTCACCAAGGCTGCATTTATTTGATCAAAAATACAGTAAGAGCATATTCAGCATAAGAGACTTCTGTCAGGACCACTATCGTCAAAGATGGCTGACTATTAGCATATAATTTGGATTGGCGGTTTGGTTCTGTTCTGGGCAAGAACTCCCTGCGCATCAATGCAGCCTAGCATGGATAAGAGCAGGGAGAGCAGCAATAACCCCTAAGTGTAAACAGAACCAACATAATGTATTGCAGATATCATTAATGATTCATAAATAATTTGGTAATTTAGTCTGATTCTGGGGGAATCAGAATACCAAATCCTGACTGGACGAGAGGTGGAGCTGGGGATGGAGGAGGGTAAATGAGCTCTGGAGAAACGCGATAGCTGCTGATAGTACTGAAGGAGCTTATATATGCATGCTGTGATAGTCGTCGTATTCCTATAGGTAGACGTGATCAGCTGATGTGAGCATGACTAACGTGACCTGCCAGAACTGATGCTACACTTGATTTCTTTTTAAAAACTGAAATGAGTGTTTTTAAAGACACTCCATTGTTGTCTTTTGTTTATTCACTCCCTTTTGCCGCCGTATATCACACTCGTAGCCGTGACGATACGGCTGTATATCAGCACGTTGTGATTCCCTACAGCCGAACCCCAGCCTTGCTGATCTACAGCCGTATCACAACACTGCTACTCGTGTGATATTGCTCATCTATCTCTGATAACCTTTGTTTGAAAATTAAAGCATGCTTATCATAGTATTCAAGTCATTGTTCTGAGTATGAACTGCATTTTTTATGTTTTTATTTATGTAATATACTAATAGGTATGGACAACAAATGTGCATTATGCCATTAAATCAGTATCTCTCAGTTTCACTGTGCCTTGAAATAATTATCATTGAAAAAAATAATATTTCTCTCTCAAAACAGACATTTCTCTCTCTGTCTCTCTCTCTCTCTCTCTCTCTCTCTCTCTCTCTCTCTCTCTCTCTCTCTCTCTCTCTCTCTACCCTGTTATGTCATGTTAAATGTTTTGGGTTGAATTTGATGAAGTTGAAGGTCAGCAGAAAAATGGCTAATTACAGCCTTGTGTAGGTGTACTCGGTAATTTACTCCTCATTAAAGGTTTTTCACAGACAGACTTTGGAAAAATGATGTACATTGAGATGAAGACTTTTTAAAAAGATGCATTTTGTGCCTGCGGCGTCCCCCTGTGACAGCATGTTTACATTAGTGTCCCCCGTGTCTCTCTTTTGCAGTTATGCTGATGTTAGAAGAGCTCACACGGCATGAAATCTTCATTGTGTGAGAATGCATTGCTCAGTTGGTGACAGAGCGTGTGTGTGTGTGTGTGTGTGTGTTTATATGAAGGGAAAAAAGTGCATCTCTAAGATGAAGCTGTTCCCCGGAGGAGCAGCATCACCTGTCAAAGATGATCACAATACCCAGGAGAGCAGAGAACACACAGACACACTGTCATCATACAATTACACCACCTATTACAACACCACAGCTGCACCTCTCACACACACACACACACACACACTTGCTATTCAGATCACTGTTCGTTTAACGCTTAAATGTGGCTGCTGCAATTTTGCTTTCAAACTCTTCTGTTTTTCTCCCCCTGTCCTTTTATGAATAGAAACATATCTGAACGATCCAGGTGTCATTTTGCCATCATCTGTCTGAAGGTGTCAATCATTACGTGACTCATGTTTGTCTTTGTCCTTGTCATCCTTTTGCCCTTCACAAACTGCAGAAGAGTTCAAGACAGTATGAATGGTATTCCATCTAATATTTATAATTCAATAAAACTGTACATATACTGAGTATGAGTAATGTATACTGTGCAAAGTTTGCTCTGCATTACCCTAGATACGCATATTTTAGCATTCTATAGCATTCATATACTTTTATAAAGAATATACATAAGTATATAAGAATACTTGAGAATATACTTAGGTTTGGAAAGTTAATGTTATGTTTACTGCAATTAAATGAAAGTAAAATGTAAAATGTACTTGAAGGGATAGTTCACCCAAAAATGAAAATTAGCCCATGATTTAGTCCCCCTCAAGTCATCCTAGTGTTTATGACATTCTTCTTTCAGACAAATACAATCAGAGTTATAATAAAAATGTCCTGCTCTTCCAAGCTTTATAATGGCAGCGACTGTTGCTCTGTTTTTGAAGTCCTTAAAAGTGCATCTATCCATCATATAACTGCTCCACACTGTTCTGGGGGGTTAATAAAGGCCTTCTGAAGCGAAGCTTTTAGTATAGTATCCTATAATGCCCCTTTTTACTAGATGTAAAATAAGTCTCTGATGTTGTGTTGTGTGTATGTGAAGTTTTAGCTCAAAATAACCCATAGATCATATAGTATGTTAAAATTGTCACTTTTTGAGGGTGAGTAAAAACCAAACGGCAACCTCCCGCAGTTTCTCTTGAAGCCAATACAGAAGTGACTTAAACTGCAATTCATCAACAACTGTGAGGGAGGTGAATTTTTTTATAACTCATTCGTTCACAATATATAAAGCCTTAAAGTTCTGCATAATTAAGGGCGTGGCCACTTTGAGTGACAGGTGGATAGCCATTTATCTGCTGTCTGTTAGCCATCACCTCAGCTCCGCCCACGTCCCGCCTCTTTTCCCATTTTCTATTATCCGGGAGTGACGTGCGATGACGTGCTGCTAAGATGGCAACGGCCAGCTCGACCCAGCTCTACTTTACGCTTCAAAACTGCTCTTCAGAATCCTATGGGTGACGTCACAGACACTACGTACATATTTTTTTACAGTCTATGGTAAAAACTCAAAAACTTTTGTGTGTGTCCCTTTAAATGCAAATAAGCTGCTGGTCCTGGCACAGGGGGCGGAGCTTCAAGAGCTCATGTTAGAAGCTCCGATTACCTCACACAGACACGCACTGAAAATGTAAAAACTGTTCAGCCTGTTATGTTCAAACCGGAGTCGGACAATGATGGAGAGACTCAAGAAGAAGAAGTGACAACTTGTAGAATGAGACAGGACGTTTCTGAATTGTGGTTAGTTGAGTTAGTTAACTATCTTCAAATCATTGATTGGCATATTCTGTCATGATAACCCATAAATCGCTGGTGTGGGAACTGTTGTAAGATCCTACAGACCCAGAGAATATCTGCTGAATGAAGAGAGAACAGGTGTAGTTTAGTTTATTACGGTTATAACTTATGTTGTCATCTTGCTTTTATGACATGCTATTGCATTTGTCTTCGTACTGTATTACAATAAATGTGGAAGACGGATGGGACAGCTTGAGTGACTCCCAAATGTGCTCGACTACAACAACTCTTCCTCTTCTCAACATGGCCTTTATTGGGTTTCCCGGGGACGGGGTTTATGTAAGTTTTAGGGTTAGTGATGTCACCAACCCAGGAAGAAGCTTGTTGTAGTCCCTACCAGCCATTTGTTGTAGTCCTTAAAAAGCGATTTCTGTAAAATAAAATCTCCTTTGCTTTGAACTTTGAGCGTCGTAACTTTGCAGATGTTGTTTATGCTCAAACAGCAACATCACACACTAACTAAAGTTAAAAAAATCAAATCATAATCAACCACCCCTTTAAAATAGTATGCAATATACGGTGTATGAGGTTTATGGTGCAGTATATGCAGACTGAAATGTTTACTGCGTTATGCAGTGACCCACTGAATTTAAGCATATTACTAAGCGGAGGAAAATAATCTAACCTGGATTCTCTCAGTAGTGGCTAGTGAAGAGGAGAGATTTGTTTCTGAACATAGACACTGATTCTCAGCTGAAATGAAACATGCTATCTTATATTTCCTTTTAGCGTGGTCAGAAAGTGATGAACAGGGAACCTGAAGCCTCAGGGTATTATTTTCTCCTAGCGTTTGTATTTATATTTACTTCACATTTGGCAAACATGTATAATGATTGTTTTCATGATTAGCCTGATTGGCTCAGAACTGGACAATCAGTATGTACTTCAGATTTGAGTCAAATCAAATCAAATCAAATCAAATCACTTTATTTGTCACTCTACATATGCACAAGTGCAACAGTAGGTGAAATTCTTAGGTGCAGTTCCGAGCAACATAGTAGTCACGAGATGACATGTACAACATTTAAAGCAGCATCAGATTACACATCTGATGCGCACACAATTACTCACAGCACAGTAAACTCTACAATAAACAATAAATAATTTACACAATGTGAGTTTAGTTCTCACAGCTTTAAACAATATACACATACTTACAATATACATATACTTTAAACAATGGACACTAAACATACACTAAACAATATACATTACGCTATAATAGTAATAATAATATACAATGTATAGTATAAAATATTATTCACAGATTGAAAAATTGAAATCCAAAGTGCAATAGATGCTGTATGATAAATAAATGTGTATATAATGTGTGTGTATCTACAGTGGGTTGTGCTGAGTGATATTCTGTCCAGTGTGTGTTATGATCCTGATGGATCAGGAGTTAAGTAGTCTGATTGCTTGTGGGAAGAAGCTGTTCTGGAGTCGGCTGGTGCATGTTCTGATGCTGCGGTACCGTCTGCCTGATGGCAGCAGTGAGAGCAGCCCATGGTTCGGGTGGCTAGAGTCTCTGAAGATCCTCTGAGCTCTCTTCACACACCGCCTGGCGTAAATGTCCTGGAGGGAGGGAAGCTCACCTCCGATGATGCAGCTGGCCGTGCGCACTACCCTTTGCAGGGCCTTGCGGCTGCGGGCGGTACTGTTGCCGTACCAGGTGGTGATGCAGCCAGTCAGCAGACTCTCTATGGTGCAGGTGTAGAAACGTGTGAGGATGTGGCGGTTCATTCCAAACCTCCTCAGCCGTCGCAGGAAGAAAAGGCGCTGATGAGCCTTCTTCACAACGGCCTCGGAGTGGACGGACCATGAGAGTTCCTCTGTGATGTGGACACCGAGGAACTTGAAGCTGCTGACTCTCTCCACCGGTGCTCCATCGATGGTGATGGGGCGGTGTTCTCTCTCATTCCTCCTGAAGTCGACCACCAGCTCCTTGGTCTTGCTGACGTTGAGGGAGAGGTTGTGCTCCTGACACCATCGTGTCAGAGTGTGCACCTCCTCTCTGTAGGCCGTTTCATCATTGTCGGTGATAAGACCTACCACCGTCGTATCGTCAGCAAACTTGATGATGGTGTTGGAGCTGTGGGTTGCCACACAGTCATGTGTGTACAAAGAGTACAGGAGTGGGCTGAGAACGCAGCCCTGAGGGGCTCCAGTGTTGAGAGTCAGTGATGAGGAGATGTTACTGCCCATTCTGACCACCTGGCGTCTGTTTGACAGGAAGTCCAGGATCCAGCTGCATAACAGGCTGTTTAAGCCTAGAGCCCGGAGTTTCCCGTCAAGTATGGAGGGCACAATGGTGTTGAATGCTGAGCTGTAGTCCACAAACAGCATTCTCACATATGTGTTCCTCTTTTCCAGGTGGGAGAGAGCAGTGTGTATAGTGGATGAAATGGCATCATCAGTGGAACGGTTTGTGCGGTATGCAAACTGCAGTGGGTCCAGTGAGGGGGGGAGAACAGAGCAGATATGGTTTCTGATTATTCTTTCAAAGCATTTGCTGATGATGGGGGTCAGAGCAACAGGACGCCAGTCGTTTAAGCAGGTGGTTTTTGATTGCTTAGGTACAGGAACAATAGTGGACGTTTTAAAGCATGTGGGGACCACAGACAGGGAGAGGGACAGGTTAAAAATGTCCGTGAAGACTCCAGCCAGTTGGTGCGCGCACGCTCTGATCACACGGCCGGGAATGCCGTCTGGACCCGCAGCTTTACGGACGTTCACCCGCCGGAAGGATCGGGTTACATCCGCGACAGATACGGAGAGCGCACTAACCTCTGTATCCTCAGCCGCGAGCGCTCTCTCCGCGAGGGCGGTGTTAGTTCCCTCAAAGCGAGCATAGAAGGTGTTTAGCTCGTCCGGGAGAGAGGCAGCGGTGTTCACGGTGGAGTTTGTGTTCCCTTTATAGTCCGTGATGGTGTTAATTCCCCTCCACATGCTTCTGGAGTCGGTGGTGTTGAACTGTCCTTCAATCTTGTCCCTGTACTGCCGTTTTGCTGCTCTGATGGTTTTCCGGAGGGCATAACTTGCTTGTTTATGCTCCTCCGCGTTACCGGAGTTAAAAGTGAAGGTCCGCGCATTGAGTGCCGCGCGAACATCCCCATTTAGCCACGGCTTCTGGTTAGGGTACAGCCGAATTGTTTTGGTCGGAACAACGTCATCTACGCACTTCCTGATGAAACACGTTACGCTATCAGCGTAAACCTCAATGTCGTCATCAGAGGCCGACCGGAACATCTCCCAGTCCGCGTGATCAAAACAGTCCTGTAGCAGTAGTCATCGCAGTATGCTGTGGTCTGATGCATTAAATATTAGTTTTTTAAATTCGCTTTGGTACTATTTTCACAAGAAAGGTGTACATTTTCAAAACTCATGGTACTAATATCACAACATATCATCAAAAGTGCACTTTTTTCAAATATTTCAGCATATTTTCAATTGTGTTAGTACAATACACAAAACCATAAAATGTCCTTTTCACCACAAAAAATAAGTGTTTCATCTTTATAAATGTTTCATTCACAGTAATTGCCTTTCATAAAGCTCTTACTATACAACTTTTGATTTGCATCTCTTCTCATTCAGTTTAATACATTTATCTATTATTTAATCCGCTGATCTTAATGGTTAATCAATCAATCATTCTGTACACCTGTAGATTTCTAGAGATATTGATTCTATATACATAGTTTCTACTTCGTTTGCAATTTCCAATATGGATAACCACATGTAATGAATTATTTGTACATTATAAGCGATTTATTATAACTACTATGTTCAAAAATGTGTGTGTGTGTGTGTGTGTGTGTGTGTGTGTGTGTGTGTGTGTGTGTGTGTGTGTGTGTGTGTGTGTGTGTGTGTGTGTGTGTGTGTGTGGCCTGGTAAACTCTACATTATGGGGACAAAATGTCCCCATAAAGATGGCAATATCCTAAATCCTTGTTCTTGTGGGGACATTTTTTGGTCCCCATGGCCATGAGGAAACAAGCTTATAAATACAGAATGTGTGTGTTTTTTTTTTTGTTTTTTTTGGGAAAATGTAAAAATGCTGAAAGATAGTGAACCAGACATGTGGGTGTGAGTGTGTATGTAAGTGAACATAGAGCAGAATAGAGTATAAGGAAAAGGAAATAGTCAATGACGGTGTACCATCAGACTGATCAGAAATGCTTCAGAAGAAGGGAGACAGATGGCAATGCATCAAATACAGCATTTTACATTACAGTATATGCCGTGTGATACTGTAAACAGATTACCATGGTAGAGACACATTACTGTACCTCACCCTTATAAAACTCAACTACAGTATAGATTCAGTCATATGGTACAGTGAGAACATTTACTGTATTGACAGCAAACTCTAGCCCAGAACCTCATGGCTGTCGTAACTTCATCACAACTTTTGATAACACACTGAATAGATACTATTACAAACGTTATAGATTCAATGACATAAGTTAGGTAATGTAAGTGTATTTTCTAATGAGGCATATGAAGCCTGTGTTCGAGGGAGGGAGATTAGAAACATGTATCTTGCATTGTTTGCTGTTGGATGAACTGATTGTTAGAAGTACTAAACTGAACGAAGATCACACTGTTGTGTTTCGGTGATTAAACCAAATGTTCTCATTACATATTACAATAATCTTGTGTTTGAAACAATGATTATGTGGACTGAAAATATGTGCAACTGAATGAAAGCATTACATCAGGTTTTGAAACAATGACTAGCTGTGTTACAAGTGTGATCAGTTTGGATTTTTGTACTACGAGTTTTGAAAATGTACACCTTACTTGTGAAAATAGTACCAAAGCGAATAAAAAAACTGTATTATTTGCATAGACTTAAACATCATTAATGAGTCTAAATCTATACTGTATTTCATAACAAATAACTGAGGTGACCCACACATGTCCAATACAATGCACAAAGGTTGTCAGTATTTGTCTCTTCTTCTCACTTACCCGTGTGTGTGTGTGTGTGTGTGTGTGTGTGTGTGTGTGTGTGTGTGTGTGTGTGTGCGTGTGTGCGTGTGCGCGCGTGTGTGTGTGTGTGTGCGTGCGTGTGCAACCCATTCTCATCCTCACTCACCTGTGTGTAGTTGTTCCCCAGATGCAGAGATGTCTTGCGTCAGTAACTGCAGATTGAGCTGGTGTGAGATCTTGGCCGGCAGATTGAGTTTAACAAGCCAGATGGTTTGTAATTGTCTGATCAATTCAGTGTTTGTGAGATTTTATGCCTTTCGTTATCATTTGTTTTGCCACTTACAATTTACCATGCAAATTCCACCATCCCTCACTGGGAAAACACTGAGCAGTGTCCATATGTCCACAAACACACAACGACACACACAGCTCACAAGGATTTCCGCCCAGGACTGTGTCTGTGCCAATGCATGGCTCAAGATCCCCAAGTGTTGCCATATTCAAACAATTCTTACAATTCTTACATTTCATAAATAGTAGGGCTAAAATAATGCCATTGGGGATGTTTTTGAGTACTTCTTTAAAGATACTTTTTAAAGGGGTCCTATAATGCCCCTTTTTTACAAGATGTAAAATAAGTCTCTGATGTCCCCAGAGTGTGTATGTGAAGTTTTAGCCCACTTTTTGAGGGTAAGCAAAAACCATAGACTGTCAAAAAATATGACGTCACCCATAGGATTCTGAAGAGCAGTTTTGAAGCGTAAAGTAGGGTCGAGCTGGCCGTTGCCATCTTGGCAGCACGTCATCGCGCGTAACACCCGGATAACTGAAAATGGGTAAAGAGGCGGGACGTGGGCGGAGCTGAGGTGAATGACTAAACAGCAGATAAATGGCTATCCACCTGTCACTCAAAGTGGCCACGCCCTTAATTATGCAGAACTTTAAGGCTTGATATAATGTAAACGAATGAGTTATACAAATATTCACCCCCCTCACAGTCGGCATGATGGGCAAAATTAGCTGTATAGACCAAAACCACAATTTGTACCAGGCTGTAAAAATGTTTTTTTTTCTGCATTTTAACATGGGGCTCAATGAGATTCTGCTCCCTTCTGGAGCCTGTCTCTAGCGACCAGTCGATGAATTGCAGTTTAAAGGGGTGATGAATTGAATTGAGAAATCAACTTTCCCTTGAGCCTTTGATATATAAAAGTTCATTGTGATATAAGAAGTTTAATAAGTTTCAGAGCTGAAAACTTCCTTGTTAGTCAAAGAAAAGCTTTTATAGACACCAGGCCCAGAAAACGCTAGATCTCAGAATATGTCGACCCTTGACGTCATTGTATGCAGAAACGCCGCCTCAACAGATAAATATGTACGCCTGCTTCTGTAGCCCCACCCACCAACTCATGCCTGAGATGACACAGGCCTAAATAGAGCTAAACTGCGTCGAACTTCTAAGCAATAAACATACCACATTAGCTTTGTTCGTATTCCAATATTATGAATGCATGGTTGAACTTTATTTTAATTAATATCCAGCTCACGTGGGGAAGACTTTGCGTGTCTGTTCCTTCATTTAACCATGGATTCGTTTGTAAACAAGAGACTGGATTTGCAGTCAGGATGAGATTACATGAATGAATGAAGCGACACACTAATGTGAGTAAAAAATGTTTGTGATAGTATTGCATTTTTAGAGATCGTATTGATTAATGTGAGATATGTCAAAGGCTGGAGAATCCTTTATTTGTGGTGGTGTTGGTTCATTGCGATTTGTGATCAGACTCCCTTTATGCTCACCATGCCCTTGTTTAACAGTCCAGTCATCCAGTCCAGTCATCTAGTCAGAAACTACATTTCCCTCCCAGGACTGTAGCCATAATTGCAGAAGTGAGGGGGAGAGAGATGTCAGGTGTAATACCAGTTTTTATCTGACCTTTATTCAAATAGACAAATTGAATTCTTTTACCTCATCTCTGGATTTTAATTTGGTAAGAAATCACAGCTGAACAATAACCACTATATATATATATTATAAATGCAAAGATTGCTTTGCATTTTATGTTAAAATAGTCCTCGTCCTAGTCCTCGTCTGTCTCTGAACAGACTGAAATGCAATTTTATAGTATATTCTATAATATTTGCTTATAATATAGAAAACAGCTTTTTAAAATTGTAATATGATTACTGTTCTTACTGCATTTTTGATTAAATAAATCATCTAAACATAAAATTGTCATAAAATATAGCAAATATTATAGAATATACTAATATATATATTGATTATATTCACATAGAAAACAGATATAAACACATATAAACAGTTTATATGTGTTTATATCTGTTTTCTATGTGAATATATTGTAAAATGTATTTTTTTTTTGGTTGATTTTGTGTGTGTGTCACATATAGCACCTTTAAATTTCACTAAACTCAAAGTTATCTTTTTTTATCAGTTGTTGTGGATTATGGGCGAATGTGTATGATGATGAGAAAGGTGATTGTATGCAGGAAAAATACTTTTCTTTTAAAGTCTTTGAATCACAATTACCCAGCCTTGGCACTCTTTCTCCCACTTTCAGTCATGTTTTAAGTCACCATTTTTTGAGACACTTTGCGTCTTTGTGTTTCTTACAGTAATAACATCGCCAGCAGTACTCGTGCTCTTCTGTCAATTGTGCTTCTTGGACTTCCTGGAACAGTTGACAAGTTAATATGACCTGCATACACAGGTATTCATTTACAGTGACGCTATCATAAGATTGCTTTGCATTTTATGTTAAAATAGTCCTCGTCTGTCTCTGAACAGACTGAAATGCAATTTTTCTAGCATAACATGCGTGACATTTGATGGACCTTTACAATGAGAGTGTGCTTGATCTTTATTAGTTGCTCTAAAAGCACTTCAGTGAAGACATGGGCTGCATCCCAAATCACATACTTCTCTACTATACAGTAGGCAGGCAAATAGCCCCAGATTACCTACTACTTCTGGTGAGATTCTGAAGTGTGCATACAATGGACACTTTACCATCCCATGAGGCCACGGGAGAGGATTTGTGAATGACAGTGAAGTAACGAAACTGACGCTGGTAGGTCACATGATAATGACAACATGGTGAATGTAGTACGTCCAGATTATATTCATACTACACACATTCTATGTAGAACTTACTTTTTTAGAGGGCTCCAGACTACCATGTGGGAGCGCCACTAATTTCTACAGATGATTTGGTGGCGCTGGAGGAAAATTTATCAAAAAGTTAACTCAATCATAAAACTACTATTGTTTTGAGTTGTTTTGTTAATAAGTGCAGTTACTAATAATAGTACATGTTTGTTTGTTTATTGTAAATTTAACAGTGAAGCACTGCGTTTGAATTGATATGCAGATAAATATACCATTGTTCTTCTATAGTATCACACTGGAATAACCGACAGCTTCAGTGATTGTGGCAGGCAGCGTGGCCGAGGGACCATGAGAACAGGGCGAGGCCGGTGGCGTGATGATAATGAGCGACGACAGTGAAGGATGAGAGAGGACCAGGCCTGTACCTTACGTTGTGTTTTGTTTACATTTTGTTATGTGTGTGTGCGGCAGTCGTCTGTGAGGGGCTGCCTGCGTGTTTACTTTCAGTTTGTGTTTTGTTTGTTAAAGTTGTTAAACGTTCGCCAGTTTCCGTCTCCTTCTTCCCATATCTACATACCTCGTTACATTGGTGCCGAAACCCGGGAGGAAGGAGAGCTCGCTGCCGTGCTGTGCCCTGCGTCGAGGTGGGGTGGCTGCCGTCCGAGAGGGAGCGGAGGAGTCGCCGGCGTTTGCCGTGGGCCGGAGCCTGCTGCCGTCCACCATAATGGGGAGGAGCAGGGAACGCGGGACTCGCTGACGGCTCGGGACCTGGCGGGACTCGCTGACGGCTCGGGACCTGGCGGGACTCGCCAGGTGCGGCGGCCGCCGTGATCGGGAGTAGAGCGCAGTCTCGGGAGTACCCCCCGGCCTGCGAGGGGCGATGGGGGTATGTGGCAAGCAGCGAGGGGGGAACGGGGTGAGGCCGGTGGCGTGATGATAATGAGCGACGACAGTGAAGGATGAGAGAGGACCAGGCCTGTACTTTACGTTGTGTTTTGTTTACATTTTGTTATGTGTGTGTGCGGCAGTCGTCTGTGAGGGGCTGCCTGCGCGTTTATTTTCAGTTTGTGCTTTGTTTGTTAAAGTTGTTAAACGTTCGCCAGTTTCCGTCTCCTTCTTTCCATATCTACATACCTCGTTACATTGGTGCCGAAACCCGGGAGGAAGGAGAGCTCGCTGCCGTGCTGTGCCCTGCGTCGAGGTGGGGTGGCTGCCGTCCGAGAGGGAGCGGAGGAGTCGCCGGCGTTTGCCGTGGGCCGGAGCCTGCTGCCGTCCACCATAATGGGGACGAGCAGGGAACGCGGGACTCGCTGACGGCTCCGGACCTGGCGTGACTCGCCAGGTGCAGCGGCCGCCGTGATCGGGAGTAGAGCGCAATCTCGGGAGTACCCCCCGGCCTGCGAGGGGCGATGGGGGTATGTGGCAAGCACTGAGGGGGGAACGGGGCGAGGCCGGTGGCGTGATGATAATGAGTGCCAGCTGCGCATCACTCCGGTCTCGTGTCTCACGGAGGAGCTTGGACGCATGAAAGGAGGACCAACGACAGTGAAGGACAAGAGAAAACCAGGCCTAGACTTTACATTGTGAATGTACATTACTTGTGTACAAACTAATGTTTTATTATGTGTGTGTGCGTGGCAGTCGTCTGTGAGGGGATGCTTGCCTGTTTACTTTCAGTTTGTGTTTTGTTTATTAAAGTTGTTAAACGTTTACCGGTTCCCACCTCCTTCTTCCCATATCTACATACATACACTCTTTACTTGTTTTCTGTGTAATTCAGTCACAATTTGAAGAAAAGTTTGTTTTTCATGAGACTTTGTGACTTCCTACATTTTTCCATATATTAAGGAGTGGAAATGGCTAATATGTCAACAAGTGCTCCTCTGCCGCCATCTACTGGTTATAGTGGTAATTTCATGTTTTTTTTAAATAAAAAACTTTAAACTTTTAGTTTTACAAATCATCAACTTTTAGAATTGTATGGTTTTTCATATCAGAACATAATGAAAATCATCTGGTCTTTGGCAGGTCTTAAAATTAGGTAAATACAACATCAGATGAACAACAACACATGACATATTACACGTGTCATTTTTTATTTAACAAACAAAGCCAAAATGGAAAAGCCACAGGGGACAAACTAAGTACACCTTATGATTCAATTGCTTGTAGAGGCACTTTTAGCAGCAGTAAGTTGAAGTAATCATCTATGACTCTTTCTGGAGGAATTTTGGCCAACTCTTGAAACATTGCTTCAGTTCATTGATGTTTGTGGGCATTTGTTAATGCACAGCTCTTGCCACAGCATTTCAGTCAGGATACTTATATAGAGGAGGTATATAAAGTAAAATATCTAGCTTCTGCCAGATCGGGAAAAAAAGCGTAACTGGTGTGCAATGTCGTCAGACGTAGCGTAAGCATTTTGAACTGCGAGAGGCGCTACACTTTTTCCGTAAGTTGAATATGGAAAGCGATCTGGTGGAAGCTAGATATTTTACTTTATAAAGTTTTAAATATGGATATGTTTCTTACCCCTTCGCACCACTTCGCTTCAGAAGGCCTTTAGTAACCCCCCGTAGCCATGGGGAGCATGTTATATGATGGATAGATACACTTTTCTGGACTTCAAAAACAAAACAACCATTCACTGCCATTATAAAGCTTGGAAGAGCCAGGACATTTTTAATATAACTCAGATTTCATTTGTCTGAAAGAAGAATGTCATATACACCTAGGATGACTTGAGGGTGAGTAAATCACGGGATAATTTTAATTTTCGGGTGAACTAAACCTTTAAAGAAGTGCATTTATTTTGATGTGTTGACTAACACATTAAAGCACATGTAAAGTATTTGATTATAATTTTTGATTAAAGTATATTTAGGTCAAAATACCTCTGTAATTAATTTAAATTATAACACATTTAAAAGTATGGTAATGTGTACTTCACAAGGGTTAGCTGGTTTAAATGGTCACTTCCTGTGAAGCGATATATCACTGCACTCAGTATGTCTCCTATGACCTATAGTCTCCGCGACAGCCTCTTACCTGTAGTATGTGCATGTTAACTTACAGAAAAGTCTCTCTAAACGCTCTTTAACTGCTCAGTTTCTGCTCTCACACATTATAGATTGCCACTCTCGTACCAATCAACCGTGTGCAGATTTGCTCGCGCTCGGCGCCCTGCAGTCGCTTGGCTTGATTCCTGTGAAGTGGGCTAAAGAGTTTTGCATAGAGTGAAAGGGTTAACCCTTCACTTCAAGCCCAGCTACTGGCTTTGTCACTCTGTTCTTTATGTGGATAATTAAGACACTTTAAAGCGATCTTTTGTTTCTTTTCTTAGGTGTGTAATGAGAGAGAACGCTACAACACGCACCCAATCAGAAACAGCTAATCTGACCATATTGTTTGACAAGTGTGTTCCTTACTGCTCCCTGCCACAGGAGATGTAATCTGAAACAATTATGACAATTCCTCAGAACAGTATGGTGAGGGTAAGTAGCTTGTTTTCCACCTTCGTCAGGTTACATTCAATGGCCTCTCGAACGCCATCATCTAGAATGGGAGTCTCAAGAGTTAGAGGGTAGTTAGCTGAAGTTTATGAGCTGAGAAGCAACTTCGTGGCTGCTCCTGGTTCCTGTACATTGCCATTCTTTTAGATTGAGTTTTAATAGCAAATCATTTATTTATTAACCCTATAACTTAGTCCGATGTTCTACTCAACTTATTTCTTTTTTCTCTCACATCAGTGTTTTTTAAATTAGACGTCATCAAGTGGTGACAGCACAAAAAGTAGGAACAAAGATAAACTAGGCGCGCAACCGAAGACAAAGGCTACTATGCTTGTCCGTGTTGTGCTCGGTTGTCAATTCAGTTGTCTTTCGCGACTTATCACACTTTTATTATTTATTTTCGTCAACTGAAATCTGCACGGATTATCTTAAATACGACACATTTATTTATCACAAGGGTCAAAAGCGAAAGTACCAGCGGGTGAAATGTTTCGTAATGTCTCAAGTTTCAATAAAAGGACAAGCCTATATTACATTTTGTATAGCCTACTTTTACATTTTCAGTGCTGTTCTAAAAATGATTCTCGGTTCCTTTAAACAAGCTACAGCTGCATGAACCCCGTGCAGGAGCTGTTACCACTGAAACGTTAGTCGATTGCTGTCGCGACTCGTGACGCTCGCGAACAGCACTGAACACACACGGTCGGTACAACTTAAATATGATTATCATAAACTTTTAATTAACTTTGGTAGGCTGTACAACAAGGGAATTGTAATTGGCTGCCTTTCTGCAGAGAGTGGATCTCTGTTGATGTGTCTAATTTTTTTATCGATAATTTGCTGGTAAAGGGTGAGAGACCTGGCGGGAGCCATAGGTTCCCAACCACTGATCTAAAACATTGCTTTTAAACAAAACAAAAAAATCAGTTTTATTCCGGCTTCATGCATTCTTTTTTTATCAACACTTGAATATGGGTAAGTTTCATAAAAAAGCAATATTTTGAGCAAAAAGCTGAGAAAATTGTTTTTGTCAAAGACTACATCCAGATCAGATTCAGAGCGATTTTCAAAACACAGATGGAGTGGATCGAGTCCATCAACACCCCTAAAGCCTGAGTCAACATTTCACTCAGTAACATTAGATAGTTTTGATTTACATGCTGTTAAATGACGATGATTGCCTTATTTTACATATGCATATGATTACAACTGAGAATGCTTGTTTCTGCTTCTTCTTCGCATGTGTTTTGACCAGGAGACGCTGTACTCTTTCAGAAGATGTGTCATAGTGCCCTCTTACCGTATCATTGATGTAATCAATACAATCGTTATTTGAAGCGTTACTTTCAAAAGGTGATTTACTCTACAGTATTTTGATCACTACCATACAGATAGAGTCATAGATGATTACTTCAACAGTTTATATCCAAATGATAAACTTTTATCAGTAATATGAATATTGTATTTTGAATTTGTAACACTGGAATAATGATACACTGTAAAAAAATAAATAAATCAAAAATCCCCGTAAAATTTACGGGAAGAAACGTCAGCTGTGGTTGCCAGAACTTTACCGTAAAAAATACAGTACAGTAACAACATTTAAAGTTTTACAGATTTAAGTCAAATTTACAGTAAATAACCGTATTTCATTAACTGAAATAATGTTAAATTACAAACCTATTGAAATAGTAATATCTATTATGTACCTTTGATATATACTGACAACCACCAATCACAGAGGAGATGAGAGTCACATGATGAATCAAAGCTCATGACAAGCAGTTTTTTGGCGGACAATACTAATATATAGAAGGTGCACAGTGTCATTCACACAAACACTAAACACCATCATGGTAACGCACATGACATTTTAAAAACGCTATTAACATTAATTTAACAACATTAAATGTAACATAAACCCTAATGTACATAACTGATTAGAAAAAACAAAGAAGAAATTATTTCAACGAAAATACATCAAATGTGAAGTGTCACGCAGGGACTGGGAATGTCAATTGACAGGTTTCACTGTAAATTACACAACGACTTGTTCTTTTTCACTTCCAAAAACTGTAAATTTAACGGTATTTTACTGTAAAATTACATTAAATGTAAGGTTAGATCTATTACAGTTATTCACCGTATATAGTGCGGAAACTTTGTTAACCAGTTAACTCTTTTAACCATAGCAATTTTTACAGTCTTTTACCGTTAAAATCACGATCATTTTGTGTGTTTCACACATGACAACAGTTCACTCTGGCTCAGCGGCAGCGCCAACATAGATCCGAAATTTCAATGTGATTGTACTTGTCAAAGGTTTAGGGCCCCAATATATTTCAAGCTCATTTCTCCTCATGGAGGTCAGACGTTCATGAGTGAAAACATGATCCCACCGAAGAGCTGCTTTATAATAGAAAATGAAGTTGTACTTCTGATGAAACGAGACACTGACACTGTTTGTCACGTTTAATATGGTAAAGCTTCTTGATCTATTGTATAAAGTGCTATATAAATAATCATGACTTTACTGGAGTGCTGAATTGCAGACCTTGTGCAAACATATCCACCCTGCTATGATCAGATGCTTTCTAATGCTTTATTAAAATGATCGCTGTTTTCTCAATTTTGTTGTGTTTATTTTGTTATTGAGAGAAAGCGCGCAGCACAGTACATATTCATCTAACCATCGCTCTCAGCAAGTGTGGGCGGCATCAGGAAGTTTGCTAACAGTGTATCACCGCTCATGTATTTCAAACTTAATTTTACCCCTAAGCAAAGAACGAAAAAGACCTTCGCTCTGAGTATATCTGGGGTTTTGGCAAGGACTTTATGTATAGGAAGACGGTGCACTCTGATTACTTATAAATGGGAGAAAGTGCAACACCCAATATGGTGAAAATGCAGGGTTTTTTTGTCATGATTCAAGCATTTAGAAATAAAATTTATGAGACATTTGTTGTCAGATTTCATTGGTGATTTCAAATATGAAATTTAATCGTAAGCTTGGCGAAAAGTTTTGGAGAATTTGATGTTTCCCCATTCAAAGAGCTGTACTTTCATGCCCGAGAGGCATTTCAAAGATGGCCGCCGAGTGAAATTACTTGTCTTAAAAGGACTTTTGCCTTTAGGCTGTTAGTATGGTGTAGTTTGCCCCCCCTGGTAGATGCCATAACTACACCAGTTGCCATGCAATCAGATTAAATATTTTATAAAATATAATATTTTTGTAAGTACCAAGCATTCTGCATTAGTTTAGGCAGGCCACGCAGTCAAGCTCCGTTATCAGCTGATTGGAAAAATTCCAACTCCGCTCATATCAGCTTATCCGATTCCTATGCACTCAATTGGCAACTCTCAGTTCACTGCTTGGCTGCTTCCACTGCACGCTGCTTTGCAACCCACCTCCTCCCCAGCTCCTCCTTAAAGCTACACTGTGTAACTTTTTTAGTTTATTCTTAGCTAAAAACACTTAGTTCTTTCAAAAATATATGTGCTCATTAATGTATATTTACTTCTTTCAAGTAATAAAGTATTCTCGTAAGTTTATAATATGCCATTGAAAATACATACGGGTAAGGGGTTCGAATGGGGGTCGCCATGTTGCCCCTCCATCTTGAAAGTACATTAGCCAAAGAGGGACATACCCGTAAATTCAAGCTTCGCCTTTTGCGTTTTAACACTCTGTAACGAGTAGGAAAATAGTGTGGCCCCTTTAAGAGCGTTCGCCCCGGTTGGAGCGCCTGCGTTCTGTGTGTGTGTGTGTGTGTGCACTGCGCCTCGAGCTCCCATGTGTGCGGATTATTTTCTGTCTTCTGTTGCTAACATTAATTTATTTTTGTTTTGTTGGGTAATGCTGTGGACGGAAGTGGAGTTTGTGCCGGACTCTTGTGGGGGTTCCGCGGGGAATAAAGTGCGGGCTGTTTGATGTCAATCGCCTCCGTGTTTGCATCGACTCCAGTTGCGTTGAGTGAGCTATCCGTATTTTTCACCCGGACACACGCGTTACAACTCGATGGCGAATGTGAAGAGGGGGATTGCTGGATCGAACTGGAAGCCATGTTAATCTTGGACTAAATCGGCCACCGTAGGAGTTAAAACGAAATCGGAATTGGGAGGAAAAGAAACTAATATTTACTGGATGGTCATATACCCTTTCACCGCTAGATGGGGGAAAATATCACACAGTGTAGCTTTAAACTGTGTTTAACTTAATCAATGTCATTCTGTTGTCATTGATACATACTCTGTTCTAAATGGGGGATTTCGCTGCCCTCCCAGTTTAAAAAAAAATGTGAGGTTGTCCCCAGAAGCTGCTGCTGTTCCCTGTCTTGGCTTTTCATGGAGCTCATGAAAAGGATGGGGAATTTATAACAGAGCCATATCGGCAAATGTAAATTTGCAAAATATGCCTATAAAAAAGTCGACTAAAGGTTTGTCTACCCACTAAACATTGGACATCGGATAGACGTGCAGATCATGTCTATATTGGGTCCGTCGGTCCATGACCAATTCTGGACGTCTATTCAACGTCCAAACTAGGTCCACTATTTGGACGTCCAATCATGACCCAACTGGGACGTCATATTGACGTTCAACATTTGACCTTTGAACTGGGTAATTTTTTTGGACGGCATTTGGACGTCTATGACAGGTGCAGGAAATGTACATGATTAATATGTATTTTTTTTTTATTTACAAATATCAACATTGTTGTTATGAACAGTAGGGCATTTTTTTTTCTTTAACTGGTTTATTTATTTTAAGTAGCCTAATCAAGTTATTTATTTATGCATATATGCATTTTTGCATGTATCTGTTTATTTATTTGGAGATGCAATTTGTGGGAAATTAGATTATCCTCCACCCTCTTAAAACATGGGACTACAGTTATAGAAGTTGAATAAAAATGATGTTTAAAATTAGTCTAAATTTGAAGTTGAAAGGACGTCCACAAATGACCATGTTTGAACTATAAATAAATAGCCCTTACACGGAGGTCCCACGGACATCAACATTAGACGTCGCCTGGTGTTACAAAACAACCCCTTCAGTGGACCGAAAGTGGACGTCCAAAAATTACATGTAAAAGCGCACATTGCACAGTGGGTTTGGTCTTTTGACTTAACTGGACTGGACTGGACTGAAATGCCATTACAGTATGATTACAGTATCCTGTGATACAGTGTATATTTTAGTATTATATTATGCTACCATGCAGTCATTTTGTCACAATTAACTTGACTGATAGTGGGTATTAGACATGATCTGTCCCATGGCAGAGGGGTTTGGCACAAACACATTCAGAGCAATCCTGTGAAATGTGGTTTCAAACCAATCAAAGTTCAATCAAACAAAGTATTTACTTTGTAGAGTTTTGCCTTGTTGGGCCATAAAGTAGATGTAAGGGGGGTTTGTGGGTACTTATATAGTTATAGGGTACTACCTATGCATGGACATATGTCTGCTACCTATGATATCACAGCCAGGGTTGCGAGCGATCAGCCAATCAGTGTTGTTGAGACATTTCCCTGAGGCGAGTGATCAGACATTTACAACTCTGCTGATTGGCTAACAACAATTCTGCCAGCATCTAATGTTGCATGTTATTATTGTTTTTCTCTGTTGTCCGTGACCCTATCAGAACCACTCATCTACATCATCCTCTGTTTTCTTGAGAAGTCCCTCACATTAGTACTAGTATTGTTCAGTCCACCCTTGAGAAGCAGATATTTCTTTAGAAGAGTCTTTCCTCAAATGAAGCTCAAACCTCGAGTCAAATCTGACAGATGACATCTAACAAGACCTGAAATATCACACACAGGAAGTGGACCCAAGGTTGTAGAGAACTGTTGCCAACCAGGGCCAAATTTAGCTCCCTGTTGAGCTCTTAAACTTTATCACTCCTGGTATTTGTCCTCAATGGCAAATTAACAGCCTTCGCCCTACGCTTGGATTTCCTTTCAGGAGACAGAGCTTAAATTCTTTCTAACTACCCTGAATTTACTACTTTTCTGCTGTTCACAGGACAGAATGAATGCCGGGACTAAAGTAGAGGAGATAAAAATTTATGGTATCTTGCAATTTAATGGTTGAAAAGATGCAATTTGAAAGATCATAAATTGTGAAGGAGTGCACGCTCCATTGAGCTTGATTCAGTGCTTGCTGTTAGAAGTTGATTTGCGAGTGTCTGCAGAGTGTGATTAACGACCCGATGAGCCCGAGTGCCGCTAACCACGTTACCACTAATGCTGCTCATTAGAATAAATAAAATAAATTGACTGCAGCTCTATGAAAACTCTGTAATGGTTAAAAATCAAAGAGCATCACCCGCCAGCCCGGATTTAGCTCCTGGGCACCCGTCGTCACCTCCGTCATGTCTACAGGGGCCCGGCCGGGGAAATACGGCCAAAGGGAAGGAGAGAGGATTGCTTCATTGACTGGTAATCGCATGTCAGGGGCCTTTTTTGCTTTGAAAACCATTTGAGGAGTTATAAATTGCATTTCAAGCTGATGATAATAGGAGTCAGTGTGTAGATTACGCTTGTTGCTTTTGCGTTTTCCCTGCTCTTGGCCCGGGGTGTCGGCAATAGTGCGTGCGCTCTGAGCTTTAGCCCTCTCTGCTGTCACTCATTTGCAGGGAGAAAGGCCCCTGGAGCCGGACGGGACCGCTCGGGATGATGTCTTAGCACCTGCTATACACTGGCCGCTCACAGAAAACATGGAAATAAGAGAAGTGAAAAAAGACTGTGGACTGATTGTCCAAAATGATTTAGCTTTGGTGGAGCTGGTGAAAGCTCATGAGAAATATTTAGAATATAGCTTTGACTCTGAAAAGACTTTCGGATTTTCGGAGATTTTCGGAGTGTGGATCTTGGCCATAACCCATTGTGCTTAGCAGGGGAAATTCTAGGATTTCAATATTAGGGGGGCTCTGCACCCAATGAGGGTATGATAAAAAAAAAAAAAGAAGCATATTATTGTTTGAATACTAGAATAGGCATGAACAATACAGTAGGTTCTACAATACTTATGAAGTCAATCCCTGAATATTGAATTAATTTCTGATCATTTTAAATAACCAGCTAATATTCATTAGGGATATAGAAAATCTTTATATCACTGTAATTGTCCACATTGTCTTGATTGCCAAGACGAGGCAAAATATTTTTTATTTTACAACACGTAATGTTTTAAACACTATTATTTTTTTAAACTCTACGTTTGTGCAGTAAAATTACCTTTAAAAAAAGATCTACATTTATCATTTTCATTCATGGAGATAACGTGGAAAATGTGCCATGCTTTAGTGGAGGATTTTTGTTACCCGGTGGAAAACAAACACACGCCAATGTTTTTTTTTTCTTTTTTTATCTATAGCATTTGTTATGAAAAATAGCAACACAGTTAGAAACTATAGCTACAACATGCCACAGGTGTAATATACATCTTTAGAGGAAAACCTATTCCCTTAACTGTTTATCTATTATACATTATACAACTAGTAAAAATTTACCACAATAAATACAATAGAACGTGATAAATTCGTGATAAATACAAATAGTAAATGTCATTTTAGTGGCTGTTTTAGATCATGTTCGACTTTCTCGGTAGTGTTTTACTGCATTCCCAATAGAATTCAACGCACATTTTATCATCAGCACCACATAGGAACGGATTGTGCAAATCTTAACACTTTTGGAGCGCGCTGGTGAACGCACCTACAGTGATTCATGCGCCACTGAATTAAACAATTGGGCCATATTGCACAGACAATTGATCCGTTATAAAAGCGAGAAGTAGCGGTACGCAAGAAAAAGTGCAGGTACCCACTTCGAGCACTGATGAAAATTATGTGAAATCACCACTATGACCAGTAGATGGCTGCAGGGGAACACTCACTGTTCTGCTTTTGGATTTATTACAAAATGAATATTTAAAAAATATTAGTGGTGGGCATAGATACATTTTTTTATCTAGATTAATCTAGATTAAAATGGCTCATTTGAATTCTGCCGAAGGCATTCAGAATATGTGTGCTCGTAAGTGATCGTTTGTCTTTTTGTAGTTTGAATAATAAATAACTTCTGTCCCTTTAAGACCTGACTCACGCATGGATCCCAAACACTGTTCCTGTGAGCTGGTTACGACTGTGTTTACGTTAAAACTCACCAAGATGGGCAATGAGACATTTTTGAGTGTATTTGACCATTAATAAGCTGGAAAAAGGAGCTCATTTTTGCACTTGTATGTCAGAGGCGGCTTTATTACGGTATGTGTGTGTGCGCTTCAGATGAGAACATGAAATCTGCGGGAATTAGTAGAATTAACGTTATGTGCAACCCCGCGCAAAATTCAGACCGGTCACACCAATACTAACAAAAGTCCAGAAGAACACCCGTTCACAATGTTCAGAGGATCAAACGGACTGAATGAGAGGAGGCGGTGCGTGTCACTCGCTGTCGGTCGGAGAGGAGAGCGCAGCTGATATCCATACTGTAGAAAATGAGTATTGTATCGTTTCAGATATTTCAGTATCAATACATAGAGAAATATGGATATTTTTGACAACACTAGTAGGCATACACACAGGTTCGAAGACTCGTTCTCTCGCCCCCTACAGTGCAATTCGGCTAGGTGTACATCCGCGCTAAAATATCAAGGTGAAAGTCATCATAGCTTGCGTAGTATAGACCCAGCTCCTAACCCAACTTTGAGAATAGATTAACGGCATTATTTTTTTTAGCGCCCGATAAGAATCTCACGTTAACGCAGCACGTTAGCGCCGATAACGCCCCACCACTAATATATATATATTGTATTGCACTGATGCAGTATAGCAAGAGTAGGAAAGGTCACAAAGTCTCATTAATTTCATTAAATAAATAAATAAATAAAGCCCACATTTTACAGTGGATGGGAAATCATCTTGAATATCTCCCACATTATGTAAACTGCATTTATGACAATGAACTACACAGATGCCATAACAATATATCAATAAATGCACACACGTGGTCCTCTGCTTTTGATGCTGTCTGAATACAGGATGAGCCGCAGCCTGCCGTCGGTTCAATGTGTGACCCTGGAGCACAAAACCAGTCACAAGTCTCACAGGAATATTTGTGGCAATAACAACAATATATTGTATGGGTCAAAATTATAGATTTTTGTTTTATGCCAAAAATCATTAGGATATTAAGTAAATATCATGTTCCATGAAGATATTGTGTACATTTCCAACCGTAAATATATCAAAAATATATTAGGCTATTAGTAGCAGTATGCACTGCTAAGGACTTCATTTGGGCAACTTTAAAGGCAATTTTCTCAATATTTTGACTTTTTTGCACCCTCAGATTCCAGATTTTCAAATAGTTGTATCTCGGCCAAATATTGTCCTGTCCTAATGTAACCCCTCCTGTTCGAACTGCCCCGCTCCAAGCGGGACTCGAACCCAGCTCCGCCAGCATTCAGATGACGTACAAATCTCAATTTCAACAAATGTACCCTTATGACTGATTTTGTGGTCCAGGGTCACATTTGAGTTTTAAAGGGGAATGAGGTGATCACGAATTAGTGTTACGGAGCTAATCACATATTTTTAGGGGGGCTGGGTGGAAATTTAAGGAGGCTAAAGCCCTTCTAAAATGGGCCTAGTGACGCCCCTGGTGCTTAGGAGGATTCGGTTCAGAACTACAAACGCGTGCTAAAAAATGGCAAATGTGCGCGACCGACGGTTAAGTAGCAAGGTTTAGATAAAAGGGTTTAAATGTGACTAATAATCAACATTTAATTAATGGTACATTATTTAATGGTATCCGTGTTATTTTTCATCAGCAAACAACAATGTGGACTTTTATAAAGATCCGTTTGGCCATTAACTTTTAAATGCATCATTGTGCATTAAAATGAGGAGAGTCTCCGCTTGAAAATGTACACCTTGCTTGTGAAAATAGTACCAAAGCAAATACAAAAAACTGTAGTATCTAATAAATATTATTGTACCAAATATTATAGTACCATACTAGTACCAATTTAATAGGCACTAGAATCTAATGAATAAGTACTAGTGTCTATTTATTATGAAAGACCCACGACTGCCAGATCTGCTACTTCTTTTCTCTCCAATACGGTAGAAAATTAAATTTATTTAAATGTGGAGGATTTTAACTGTGGTAAGATGATTGACAGGCCAGTTTACAGTGAGAGGATGCGACAGAGCGTCCATTAAAAGATGCAATTTAATGACATGATAGTATGCAACACACTAAAAGAAATATATATTTTTCTTTACACTTTTAGGGCGTAGTATAAGTAGGCAAATTGGTACGCAGCACATGTCTGTGCCTTGGCCCCAGTCTCTCACCTTTTCTTTCTGTCTTCATCTTATTCAAGATTCTAGATGCTTTAGTGGCATAGTGAAAGGAAGCCTTATGTTGCTAAAACATTAGTAATACTAGCGTATGTATACACAGTCATACACACATATAGATACAATTTTAATAAAATATTTATACAATAAAATAAAATATCAAAAGTAGAACTGAAACAGTGCATTCTCCATCTCCATCTCTGTCTTTCTCCAATTTTATTCTAATAAATTTGCCTGTTCTTTTGTGCTCTTAGGTAATTGATTTCTCTGATGAATTTCCCAGCACATTATTAAAATCAATGACCAATAAGTCGTTTTATGCTGTACACTTATTTGAACCAGCCAAAATGACTTTTTGATTTTTCTTCATCGGGCCAGTTTCAATGACAGTGAGGTCATAGGTCATGAATTACCTGATAGCTAACCGTTTCCTGATCATAGATTCACATTATGGAGCGTGATGGAAATGCTCTGCTCTGGAAATGTTGGGATTCCACTTTAGACGTTGTTGATGGATCTTTCGATTTACTTATTTGTCACAGTTAAGAGGCGACATGTTGTTTGAAGCCTTCTTAGCTGTCGTAAAAAATAACTAATGCACAGTTTATCATGGCAGGATCAGCAATATGATTCACAGACTGCAATGTTCAATATATAATTATTAATTATTTATATGTATTGAAAACTAAGGCCTGGTTTCACAGACAGGGCTTAGATTAAACCAGGATTAGGCTTTAGTTCAATTAGCACATTTAAGACGCTTTTATAAACAGGCCATATAAAAACATTTCTGGTGTGCATCTTGAGACAAAACAATGACATATTTTAATAATACAATTTTTCCTTAATCCGTAGGGTTTAATTGGCCCACCCTTTGCAGCTCTAACAGCTTCATCTCTTCTGGGAAGGCTTTCCACAAGGTTTAGGAGTGTGTTTGTGGGATTTTTTGACCATTCTTCTAGAAGCGCATTTGTGAGGTCAGGCACTGATGTTGGACGAGAAGGCCTGGCTCTCAGTCTCCGCTCTAATTCATCCCAAAGCTGTTCTATCGGGTTGAGGTCAGGACTCTGTGCAGGCCAGTCACGTTCCTCCACACCAAACTCACTCATCATGTCTTTATGGAGCGACGCTTTGTGCACTGGTCAGTCATGTTGGAACAGAGCCATCCCCAAACTGTTCCCATAAAGTTGGGAGCATGAAATTGTCCAAAATGTCTTGGTATGCTGAAGCATTAAGAGTCCCTTTCACTGGAACAAAGGGGCCAAGACCAACCCCTGAAAAACAACCCCACACCATAATCCCCCCTCCACCAAACTTTACACTTGGCACAATGCAGTCAGGCCCCGTTCTCCTGGCAACCACCAAACCCAGACTCGTCCATCGGATTGCCAGACAGAGAAGCGTGATTGGTCACTCCAGAGAACACGTCTCAACTGCTCTAGAGTCCAGTGGTGGCGTGCTTTACCCCACTGCATCCCACGCTTTGCATTGCACTTGGTGATGTAAGGCTTGGATGAGCTGCTCGGCTATGGAAACCCATTCCATGAAGCTCTACACACTGTTCTTGAGCTCATCTGAAGGACACATGAAGTTTGGAGGTCTGTAGCTGTTGACTCTGCAGAAAGTTGGTGACTTCTGCGCACTGTGACCCTCAGCATGTGCTGACCCTGTGATTTTACGTGGCCTACCACTTCGTGGCTGAGTTGCTGTTGTTCCCAATCGCTTCCACTTTGTTATAACACCACTAACAGTTGAGTGTGGAATATTTAGTAGTGAGGAAATTTCCTGAATTATTGCACAGGTAGCAACTTATCACGGTACCACGCTTGAGTTCTCTGAGCTCCTGAGAGCAACCCATTCTTTCACACACGTTTGTAGAAGCGTCTGCAGGCCTAGTGCTTGATTTATACACCTGTGGCCATGGAAGTGATTGAACACCTGAATTCAATGATTTGGAGGGGTGTCCCAATACTTTTAGCAATATAGTGTATAAAGAAGTGCTTAAGTAGGTCAAAAAGCACTCTAAAGTTCAGCTAATTGCCTTTAAAATAAACTTGAATAAATTTGCATGTATTTGTAAACAATCTTCTCATTAGGGAGGAAAGTGTGCCCACTATAAAAATATGAATTTTCACAACTGCCTGCATGCCTACTCAAATGACAGAACCAGATTATGTGTGTATACAACACATGCAAACAAAACATAGTCCTGTCTTTGACCTTATTTTGTGTGAATACTAAAACTTACACATTCCTATAAATAACCACTGGAAGTCTCACACAGGAAACTAAAGAACCTTTCGAGCTCCAGCTAAATGTAAATATGCTGGTTGGTTTTCATAAATAATTCAAAAACATTTCTGTAATAGAGGAAGTGGCGATAGCTGTGTGTGTGTGTGTGTGTGTGTGTGTGTGTGTGTGTGTGTGTGTGTGTGTGTGTGTGTGTGTGTGTGTGTGTGTGTGTGTGTGTGTGTGTGTGTGTGTGTGTGTGTGTGTGTGTGTGTGTGTGTGTGTGTGTGTGTGTGTGAGAGAGAGAGAGAGAGAGAGAGAGAGAGAGAGAGAGAGAGAGAGAGAGAGAGAGAGAGGGAGAGACGGGCTCCCTGAAGTGTTTGTCCTCCCTGTTGTTTCTTTTTCCTTTCTTTAAAAAAAAAAAGAAAAAAAACCTTGTGGTTGTACCACAACATTTATGGCAAATTCCATGAGAGAATTTCAGGATACCCTGAAGTAATTAAAGAGGAATTCATTTCAAATTTATGTTTTGTCCCTTTGAGGATTTCCCAGGATAGTTCCTTTCAGATGGAGAACAATGTGCTCAATGACTCGATTATGTTTGTTTGTATTTATTATGTTCGGAGCGCTGTAAATAAGCCATGTTCATCTGTTGCCAGCCTAAAACTTCATATCTGAGGGCTGCCAAATGACAGGGTCAGACAGCCGCTGACACACACCGCAGTGTTTTTCATATTGCCCTAAATTCTGTGGCATTTGCACACGAGGAAACAATGGCGAATGAAAACGAGGGGATAGTTAATTCAGTTTTTCAGCGCTCATTCACGCACACATTTGTTTGCCAGTTATCAGAGGAGAGCTTCAGGTTTACCGTGTGTGTAAATGGCAATCATGCAGTGCAATGCATCTGAATGGGGTTTTGTTTAACAGAACAATCCAAATCCAAAAGGAGCATGTCACAATGTAATCATTTATTTTATTGATCTATTTTGTTTCTTTTGGGAGGTGAGGCGGCACATAGTAGAATGTGTTCTGCTGCTTTTGTACAAATCAGGTTAATATTTAACTGACCTGGTTATGCAGTGACTGAACCATTAAATGCTTCTGGAAAGGAGAGAAAAAAAATCACACTAAACTAAAAACTCCATGCTTGACACACTTTCATAATAAAACGTTAGTCATGGTGACTTTTTTCTCCAACACACCATTCGTATTACTTCCCAGAGACTAAACCTTTAGGGTTAAAATGAACATTTGGTCATTGTCTCGCTCTCATGTCCTTTGATTTTATGTTTTCTATGTATAAAGGAGCTACTCTTTTCCATGCCATGAACGTGGACACTGATATTTACTGTTATGCTACAAAAAAGCACCATAAAATATCATAAAAGTTGTCCATTCTATTCGTATTCTGAGGCCACACAGTATCTTTGTATGAGGAACTTAGTGAAAATTGAAGTCATTTTCCCTGAATATCGCTAATAAAAATGCTAATTTATCAATTTTTCTCATTCATAATCTCAACATTTGCCAACTCAAAATGTGCAGATTTGTTGTTGTAGACGTTGAAATGCCATAGGCTCTGTCTTGCGGCTGATTTCAGCACGCTGGTCTTTTTTACAATTTCCTTAAAAAAAAAAAGCACAGTGATCAGATCACATAAGCACTGAATTCTTCAGACAAAATCAGAAAATAACAAATTTACCTGACCATTTGAAGTTCATGCAAAACAGTTTTTTCCCCCTGCAAAAGCACTAATTTTAACAGCATGATAACATTGGTACGTTGATAACTGTCATTAACGTGCAATGCAATCCTACTGTGCTTCAAAAAAGCTCTCTAAAGTTCAGCTAATTACATGTAATATCATTTTTATGTACTTATTTTTCACATGGTAGTGGGACCTTAATATATTTCATTTTAAAAATTACACTTAGCTGATAGCAATGTTTTTCAACATTTTAAAGTTTTTCATAGCCTAAGATAGCCTGGATGCTAGTTGAACTTAGCCCCGCCCACAACATTTGAGGTCGGGAAGTTCGGTCTGGACTTGATCCGTTGTGGAGCAACTATGCTGGAACCAGAGCTGTTCGGACCAATCAAATCATCAGGGCGGGCTTTATACGATGATGGACAGATGATCAACAGTAACGTAATCATCCACGTCACCAAAGAGCGCTTGGGTTGAATTTGTTCACTAAACGGAGAACTTGTTGGTATATGCGTTCACCATATTTCTCTCAAAATTGATGATGGTGTTGGTAAGTACTCCGTGTATCGTTACATCCTTTTACAACACCGGCAAAGATCGTTTACACTCATCTTCTTCTTCTACTTCTTCCAGCGTGCGTGCGGTTGAGTTCTGTTGACAACTATGCGTCGCTCAACACGTCACTTTCTTCATTGCTCTGATTGGTTGTAGGTCTATCCAATTGAGTGCAGAGGCATTTTCTTTCCTGGTCCGGTTGAAACACGTCCCATAATCACAGCCCAATGCAGCAGGAGCAGACTCATATTCTGACTAGAATCTGAGTATGACGACGTCAGGCTAAGCCTAAGATACATCTGAGCAAAAAAGCCATAGGGCCAGATTTACTAACAGCTTGCGCCAGTGCAAACCCTCTTCTGGCATTAAAAAAACTACTGTCAGGATTTACTAAAGACAAGCTGTGAAAAATGTGTACTGAATTATTTTTGTGTCTGACCTTATTGCATATGCATTTGTAGGAGTTTCCCTTTTAGACGCAACATTTATGGGAAGAGAGTATTTAAATGAATCATACGCGGTGATTTACTAAGGTTTGCGCTCGTCAATTTACTGGTGTTTGCGTCATTATTTACCGCCTAAAAAAAGCATGTCTTAAACCAGATGCTAATTTACGCTGCTCTTGGTAGATTGTGTTGATCATTATGGAAATTATCTTTAATTTGTTATCTTTGTTATCTTTGTTATATTTGTTATCTTTAATTTGTCATTAGCAGATCACGCACTGAACTTTTCACTCCCATCGGCGTTACTCCTATTATGGGTTTGCGCTCTCACACTAATTTGCTCATGTTTAGTAAATCTGGCCCTTAATATACATTTTCACAAATATCCTGACCTTGGCAGTTGGTCTTCTGGGCACCACTGCACATTCATGAGACTCTATCAGCGCTGCAGTTCACTCCGACTCTCCTAGAAAAAGCACACAATCAAAATTGATAAAATAATACAACACCTAGAAATCCGCAAAAAAGTATCCATGACCTTTCTTCACTGAGATGAATATCTCCAGACTCCCAGAACTCCAGTTGTCAGAGAATGACAGTTGACAGATGTGAACGCGATAACTTGTAGTTACGATGACCATAACAGATATTCACCTCAGGGAAGAACGTATTTCATGTTGTGTTTTTATTATTCTTGATTTCTCACAACTTGCAGTGCTTTTCCTGGATGAGTCGGAGTGACCTGTGGCGCTAATAGTCTCATGAAGGTGCAGTGGTTCACATAAGACCACGTATTTTCATAAAAGTTCTGTTTATTTTTTAGCAAACTTTAATGCATACCCCCAGAACACTTGGTGCCAGATTTGCTAAACAGGGCAAATTAATGTGAGAGCACAATTCACCCATCGCCGCACTTTTGATTGACAGGTGATCTGACCAATCATATTGCCAAATCTGCCGTTTTCTCTGACAAAGCAGTCAGGAGAGTTAGTAGTTTAACGTTGGTGGACTTGAACTTGGAAAAACGGTGTGTACTGACGTCTTTCTGCAGTTGAAACAACATTAATTTTAGTGTTCATTCATGTTTATTTCATTATTATCAATGAACTAGAAGGAAGATATGATCGGTTCACAAGCAGCTTTAGCTGAGGCGCTACAGCGATCACCACACATTAAAGAGCCACAAAACGCTATTTATTGTTTACATTTCTTTAAAAAAAAAAAATGTCAAAGTTGAGATTTTGTTTCATATCAAAAGTAACTTGCTCTGTCCTGTCTGTCGGCGTGTTGTCAGTGTCCTCTTTGCTCCGCAATGTATTTTCTCTACATGAGAACACGTGTGTGGTGTGAGAGCACCATGGCTTGTCGGACATAGCAACAGTAACGTCTCGGTTACGTATGTAACCCTCGTTCCCTGAAGGAGGGAACAGAGACGTATGTCGGAACTGACCGACGAATTGGGATCTGTTTTCAGAGACCAATCAACTTTGAGTGTATAGAAACGAGCCAATGAACATTGGCATGCGGTTCGCGCATTCCACGTATAAATACGGAAGTGGAAGTACCGCATATCGTTTTCAACTGAGGAGCCGAGATAAGTGGCTCGGGCCTTCAGTTGAAGCACAGCACCTGGCGACGGGACGGGGTCTCCGTTCCCTCCTTCTGGGAACGAGGGTTACATACGTAACCGAGACGTTCCCTTTCAGTCAGTCACGTTCGACGTACGTCGGAACTGACCGACGAATTGGGATCCCTACCAACACGCCAGGGATGCTGGCCCTTCCAGTGCCCTGCCTGAGCTCGCTGGACCTCTCCTATGTTGGAGTAGGAGTCAGGGCTCCCGGCAGGGAAGGATAGTCACTTGCTGTTCCTGCAAAACCCACTCAGAGTGACTACTGGATAACGCTGGGAAAGTGTGCCTGTCTCGGGAGATGGTACGCTGCGGAGCCACATCCTTCTATGGAAGGAGAGGTGGAAATATGCATAAGGACTAACCTATCAGGGTAGTGCAACATATGGAAGTCTCTGGGTGGACCCAACTTGGTCCCATGAGGGGAAGAACACACCCAGAGACGACAGAGCGGGCTCTGTCCAGGGAAAGACACGGGGCTAGCCGAGTAGGGTAGCTGGTAGCCGCTCGCATCAAATTCAAGACACTGGTGCTCGCCTTCAAAGCAACCACTGGCTCTGCACCAAGATACCTAAACTCGCTTATTCAGACATACACACCCTCCAGGAGCTTGCGTTCTGCCAGTGAACGACGCCTTGTGGTGCCATCCCAAAGAGGCATGAAATTACTCTCACGGACCTTTTCCTGGACCGCCCCCACCTGGTGGAATGACCTGCCTATCTCAATTCGAGCAGCTGAGTCTGTAGCCATTTTCAAAAAACAACTAAAGACACATCTCTTCCAGAAGCACCTGACCAATCAAGAATAGCACTTAACATTCTATTCATTTTCTGTCTGTCAATTTATTTAAAAAAATAAAAAATTAAATAAAAAAAAAATTAAAAATTAAAAAAAAAGCCGAAGAGAGCGCACGTCACGTTGTCCTGTGTGTTCTGTGTTAGATTAACTGAGACTTGTTACAGCACTTGCATACTGTAGCCCTGAACTGTTCTAGTTGCTTCTATTGCTCTCATTTGTAAGTCGCTTTGGATAAAAGCGTCTGCTAAATGACTAAATGTAAATGTAATGGTACCATGGAAAATACAGATATGGGGTAGCCGTTAGGGGAACGCAACATATAGAACCCAGCCTACACACACGTTCCACAAGCATACAGGTGCAGGCCTAGTGTCAGACAGTCCGCAACGTCTGACACCGCAGGGGTGACGGAGGAACTCACAGGGTTAGCCATTTCCGGGGAACTCAACTGGAGCAAATAGACGCACGTATTTGACCCAGAGGGCGGGAGTGACATTTAACATTTTGAACGGAAGCTTGTGCAGGGCCCGATTCAAAATGCGCAGGTCCAAGATTGGTCTTAACCCACCCCCTTTCTTGGGTACAATGAAGTAGGGGCTGTAGAACCCCGAGCTCATATCGGCAGAAGTAACCAGCTCGATCGCGCCCTTCGCCAGCAGGACATCAATCTCGGGCCGCAAGACATGGGCAGTGCTGCTCCGCACTGAGGTGAAGAGGATGCCCTTGTTCTTGGGAGGCCGGCGTGCGAATTAAATCGCATAGCCGAGTCTGATGGTACCGATGAGCCAGCGTGACGGTCTGGGGAGGCCAAGCCAGGCCCCCAGAGACCGAACAAGCGGGACCAACGGCACCACAGACGTACCCGGGGTGAGGCAGCAAGGTGGAGCACTCAGACCCGACTCGGGTGAGAAGGCCAGGGGGCGTCCTCGGTGCCCACACTGCGGCCCCCTGGCGAGGGGTGAGAGGGGAGGAAAGGAGTGGCAAGGCCCGGGGGCGTCGCCCACTGCCAACCTGTCCCTCTCGGAGCTCAGGGAGGGAGGAAGCGGGTCGCCGGGGCAGGATGTTTATGATGGCCTCCGTCTGCTTCTGGGCCACCAAGAACTGCTGGGCGAAGTTCTCGATGGCGTCACTGAAGAGGCCGGCCTGGCAGACAGGGGCGTTGAGGAACCGCACTTTGTCGGCCTCACGCATATCCGCCAGGTTCAGCCATAGGTGGCATTCCTGGACCACAAGTGTGGACATCGCCCAACCCAGGGTGCGTGTGGTGACTTTCGTACACAGGAAACTGACTGCAGCAAGGAGCGCATTCTTATAAAACTAGAGATTTTGGTTTGATTGTTTACTCTCACATCCAAATCAGTCGTCGAGCGGTGACTGGTGTGCTGGAACTGAACAAGCCAGGAATGAGAGTGAAGTGAGTGATTGATTATAAACGCATTAAACAGAGAGGGTAAAATCCTGTCAATTCACTGTAATACATAATTTATTCCTACATTTTAGTGTTTATTAAGGCTTTCAGACCATATTCTTCACACAAAAAATGACTTGTTGAATTTACTTATAAAAGCAGCGTCAAGTGGTTCCACGCAACTATATTGAGTAATTTTTACAAATAACAGTTTAGTTATATGAAGAAATGCAAGTAAAGCGAGTAAATACAAACCATTTGAATAATTTGTCACTGTTACATAATATTTATATATGCAGTTTGCCTAATAATGTTATGTTAAATTTATATAAGTTTATGAAAGGTGGACACATTTCTCAATTTAGTTTACCATATTAAATTAACTATTTGCTCTACAAGTGTGGAAAACTATAACATATTTTTAGAAATAATAGCATATAGCAACTATAGCATATTTTTAGAAACAAAATTCAAAAATAACTCATTGGACAAACTCAATTCAATTGAGGGCAGGAATTCTATCCAATAAATGTGTAAATGATTGCCCACATAAACACAGGCACCTCTCTTCTGCATAATGGTATCCACAAAATCACAGAAACGTCTCTAAATGTCCAACATAACTGAAAATTAAACACTAACACTAACAACATCTTTCTCTCTACTGAAAAACATAAAATAACACTTTCATCCGTAAATTTACCCTCCTAATGCTGTCCCTTGCAAAGCATGCTGGGAACTACAGATCCACTGCCCAGTTTGTTCGTTTCACTCAGCAATGTTAAGTTGACTGAACAAACACTTATTAAGTAAAGCTGACAATACTCGTTTTTAGTAGAAACAACTCAGTAAATTTAAGTTCATGTAGTTACACGAGTTTGTAAGTAATGTGAACAAGGAGGATTTGAGTGCAACTAACAACAGTGAAAGTTCTGAAAATAAACAAAATAACTGGTCAAATTTGTTTTTAAACATTATTGATTATTAAGTTAAACGTTTAAAACGCAGTTCCATAAAACATATATATATATATAACAGTTTGAGTTTGTATTCTTTTCTGCTTTTTTTTTCGTACAAATGTTCATATTGCTTTACTATATTTTGTCTATTTTTGGAGTTCTTGCTTATAAATAAATGTTCACCTTTTTATTAGTCTATTACTGTTGTCTTTTTACTAGTAATTTCCTCTGTGATTTTAATTGTGGATTTCCCTTTTTGGCCTAGAGCTGTGTTGCCAAAATTATTTTAATTGGGTTGATTTTACCTCACCATTTTTAGTGTATTGTAAATTTAAATAATAAGTACTTAATGCATTTTTACAGTAAATTCACAGTATTAATACAGTAGAATTACAGTATATTGCTGGTAACTCTGCTGCCAGTATTTTACTGGAAAATAAAAAAAATACTGGACAATTCTGTATTTCGTTTTACGGTAATAAGCTGTAAAGCAATTTCACAGTATTCATACCGTAGAAGTACAGTAGATTGCTGGCGACTCTGCTGCCACACTGTAAAAAATAAAAACGGAAAATGTACTGGTAATTTTCTGCCAGGACATTATCCAGATATTTCTGTTAACCCTTAAAACACAAACTAATGCAATGTGTAATTCAAAATACAGGTAAAAGACCTGTAAAAAAAAAAAACAAATACTATTATACTATTTTTACAGACTTTTTTTACAGTGCAGTACTTTACCGTTATTTTACAGAGACATTTTTTACAGTGCCTGGAGCAGTGGGCAACCATTTGCTGTGGCACTCTGGGATTGATTGAGGGTTAGTTTCTTTACTCAAGGGCACCTCAGTCATTTCCTGTCGGTGTTGAGAATCAAACCCACAACTTCAGGTTACCAGTCTGACTCTCCAACCATTAGGCCACGACTGCCCCAGTAAATCTGGTAAATCTGACCAATAGTCAAGGTCAGGATTTTGTTTAATTTCAGTTGTTTTTTCACCAAACCCTCCCATACACCCCCAGAACACTTGGAGTATATGACGAGATATACTTTTCTCTGACTTGTGCGCCGGTGGCTAGTCGTGGCTCTGACAACGAAAGCCCTTGTTTAAATGCAGATCAGTTTCCTGCGGAACGCTATTTAAGCGATGTGGCAAAAACGTTTAGCAGTTTTTGTATTGTCTTTATCGCTTTATTACCAGTTAACCCGTGCCACGTTTGTTTGAGCAGGTAATTGAGTGGCGCTCTCTCCTTTGTGTGTTCTCTACAGCAGACTCCATTTCACGCCGAGGTCAGAGCGAGCCGCGCGGCTGCGAGCAGGTACAGCGCAGGGGAGCGCGGGGGTGGACGGGTTGAGAGGGGCTTCTGTTCTAATCGCACCTCGCTCCAAACTTTAACCAACACTCTCCTCATCATAGTGAAGTGGCGGTGAGAGAGGGGGGAGCGCAGGTCAGCGGTGCTGTGAATAGACCTCATCAGCGAGGGCCAGAGATCAAATCCTCACATTACTCCAAGAACAGTCACCTCTATGACCCCGCCAATATCACACGCCTAACGCAATTATTTGCAATCAGCAAATGTGTGATTCATTATAAAAGATTTCTTACCCTGATATAATTTGCTATTGTTCGCAGGGGGAAAAAGCCACACAAAGGGCCTTTTTAAGTGTTATTGTAGAGAGCAGAGCCCTTTGTTTAAGACACTTTCATATTGCGGTAGTTAAAGTCTGATTAAAGTCTGAAATGGAGAGATGAAAATGAGCCCGTGTAATGTAGCGAGTCTTGCTGGGAAGGAAATGGCTGGTGTTCTCGTACACACTCCCTATTGAACTGATTTGTAAATAGACTTTTGACAAAAATCCTACAATTTCTGTGTCACTTTTCCTGCCGGTATATTTTTCTCCTGATTGTAGGCGAGAGAACTGCTGGGATATAATCAGACTCAGTGTTTACCGGAAAGTTTGTCTCTCTAAACTGTGTTGGAGAGACTTGGGAACATGCTGGATTGTATTTAAGAACATAAATATCAAACTCAGAGACTGTTGTTTCCAAACCAGCAATATTATGTTTTCTTTATCGCCGCATCCTCAAGGGAACCCTTTTATTTAAGTGTTTCCTTAAAATGTTTCTGGAATTACTTGATATTTGTCTGAAGCATTTGAATGTTGGAGTCGCATGCTTTTTGTCCTTAGCATTTGCTTTGGCATTTGAAATCAATGCAAGGTAACAAACGGTTCAAAGAAACGCAAACTTCCTGTTTGACTGAATGTGTAAATTTAATGACGTGCGGACAGACTAATGATGGATTTATGCATGTCTCGGACATGTTTGATTAGCAGGGGTTAAACATTTCTGTTGTTGTGCGTTTAAGTTTTTCTAGTTTTGCTCATGTGGCTCATTAACGAGGAACAAATATCTTTCTCATTTGCTTATTTCTCAACCTCTATCCATAGGAGGTTTTTTTTTTTCAATCCTGCAAAGACTATCTTCTGCATATCTCTACCTTCCAGACTGTAATGCAATTATGCACACTTTTCAAGAAACTGCTTAATGTGATGCAATTAAGACTGTTTAAAAAAAGAAAACGTGTTCATTTCTAGTTCTAAGGGAGCTGCTATGTCCCAGTCTCTATCATACGTGGTTATCATTTGATCATTGGCTTTCCTATAAAAGAATGAATGCTTTGTTGCATTATCGTCATGTTTGAAAAATGTGCCTCCGTCTACATTTTTGCAAAACTCCAAAAACGTAACTAAAAAAAGGTTCTATATAGCACCAAAAATGGTTCTTCGTCGTAATCATAGGGGAACCATTTTTGGTGCTATATAGCACCATATCGTAGCATGTTCTGTATATGCACTCTAAAAAAAAAAAGGTTCTATATTGCACCAAAAATGGTTCTTGGCTCGTAATCATAGGGGAACCTTTTTTAGTGCTATATAGCACCAATTTTGGTGCTTCAGTGGTTCTTCAGCGGTTCTTCAGAGGTTCTTCAGCGGTTCTTCAGAGGTTCTTCACCGGTTCTTTGACTAAGGTGCTATATAGCACCTCTGAAGAACCGCTGAAGAACCACTGAAGCACCAAAATTGGTGCTATATAGCACTAAAAAAGGTTCCCCTATGATTACGAGCCTTTTTTTTTAGAGTGTGGTAGCGGTACTTTATAGCACCATACACTCTAAAAAAAAAAGGTTCTATATGGCACCAAAAATGGTTCTTGGCTCGTAATCATAGGGGAACCTTTTTAAGTGCTATATAGCACCAGTTTTGGTGCTTCAGTGTTTCTTCAGTGGTTCTTCAGAGGTTCTTCACCGGTTCTTTGACTAAGGTGCTATATAGCACCGCTAACTATGGTGCTATACAGCACCGCTACCATATACAGAACATGCTAAGATATGGTGCTATATAGCACCAAAAATGGTTCCCCTATGATTACGACGAAGAACCATTTTTGGTGCCATATAGAACCTTTTTTTTTTAGAGTGTAGTTAGCGGTGCTATATAGCACCTTAGTCAAAGAACCGGTGAAGAACCTCTGAAGAACCGCTGAAGAACCTCTGAAGCACCAAAATTGGTGCTATATAGCACTTAAAAAGGTTCCCCTATGATTACGAGCCAAGAACCATTTTTGGTGCCATATAGAACCTCTTTTTTTTAGAGTGTACATACAATTCACCGCAGGTTTCATCTGAAATGAAAACACCAGTAAAAACAGTACAGGAAAACACCAACCAATTCCTTTTAAATTATGTTTACAGGGACAGATTATCAATAAATGAAGACTTATTTCACACTGTTCCATTTACACTTCTATGTTATGACCTCAGATAACACTTTTACCATAGTGAATCATTTGTAAACTAACACATTTTGATGTTTCCATCACATAATAATCTCCATATGTATTGCTTTTTTACTGTAGTAAACTTGCTTTGTAGCTCACCTGGTACAGCGCTGCACTTCGAGTTGTAGCAAGCCAAAATGTTACGGTTGCTTCAGCAAATGCGTATTTATTTCAGGTTTGCTTTTATTAGTCATGACATGATAAATCAAATTTGCCTTGATCTTTTGACATATAAGAGGTCTTTGTACCATTAAAACATCCTTTTTTTTCATCCAGTTTCAGAGCTTAAAATGGCCTCCTCATTATAAACAAAGCATGTTTTTATTCAAGCTTCAAAAATGGTTTGTTTTGAAATTGGGGGACTTGTGCATTTGCATGTCCACCTCCAGAGCAAGACATCAACCAAAAGTTATACACAGGGCTAGACATGAACTTTTTTGCTCAGCAGCCACTGTGGCTAGTGGTTTTCCAAAGTTACTAGCCACTCAGCATTTTCACTGGCCACAATTTTGACATTGATACCATGGGGAAAAACTGCCATATTTTTAATATCATCTCATAATCTGGCAGCAGGTTTATTAGGCTGCTGTCACTTAAAGACCTGACACACGGATCCGATGCTGAAATTCAGAGCCAACACCAACAATATTCATCCGGAGAAAATGAAAGGAGTGAATGAGGGGAGATGGGTTTGTGTGTAACTCGCTGTCGGAAAGATGAGAGAGAGAACGAGAGAGAGAGAGAGAGAGAGAGAGAGAGAGAGAGAGAGAGAGAGAGAGAGAGAGAGAGAGAGAGAGAGAGAGAGAGAGAGAGAGAGAGAGAGACGCTGGTATTGTGTGTCTATTCTGTGGGAAATTAGTATTGGAAACGTTTCAGATATTTCAGTATCGATAAGTATCGAAAAATCAATATTTTTTGACAACACTACATTGCACTTTGTTTATTATTTCAGATGCCTTTTTAAGGCTACAATTGAAAAATGTATATATTATACAGAAAGACTGTGAAAACTTGCATAACGCCAGATTGTCTGGTGGAAGACAATTACTCACTGAGAGGACACTTCTCGCAGACGACATCTCACTGAGTGAATCAACTAAAATTAGCCTTTAATTTACATGTATTTCCCTTCCCCAGAATTTCCCCCCATCCTATTCCACTTCATGCTGGGAGATCACCGAAATATACCCAAAATCTATTGGATTTAATGTCAATTCTCACTATACAGTATCTCACTATACAGTATCTCACTATACAGTATCTCACTATACAGTATTATATGTGTTTGATATCGTTTGAAATGTCTCAGTGCGACTGGTACAAAAATCTTATAACCACAGAAGTATCCAAGAAGTTAATAAGAGTTTTTAGAGCTTAGAGATATTTTACTTATGATGGTGGGTGGTTTCTCTTCAAGACAGACAGATGGGAGTGTGATTCAATTTAAATTCCCTTTGTTATCATGTGTTTCCATTTGAAAGAGGTTTCGGTCTGGTCTGACTTACTCAATTCGATGTAGCAGAAAGTTTGGCACGCAACTGTAATGAGGTTGGCCCGTAACGTGGAGGGCCTTGATGCTCTCCGTTATGTAATATTCAGAAGTCAGGTATCAATATCTTATTCGTTAGAGTATTTGATGTTGTGTATGGATTATCTTTGAATTGATTATGTAATTGGCATTATACATGTACCTGACAATACCTGATAATAAATTGTTATATTTTTGATCCTTTCTGAATTACTCTGTAATCTCCAGTACGGAATGGTATAATTGCAACAAAAGGTTAAAACAGATTGATTAAATGTGTGACTAACTATTAAATATAAATGACCAAACAACCAATTGGCATCTATCTTAAATTCGAGATTATGATAAAATGGAGTCAGATAAAGAATATTAGAATTAAATTAATTCTGCTCAGCTGAAAAACACAGAACGCGCAGTGACCTTCAACCGCAGATCGTTACCGTCCTTGGAACGAGATTTTAGCGGCCTTACAATATATAAAATTTAACCCGCCAAAGTGACTAGTAGGAGTGACTGTTACACGCCACTGCTGAAATACAGGTTGGCGGTTGTTAAAGGGGTGGTTGATTGAAGTCTCTGATGTGCCCAGAGTGTGTATGTGAAGTTTTAGCTCAAAATACCCCACAGATAATTTTTTATATCATTTTAAAATTGTCACTTTTTGAGGGTGAGCAAAAACATGCCGTTTTTGTGTGTCTCTTTAAATCCAAATGAGCTGCTGCTCATGGGGTGGAGCTTCAAGAACTCTAGTTAGCAGCTCTGATATCCTCATGCAGAAAGGCAATGAAACGGTTCAGCCTTTAATGTTCAAACCGGAGTCGGACAATGATGGAGAGACTCAAGAAGAAGTGACAACATGTAGAATGAGACCAGATTTAACTATATTCAAGTCATTGATAAGCATATTCTGTCATGATAATCTCACCCTCTTTGTTGTGTGTTCCCGGGGCTGGAGTTTATGTAAATTTTAGGTTTGTGATGTCACTAACCCGGGAGGAAGCTTGTGTAGTCCCAACCAGCCGTTTGTTGTAGTCCATAAAAAGCGTTTTCTTTCTCCCTTTGCTTTGAACTTTGAGCGTCGTAACTTTGCAGATGTTGTTTATGCTCAAACAGCAACATCACACACTAACTAAAGTTAAAAAGTCAAATCATAATCACCACACCATAGGATGTGATGTGAGCATTGTACCAAAAGCAAACAGAGCCCGTTATAATCACTGATGCCGTCTACACTGGATACAGAATACAGATGCACGTTCATTTTACTCCACATGCTTGAGTCTGCCGACAACAGGACAAATGGAAGAGTAAATAGAAGCTTAAAGGAACATTTGCTTTGACACGTCCAGTTTAAACAGCTCGTTTGTGTCTCTATACAGAATTCAGAAGGATAACAGTGTCGGAAACAAGTGGATGGTTTACTTTAATGGCATCTCAGATTGCGTTGACGGATTATATGTTTGTTCGGAGCATTTTGTTTTGTCAGCGAGGCACAGTTTAATGGAGAGTCCGCAAAGAAACTTTTGTTGATAGATGAAGCAGCCAACTGTATTGATGGTTTTATACGGCTAATGTCTTCAAAACACTTACTTGTGTGCAGTAGCGACTGGCTGTTGATATTGTTTCTTATGCAATGACATTAGCCAATCATAACAGTGGCCGAATACTGACAAGCCTTAAGGAGCCGCCACTTAAATATGGATCATTTCAGAGGGTCAGAATTAGGGTTAAAAATAAGCTAGCACTTTAGTGTAGGGTCCAATTATCACTATTAACTAGTTGCTTATTATCATGCAAATTACTAGGATATTGTCTGTTTATGTTCAAAAAACTTTATTAACATTATAGATGAACCTCAAGGAACATTTAAAATTAAAATCTTTGTCATGAATCCTTTAACTGTAAAAAAAATAAAAATGTTTCAACTTAAAAAGTGTTTGTGCTGCCTTAAATTTTTAAGTTTAGTCAACTCAAATATCCAAGTTGTCTCTTAGTACAACTTCACAATTCAAGTTGACTAAGCTTGGCATTTTAAGGCAGTACAACTTTTGTAAAAGTTGAAACAACTTTTTTACAGTATAGAGCATTAAGATTTTAGTGCACATCACTAGGCATTTCATTTCCGAGAACCAACGTGATAAAAATGTGCTACATTTATGTTCTTCAGTTTCGAAAACTGAACATCCTTTAGTGCCACTGGATGTTTTACTTTGAAAGTGCCACAAAACGTCCAAGAAGAGATTTTTTTGCAGGTTCACTGATTTCGGATTTCTGAGCCTGGGTTGTTTCTTATATCTAAATATTATAAATGTACCTAAAATTATTTTATTTTTTTGCTGATTCAATCTCATTGAGATATTGGGATGTTGAAAGATTTAGGGTCAGCAAGGTTTTTACCGAACCCAAACCTTTGAACAGTAGTGTAGATGTCTTCATTTTTTCAAAATCATAAAATAGACTCATATTAAGAACATTTGGATCTTTAGGCAGCATCTTCATTTCAAACCAAACATTTTTGAAATGTTTTTCTTTCACACACTCACATGTCTTGGTCTGGTAGATGTTAGTGGTGTCAGCAATAATCAGTCGCACTAAATTGCTCACAACAGTAGAGATGACTCTAATTAGCGGCTGTTCAGGGAGCGCTGGATGAGCGTGTGTGGGAGAGAGGAAGGAAGCTGTCATCTGTCAGGAAGAAGAATTCAGAGTGTGCAACTTCACCAACTCATCTGTAACTCTGCCATTGAATCACATCCTCAGCCAATACGAATGTGAATCTGTTGCTGAACCAATTGACAATTTTTCTTAAATGTTCTGTCCTCGGGTTTCTGTTCTGAGAGAGAGAGAGAGAGAGAGAGAGAGAGAGAGAGAGAGAGAGAGAGAGAGAGAGAGAGAGAGAGAGAGAGAGAGAGAGAGAGAGAGAGAGAGAGAGAGAGAGAGAGAGAGAGAGAGAGAGAGAGAGAGAGAGAGAGAGAGAGAGAGAGAGAGACAGAGAAATCTCATGTGTCATCTAGAATTTCAAAAGAGATCTCAATGTTTTCAACTATTCTCTGATTTGCTAAGATTCCAACTTCTGCTATCAAGATTTTCAACATGAGCTCAAACATTTTTCCATGACAAAATGTGACAAGCTATATGATCTACATACATTTTAGGCCTAAATGATAACACTGGTGTCAGCTTTTATTTCTCCTAAAGATTTGAGAAAACCATTATCCTAAACATTAAAAAAATAAAGTGGCTCTTACTTGCATGTTAATTGCAATTAAATGAAAATGTATTATAGTTTAAATTCATATTAAATGCAATCAGCCTTTGTACTGACAAGCATGAAATACACTTCAATGTCATTTCTATTGAAACTTGTATGGCATGCATTTAAAAGGGGTGGTTGATTATGATTTGACTTTTTTAACTTTAGTTAGTGTGTGATGTTACTGTTTGAGCATAAACAACATCTGCAAAGTTACGACGCTCAAAGTTCAAAGCAAAGGGAGATATTTGCTTTTACATAAATTGCTTTTGAGGACTAACAAACGGCTGGTAGGGACTACAACGAGTTTCTTCCTGGGTTGGTGACATCACAAACCCTAAAACTTACATAAACCCCGTCCCCGGGAATACCCAATAAAGGCCATGTTGAGAAGAGGAAGAGTTGTTGTAGTCGAGCACATTTGGGAGTCACTCAAGCTGTCCCATCCGTCTTTCGCATTTATTGTAATACAGTACAAAGACAAATGCAATAAAAGCAAGATGACAACATAAGTTATAACCGTAATAAACTAAACTACACCTGTTCTCTCTTCATTCAGCAGATATTCTCTGGGTCTGTAGGATCTTACAACAGTTCCCACACCAGCGATTTATGGGTTATCGTGGCAGAATATGCTAATCAATGACTTGAAGATAGTTAACTCATAAATTCATCAACTAACCACCATTCAGAAACGTCCTGTCTCATTCTGCATGTTGTCACTTCTTCTTGAGTCTCTCCATCATTGTCCGACTCCGGTTTGAACATTAAAGGCTGAACAGTTTTTACATTTTTCAGTGTGCGTCTGCGTGAGGTAATCAGAGCTGCTAACACCATCTTCTTGAAAGGGGGCGGGGAGCAGTAGCTCATTTACATTTAAAGGGACACATAAGGGACACTCCAAACTGAATTATCTTGTATGGTATTTTGAGCTAAAACTTCACACTCTGAGGACATCAGAGACTTATTTTACATATTGTAAAAAGGGGCATAATAGGTCCCCTTTAAAGGTAACACTTTATTTTACAATGTCCTTGTTATATGTTAGGCTACATGTACTTACCATAGTAATAACAATAAATTATACATAATTACATGCAACTCTCCAACCTAATCCTAACCTAATTACTCAGTACATACATTATATATATATATATATATATACACTCACCTAAAGGATTATTAGGAACACCTGTTCAATTTCTCATTAATGCAATTATCTAATCAACCAATCACATGGCAGTTTCTTCAATGCATTTAGGGGTGTGGTCCTGGTCAAGACAATCTCCTGAACTCCAAACTGAATGTCAGAATGGGAAAGAAAGGTGATTTAAGCAATTTTGAGCGTGGCATGGTTGTTGGTCCCAGACGGGCCGGTCTGAGTATTTCACAATCTGCTCAGTTACTGGGATTTTCACGCACAACCATTTCTAGGGTTTACAAAGAATGCTGTGAAAAGGGAAAAACATCCAGTATGCGGCAGTCCTGTGGGCCAAAATGCCTTGTTGATGCTAGAGGTCAGAGGAGAATGGGCCGATTGATTCAAGCTGATAGAAGAGCAACTTTGACTGAAATAACCACTCGTTACAACCGAGGTATTCAGCAAAGCATTTGTGAAGCCACAACACGCACAACCTTGAGGCGGATGGGCTACAACAGCAGAAGACCCCACCGGGTACCACTCATCTCCACTACAAATAGGAAAAAGAGGCTACAATTTGCACGAGCTCACCAAAATTGGACAGTTGAAGACTGGAAAAATGTTGCCTGGTCTGATGAGTCTGGATTTCTGTTGAGACATTCAGATGGTTGAGTCAGAATTTGGCGTAAACAGAATGAGAACATGGATCCATCATGCCTTGTTACCACTGTGCAGGCTGGTGGTGGTGGTGTAATGGTGTGGGGGATGTTTTCTTGGCACACTTTAGGCCCCTTAGTGCCATTTGGGTATTGTTTAAATGCCACGGCCTACCTGAGCATTGTTTCTGACCATGTCCATCCCTTTATGACCACCATGTACCCATCCTCTGATGGCTACTTCCAGCAGGATAATGCTCCATGTCACAAAGCTCGAATCATTTCAAATTGGTTTCTTGAACATGACAATGAGTTCACTGTACTAAAATGGCCCCCACAGTCACCAGATCTCAACCCAATAGAGCATCTTTGGGATGTGGTGGAACGGGAGCTTCGTGCCCTGGATGTGCATCCCACAAATCTCCATCAACTGCAAGATGCTATCCTATCAATATGGGCCAACATTTCTAAAGAATGCTTTCAGCACCTTGTTGAATCAATGCCACGTAGAATTAAGGCAGTTCTGAAGGCGAAAGGGGGTCAAACACAGCATTGGTATGGTGCTCCTAATAATCCTTTAGGTGAGTGTATACTGTATGATTACACTGAAACAATAACAACTTAAAATAAAGTGTAACCCATTTAAATATATATTTGTAATTACACATTTGTAATGCTGAAATTGCAATATAGTACATTTAAAATCATATTTACTGTAATTGTATTTTCCACGTACTTTAGTATGTTAGTCAACACATAAAAATAAGTGCACTTCTTTAAAGCATGAAAAAATATTATTAATGCTTTAATTTGACATTATTGCAAAGTGCACCTTTGCTTACATAGTTATGTACACTTACAGCCTTTTATTAATACTCATTATATGTGATATTATATTATCTGCAAGTAACGTTTTTTAAAATGTTTTAATATTCGAAGAACTCAAATCAAATATATTTAACACTATGTATATACATCTATATACTGTAGCGCACAACAATGGCTCGCATTGTGCTCAGATTTGCCAAAGTCTGCAATCAAGGCAGAGATCTCAATATGAGCTCAAACGTTTCTCATCTAATTCTTTGAAGACCAAAAGATCTGTGGAGTTTTATGAGTCACATTTATGACTAAATGAATACTTGGTTAATGCCAGAGTTGATTGGCAGCAAATGCATATGGAAAAGCGTCTGCCAAACGCATGACTAAGAACTCCATTAACACTCCTGAGCTCGGAAAGAGCAACCTCTGAGCAATAAAGTTTTCTTTTATCATATTATTGATATTTTCATCATGTCTGTGTGCATGACGTGAAGTTTAATTCACACAGCGCTACAGATGATAGTGTCGTGCAGCTACCTGATGGTAAAATGGCTCTGCGTGTGTGTGTGTGTGTGTGTGTGTGTGTGTGTGTGTGTTTCAGCGAAGACAAAGAAGACGTGTGTGTGTGTGTGTGTCAGGGCCCAGCGGTGCCCGCAGTGTTGCGGGGACGTGTGTGGGAGGGGACCGCCTGTCAAGAGAGCTCATGGAAAGATAACAATAAATGTCTAATAATGACAGTTAATGAGCTTGATTAAGTTGATTTGTTATGGAAAAAAATGTGAGGGCAGAGGAGAGGCATGTAGGCACCGTAATAAGAGATTCATTTTAATAGATACAAATTCAGTGGGGTTTTGAAACACAATGGGGCTGCATGGAAAATTAGCTGGAAGTACAAAGGGACACTAGATTAATTCTGTCACAGACATATTTCTCATAATTGCACCAGCCATCTCGTGTCTGAGTTCACCTGCCGCTTATGACTGTAAGATTTATATTATTTTATTCGAGAGAGTGACATCGCGGGGCCAGAAACATAGCCGTGAAGTTTATACGTTTGTCGCTTATCTTTTATGCCATCCTCCAGCGAAGTTGCAGTGCCGTGACATTTGAAGCGATGTCACTTCCAGCTGTGTAATTATGTTTTTTTCCCCCCTCATGCACAGGGACTATTGTATACCTGTTCTTTTGCCTTCCAACCAGATGAATGAAACCTCCACGAGACCGCCACAATGTCTTCGTAAACAACTTTCTTTCATTTCGCTCCCTGCCATTTCCCGAAAGTTTCATTGAATGAGTTTGAATGTGATATTTCCCCGTCTGCGTATAGAGTGCATCACCTTTTGGGAGGGTTAATTAGGAGAAACCTGTTGAGAGAAATTTCCAATGAGGGTTTGAGATGGAGGGTATTCAGAGCATTCAGATCCTCATCATATCGCCTACAGCAGTGTGTGTGTGTGTGTGTGTGTGTGTGTTCCTTGTCTCCAGAGGGACTGGTTTAATTGAATACATTAAAGGGCAAGAGAGCTGCAGGCCTTATTTATTTGCTTGCTGTCTCAGACTTGTTTAAATGAGACCCACTGCTGCTTTCGCTCTGAGCACCGCTCCTCTGGGTGTTGCTCTCTGGGTAAACACTCGCTGTTTAGCTGCCATCAGTGTCGTGTTCCTGTTATCCAAAATGTTATTTATAAATGTTGCACCCTTGAGCGGGAAACGGCACTCTGTCAGCCAGCAAAATGATCAAAGCCGCCCTAAACGACTGGAGATGTGTGCCGTTTATAGCACTGAGAGGAAGAATGAGCGGTTGTAATAGTGTGAACACTATTTTATTTGGGATATTAACCCCAAAAATATCACATTTTTAAGATTAAAATCATTTACTGATTGCAATGTTATTACAAACCTGACACGATGTACACTATATTGCCAAAAGTTTTGGGACGCCTGCCTTTACATGCACATGAACTTTAATGACATCCCATTCTTAATCCGTAGGGTTTGATATGGAGTTGGCCCACCCTTAGCAGCTCTAACAGCTTAAACTCTTCTGGGAAGGCTTTCCACAAGGTTTAGGAGTGTGTTTATGGGATTTTTTGACCATTCTTCTAGAAGCGCATTTGTGAGGTCATCCCAAAGCTGTTCTATCGGGTTGAGGTCAGGACTCTGAGCAGGCCAGTCAAGTTCCTCCACACCAACTCACTCATCATGTCTTTATGGAGCGGCGCTTTGTGCACTGGTCAGTCATGTTGGAAAAGGGCCATCCCCTGAAAAACAACCCCCACACCATAATCCCTCCTCCACCAAACTTTACACTTGGCACAATGCAGTCAGGAAAGGACCGTTCTCCTGGCAACCACCAAACCCAGACTCGTCCATCGGATTGCCAGACAGAGAAGTGTGATTGGTCACTCCAGAGAACACGTCTCAACTGCTCTAGAGTCCAGTGGTGGCGTGCTTTACCCCACTGCATCCCACGCTTTGCATTGCACTTGGTGATGTAAAGTTTAGATGAGCTGCTCGGCCATGGAAACCCTTTCCATGAAGCTCTACACACTGTTCTTGAGCTCATCTGAAGGACACATGAAGTTTGGAGGTCTGTAGCTGTTGACTCTGCAGAAAGTTGGTGACTTCTACGCACTGTGACCCTCAGCATGCGCTGACCCCCCTCTGTGATTTTACGTGGTCTACCACTTCGTGGCTGAGTTGCTGTTGTTCCCAATTGCGTCCACTTTGTTATAACACCACTAACAGTTGAGCGTGGAATATTTAGTAGTGAGGAAATTTCCCGAATGGACTTATTGCACAAGTGGCAACCGATCACGGTACCACGCTTGAAAAACCTGAATTCATTGATTTGGAGGGGTGTCCCAATACTTTTGGCAATATAGTGTATCGCAATGTCTCACATATACACATGAGCATGAATGATATTCAAGAGATACAAGAGGAAGATTTTTAGCAAATAAGGGTTTAAATGTTGGTATTTTCCTCACACAAAGTTATTGTATGAATTCAGATGTCATATGATCTGGTTTTATGATAATTTCATGGTATTGTTTTGTCATTTTGGAGTTTGACAGCCACAGTGGCTATTCCTATATATTTATATTCATATACATCTATATTTCTTGTTTTGATCTCACTTCAAGTCACCCCATAAGACATGAAGGTCATAAATGATGACACTCCCTTGGAAAAAAGAGCACTTATTACAGGAATAAACTACTAATATAAAAATGTTGGACGAGCAAAAATATTTATAAAGTTTATTAGATTAAGAAGAAAACTTCTTAGTTAAGAAAACATATTATATTAAGTATATTAAGTAAAATATATTTGAAAAACATTAAATGAGGGGTTGTTGTCAAATCCAGTCAGCATTCAGAATGGCAAATGATGACTGGACTAATAAACAAATCCAGCCGATATTTGGTAGAAGTAAGCCATAATATATTTTAATATGTAAAACTGTATATATATCTGTAGTTTGTGCTATTAAAATTGGTACTTATAAGCATTCAATATTATATCAAAACAACATTTATCAAATCCTAAAATGGATGTTTTGTTTATCGTAGTTTACGTATTATGAGGAGCGGATGGATCTTACAAAACCAGAACTTGAAAATGTTTATAGTTCAAATTTATATTACATGTAAAAAGCTGAACTTTAGAGCTTTTGAACCACTTAAGTAGGACTTGAGGACATCTTTATATGTCATTTCATAACTGTTTCTATTGTCTTTGAAATATGACAGATAATTATGATAAACTAAAATATACTTTGATGTCAATGTTAAAAATTTCCACCGATTTCAACTTAAAAACAGTGCAGTTGCTGCCTTAAATTTTTAAGTAGAATCAACTTGGTTGTACAAGTCATTGCAACTTAAATTATATTACACTGACTTTGATTTAAAAATACTTAGAAAAAAGTTGAAATTGCTTATTTTGATGTAAAATCACAAGATGCCATGACTAACTGATCATATAATGTTTACAGTGATCTTGTATTGCATGTATTTAAATATTTTTGTAATTACATATTCGTTAAAACGATGTTGCAATTTAGTACTTTTAAAATGGAGTTAATGGAGCTATTTATGTGCTTTAAAGTTGTTAGTCAACATAACAATAAATGTACTTTAAAGAACAGAAACATATAATTGATTTAAAATATAGTTTAAAGTAAATCTTTTAATTTGATAATATTACAAAGTGCACTTTTTTTTTTAAATGTAGCGCGTGTTAAGAAACAGTCATGGAAGTGCACACTTAAGTGGCCTTTTTTCATTAATATATTATTTGCTATTACTTTAAAGGTCCCGTTCTTCGTGATCCCATTGTTCAAACTTTAGTTAGTGTGTAATGTTGCTGTTAGAGCATAAATAATACCTGTAAAATTATAAAGCTCAAAGTTCAATGCCAAGCGAGATATTTTATTTAACAGCAGTTCCCTTTCAAAGCCTACAGCGAACGGCCGGCTTGGACTACATCCTGGTACTTCCTTCATTAATGACGTCAGTAGAACAGTAGAACAGACTAACCTCCGCCCACAAGAATACGCGAAAAAAGGGGGCGTGGTCTTGTTGCTGTCCCACGTGGAGAAGAGGACGTGTCGCGTGGAGAAAAGGAAGTGTTGCGTTTGAGTGTGTTTGTCGCCATGTCGTCGAGACGCTGTTATTTTCATCCCAGAGTCAAATCACCTTTGTTTGGCTTTCCCAGGGACGCTGTAGAGATCATTGAGCGCATACATCTCCCGTTAAGAGGCGTGACCTTTCCACGTGCGCTAAGCTGCGGTCAAATCACAACACGGGAACCGCTGGCACAATCAGAACTCGTTACGTATTTCTGAAGGAGGGACTTCATAGAATAAAGGAACTCATCAGCCGTTTTTAGGACAGTGAAAACAGCGGTGTACAGATGAGTAAATTGTGTTAAAAATAATGTGTTTTTTTACACGCGAAACATGAACACATGTTATATTGCACACTGTAAACACAATCAAAGCTTCAAAAGAACACGAAGAACGGGACCTTTAATATATTATGTTTACCTATGCTTATATATATATATATATATTTCATATATTCAATATTAATACAATTAAGTGTAAGGGAATGCAAATTATTCCTTTAACTAAACAGCCGTCTTGTTTTTTTACTAGCCAGAAAAGTGTCAGTGATTACTGATTTATCTGTTTATTCGGTTATTGTAGATGAGAAAAATATAGTCCTCAAGGACTAATTAAAAGTACTAAATTGTAAAGTTTGCCGGAAAGTGGTGTGGCGTGGAATGGCTGATTTGTGTTTTATCACAAGGTCATAATTCACTGCTGTCCTCCTGGAGTCGGCCACATCCATCACCCCTCAACACAAAACATAGCCATAAACACCCCCGCGACAATCTATCTTACCACAACAAATTAATGCACATCGCAGCACGTTATGCCTCATTTTTGTCATTTTCTAGTCCACTGAATGTTTTGTACTTTTGTGAAACTCTTTGACAGGTAATTCACACATTAGAGGGCCAGACTCTAAGGGTTTGTGTGGGCTGTTGAAATGAAGCTAATCATGCCTTTATTTCTGGAGAAGGTGAGCGAGGACAGAGTCATTCTCAGCTGTTCTCCGTGGCTTTCAGTGCATAACAAACATCAACAAAGATCTCTAATCACAGACATAATACTGCACTGACCTTTTTTCCATTTAGGAGTGAATAATTTAAATGTAAAGCAGGACTTGATTCTATACATCAGGAATTGATTGGCGGGTGAAAAGCGGGCGTTGCATACCATAAGACCTGAGGGTCTCTGTGTGTTTGCTGTTGATTGTGTCCCAAGCATCTCATCGTACACTAATGGTAATGCTATTTTTATTTCAAATCTTGTTTGCCTTTCGTGCTATAGTACCTTTATTATACTAAACGGACAATTCATCCAAATGAAAATTCTGTCATCATTCACTCACCCTCAAGGTGTTCCAAACCTGTATGAGTTTCTTTATTTTTTTGAGTTTTCTTAAGGAATATATATTTGAGGAATGCCGGTACCCAAACAGCTGATGGGTCCCACACTGGTTCAGTCACACACTTTACAATAAGGCTCTATTATTTAACATTAGTTCATTCATTAGTTAACAAACTGACAATGACAAATACTTCTAAAGCATTTATTAATCTTAGTTAAACGTCATTTTAAAAACCAAAAGTTGTAACTGAGCCTGAGCTAACACTAACAGTTGCTTTTTTTAACCAACGTTATCAAAGAATAATAACTTCTGAAAAAATGTAGCTATTCGCTCTTTGTGGATGTTAATGCATTAAAGGTCCCGTTTTACGTGTTTTTTTGAAGCTTTGATTGTGTTTACAGTGTGCAATATAACATGTGTTCATGTTTCGCATGTAAAAAAACACAGTATTTTTAACACAATTTACTCATCTGTACACCGCTGTTTTCACTGTCCTGAAAACGGCTGATGACTTCCTTGTTCTATGAAGTCCCTCCTTCAGAAATACGTAACGAGTTCTGATTGTGCCAGCGGTTCCCGTGTTGTGATTTGACCGCAGCTTAGCAAACGTGGCACGGAAAGGTCACGCCTCTTAACGGGAGATGTATGCGCTCAATGATCTCTACAGCGTCCCTGGGAAAACCAAACAAAGGTGATTTGACTCCGGGATGAAAATAACAGCGTCTCGACGACATGGCCACAAACACAGTCAAACGCAACACTTCCTTTTCTCCACGCGACACGTCCTCTTCTCCACGTGGGACAGCACCAAGACCACGCCCCCTTTTTTCACGTATTCTTGTGGGCGGAGGTTAGTCTGTTCTACTGTTCTACTGACGTCATTTATGAAGGAAGTACCAGGATGTAGTCCAAGCCGGCCGTTCACTGTAGGCTTTAGAACAGACTAACCTCCGCCCACAAGAATACGCGAAAAAAGGGGGCGTGGTCTTGTTGCTGTCCCACGTGGAGAAGAGGACGTGTCGCGTGGAGAAAAGGAAGTGTTGCGTTTGACTGTGTTTGTCGCCATGTCGTCGAGACGCTGTTATTTTCATCCCGGAGTCAAATCACCTTTGTTTGGCTTTCCTGGGGATGCTGTAGAGATCATTGAGCGCATCTCCCCGTTAAGAGGCGTGACCTTTCCACGTGCGCTAAGCTGCTGTCCAATCACAACACAGGAACCGTGCCACGTTCACTAAGCTGTGGACCTTTAAATACGATAAATAGTGATTCTGGAACAGATCTGTGTCTTCCTTATCCCCTTAAAAAACATATTACAGTAACCATATTCCGTCCATTCGGAAAAAAAAGTTGCACTAACTGTTTGTTACATTTGCATTTTGTATTTTGCCAGCAGCAGAGATCGCGTGGTTGGCTGGCTGCTGTCAGCGACTACTGAGAGGGGTCCCCTTGAGGGGGATCCCGATAACAGTGTCATTGCACTTTACTGCATTAACTTTCAAAGAGGCACTCACACAGTTTGTCGTTGCATTTTATTCTTAACCTGTCGTTGTCTTGGGGCCCCAGGCCAGCTCGGGGCCCCAAGAAATTGCTTGGTTTGCCTGCCTTGTCGCGACGGGCCTGCCTATTGCGTGCAGAGGGAATTTGAAAAACAGCCGTTTATCCCGCCCCTCGGATTGAGCTCTGCCAATGGTGTGTTCCCAGACCCAACATCCTGATGTGGAGTCTGGCTTGTCAGGCTACTACTTTGGCCGATCCTTGATATGATCGCCGCCAGTAGCGCAGAGTTGATTTTTTGCTCCATTTTGAGACAAAGGTCTTGTTAATGATTTTCAGTTTTGTTCAAGGTAAATAAAGCGACAGTTTTTCAACAACGGAAGAATATGTAAAAGTATTTGTCTGGCTATCACCAGACCAAGCTCAATGTTTTAAGATTGAACACTGGTCTGGGGAGTCTGCTCTGTATTTTCTACTGCACAAGAGGCGTGATCAACGGGCATAGTTCAAATGACGCAATTGGATAGTCCTTCAACCAATCAGACCAACGATCCATCACTTCTCTATCCGTCATTGTGTTAAACCGTTTGTGATTGGTCCCTGCAAATTTGTAATAGAAGCAGGATATAAACATGTACAGGTTTCCAGCCTGAGCTGCAGGGAGAAATCAATACGCAGGCAGATCGGGCTGGGTTTACCCATAAAAGTATGGTATTTGAGGTAAAATGCGAATCAGCTGTTGGGGTGAAAGACAATAATACACATGATAAAGAGCTGGCTGACTTTTCCATTTGTTGACATGACATGGTTAGATTCAGATGGTAAATATCATATATCAAGTTGGGTGTCCACCTTAGAGATAATACCCATATTTATAATGAAACCATCATATTTAAAAAAAATATTATTAAACATATCAAATAATAAAATGTCATATTTATATGTTAACACTGTAAAGCTATATTAATTTATTCTGGGATCTCCTTCAATGCTTTCAGAATCTTGACCTTTTTTTAAAGTAATTTTGTTTCTGTATTTTTAAAATGAACATATTTTAATGACTGCATATTTATTGAACAAAAATTAATTCTTCATTAATTCGGAAATAGTACAAACTTTGAACAAGTATTCTTAGACATAATTTTAGCTAAAGTATTTTATATCAATACTTTTATGATTTATTCATCAATGTTCGATACTAACATATATATTTGTTCTGCAATCATACACTATGGGAGTAATGAAAAGCACATTTTTTAGCCTCGTTGTTTCCTACATTGTTTATCAGTCCATAAATTCTCTGGGAATTGAACCCATGACCTAGCACCATGCTTTACTATTTGAGCTGCTGAGTTTGATTTTCTCAACAATCACATTGTTTTATTTTAATTGCCAAAATGAATTAAGAAAGCGACCTTACATGGTCGTGTTTACTACAACATGGCAATTCAGACTAATTCAAAGTTCCCTTTCAAATGTGCCTGAGTTTGATCTGAGACGCACAAAGTGTGATGGTGTGACAAACCAGCCTTATCTTTCCCATGAGAGGCCTTTGAACATCAACGTTAGTGTCTGCACTTCAGTGTGTGTGTGTGTGTGTGTGTGTGTGTGTGTGTGTGTGTGTGTGTGTGTGTGTGTGTGTGTGTGTGTGTGTGTGTGTGTGTGTGTGTGTGTGTGTGTGTGTGTGTGTGTGTGTGTGTGTGTGTGTGTGTGTGTGTGTGTGTGTGTGTGTGTGTGTGTGTGTGTAAAGTAGCGCAATTTAAAGATCACATCCTTTTCAGTGTGGAAGCAGTGGGCAGTTTCAGAATGAACTTGGTGATTAGGAGGAAAAGTATGAGGCATTTATACTGCGAGTGTGTTTGATAATGAATAAAGATTCAAGCTTTAGAGCCAAATTTGAATTTTTGTGCCGACTGTGGCTAATGTAGGCAGCGTTTAATCACCCTCAGTGACAGCAGCGAGTGCCTTCATTTAACCTTGAGTGAAGATCATGAATTCTAACGCTTTTAATTGGATACATCATTTAACTGAAGGAATGGAGCAAATTTCGTGCAATTCAAAGCACTGTGATTGACAGGCAGGGGCAGTAAGGCCTGCCACAATTAAAGAATATCTGTACGCTCTGCCCTTGTCACCACACACACGTGATAGCGCTCTGTTTGATCATCGAAACGCAGCAACATTACTAACCTTACCTTGTTTTGAAAGGAGCCGAGAGCTGAATGAGAGCACAGGTGGAGGAGGGAACTCGACATCCACACACACACACACGCACACACTTGACATCTAAAAAGTCGTAGGGTCAGTTATACGACAACGATATACTAAAAACGGAAACTTTTTTTCCTTTGCTTTTTTTACGGACAGACAAAAATGTTGTCAAAATTATCCCCGTTCACACGGATCCGCAAAAACAACTAAAAACGCTGTATTCTGCTGCCAGGCCAGTAGATGGCGATGTCACTTTGTAAAAAAAAACCTACGCGGCTATAGACTGAACACGTAATACTTATTTATGTATTTAAGATTTATATTTAAATATTAAACATAAAAATATTAAATATTAAATATTTAAAAATCAAATTAAATTAAATATCAAGCTTCACTTATTACATACAAAGAGGTGGAGCTAAATGTCAAGCTCCACCAAATATATACAGAGAGGAGGGGCTGGATGTCAAGCTCCACCCATTACATACAGAGAGGAGGAGCTAAATGTCAAGCTCCACCCATTACATACAGAGAGGAGGAGCTAAATGTCAAGCTCCATCCATTACATCCAGAAAGGAGGAGCTAAATGTCAAGCTCCACCTATTACATACAGAGAGGAGGGGCTAAATGTCAAGCTCCACTTATTACATTCAGATAGGAAGAGCTAAATGTCAAGCTCCACCCATTACATTCAGAGAGGAGGTGCTAAATGTCAAGCTCCACCCATTACATTTAGAGAGGAGGCGCTAAATGTCAAGCTCCACCCATTACATTCAGAGAGGAGGAGCTAAATGTCAAGCTCCACCCATTACATTCAGAGAGGAGGAGCTAAATGTCAAGCTCTACCCATTTCATTCAGAGAGGAGGCGCTAAATGTCAAGCTCCACCCATTACATACAGAGAGGAGGTGCTAAATGTCAAGCTCCACCCATTACATTCAGAGAGGAGGTGCTAAATGTCAAGCTCCACCCATTACATTCAAAGAGGAGGTGCTAAATGTCAAGCTCCACTTTTTACATCCAGAGAGGAGGAGCTAAATCTAAAGCTCCACTTTTTACATCCAGAGAGGAGGAGCTAAATGTCAAGCTCCACCCATTACATTCAGAGAGGAGGCGCTAAATGTCAAGCTCCAGCCATTACATACATAGAGGAGGAGCTGGATGTCAAGCTCCTCCCATTACATTCAGAGAGGAGGTGCTAAATGTCAAGCTCCACCCATTACATACACAGAGGAGGAGCTGGATGTCAAGCTCCACCCATTACATTCAGAGAGGAGGTGCTAAATGTCAAGCTCCATCCATTACATCCAGAAAGGAGGAGCTAAATGTCAAGCTCCACCCATTACATACAGAGAGGAGGCACTAAATGTCAAGCTCCATCCATTACATCCAGAAAGGAGGAGCTAAATGTCAAGCTCCACCCATTACATACAGAGAGGAGGCACTAAATGTCAAGCTCCACCCATTACATACAGAAAGGACCACACACTCACCCACTGTATCTGAAGTGAGCAACATCTCAATTTTATCATAATTGCGATGATAAATATTGATCAAGTAATGTGATTTCATATCCAGCAATTGCGTTTTTATTTCTCACAGTGTGACTTTATATTCAAGCATTGTGACTAAACCCATATTTAATCTAGTCTGGGTCATATTTTATTTCTAACTACACATTTTCTTGATATTTGAATGTATAGTTTTGTTCATGGTTTTCAAGGACGAGGACATGTGTTTAATTTTTGACAGATGAATTTGTGTCAAAATGTAGATTGATTGGATTGGACACATGGCTTTTGACGGCAAATGTAAAATATATGGGAATCATTTTCTCCCTTCGTAAAGTTATGTTGCCATCCTAACTGTGTTTATTGCATTTAGTCATTTGCATTATTTTCCTCCTCTGTCAGAACAGACCTGGGTCACAAAAGTTAAAAATCCCTGCATTAGGCTATTTAGCATCCTCATTTCACTCCTAATTGAAATGTTTTTTCAATCGTGAGCTTTTCCTAGAAGTCTGACTGTAATGACTTTGTCTTTCGCCCTTCTGCAGACAGTTGCCCCTGTGATAAGTCCAAAACTGTGTCAAGCGGCTGATGGTGAAATGTGTTTCCAGACACCTAATTGTTTTCTTGCCTCTGAGAGAGGAGAAATTAATGTGTGCGTGGCAGCCTGGTCCTCTGTGACAGAACCTAACCAGCCAGAGCATGTTTGGTTAAAGAATCAAGCTCCAGGGTGTAATTTGATATTTTGCAATTACATTTTTTTCCTGTGACAATTTTAATGTATTATTTAAATTATTTTAGCTCTGGGATATATTAGGGGTTTTTAAACAATGCATTACTTTTGGGATTTCGGGAGAATGCAGTTCAGACATCCACGCTGCATGTGGCCCTGATTTGTAGAAATGAACTTTTCTGTTTTTTCTGAAGCATTGGTTACGTCGAATTAGAATCCTCATGTGTTTTATAGCAATCATACTTATTTCGTCAAGCTTAGATAACAATTTAAAGGGTTAGTTCACCCAAAGATTAATATCCTGTCATCATTTACAAATCCGCAAGACTTTTGTTCATCTTCAGAAAACAAATGAAGATATTTTTTATTAAATCTGAGCAATTTCTGTCCCTCCATATAGACAGCTAGGCAACTACTACGTTGACGCTTTCAAAAGTTGATAAAGAGATTGTAAAACTAATCCATATGAGTTGAACGGTTTAGTCCAAATTTCCTGAAGAGACTCGATCGCTTTATGATGAACAGATTGAATTTAGGCTTTTATTCATATATAAACATTCATCAGTAAACAGAAGCTCAAGCACGTTCGCTTGATGTGCGAGAACCAATGAGGTTCATTCTCGTGTTACGCAGCACGTTTGAGCTTCAGCAAGAACCAATGAGGTTCATTCTTGTGTTACGCAGCACGTTTGAGCTTCAGCAAGAACCAATGAGGTTCATTCTTGTGTTACACAGCACGTTTGAGCTTCAGCAAGAACCAATGAGGTTCATTCTCGTGTTACGCAGCACGTTTGAGCTTCAGCAAGAACCAATGAGATTCATTCTCGTGTTACGCAGCACATTTGAGCTTCAGCAAGAACCAATGAGGTTCATTCTCGTGTTACGCAGCACGTTTGAGCTTCAGCAAGAACCAATGAGGTTCATTCTCGTGTTACGCAGCACGTTTGAGCTTCAGCAAGAACCAATGAGGTTCATTCTTGTGTTACGCAGCACGTTTGAGCTTCAGCAAGAACCAATGAGGTTCATTCTCGTGTTACGCAGCACGTTTGAGCTTCAGCAAGAACCAATGAGGTTCATTCTCGTGTTACGCAGCACGTTTGAGCTTCAGCAAGAACCAATGAGGTTCATTCTTGTGTTACGCAGCACGTTTGAGCTTCCTCAAGAACCAATGAGGTTTATTCTCGTGTTATGCAGCACGTTTGAGCTTCAGCAAGAACCAATGAGGTTCATTCTTGTGTTACGCAGCACGTTTGAGCTTCCTCAAGAACCAATGAGGTTTATTCTCGTGTTATGCAGCACGTTTGAGCTTCAGCAAGAACCAATGAGGTTCATTCTTGTGTTACGCAGCACGTTTGAGCTTCAGCAAGAACCAATGAGGTTCATTCTTGTGTTACGCAGCACGTTTGAGCTTCAGCAAGAACCAATGAGGTTCATTCTCGTGTTACGCAGCACGTTTGAGCTTCAGCAAGAACCAATGAGGTTCATTCTTGTGTTACGCAGCACGTTTGAGCTTCCTCAAGAACCAATGAGGTTTATTCTCGTGTTATGCAGCACGTTTGAGCTTCAGCAAGAACCAATGAGGTTCATTCTCGTGTTATGCAGCACGTTTGAGCTTCAGCAAGAACCAATGAGGTTCATTCTCGTGTTACGCAGCACGTTTGAGCTTCAGCAAGAACCAATGAGGTTCATTCTTGTGTTACGCAGCACGTTTGAGCTTCCTCAAGAACCAATGAGGTTTATTCTCGTGTTATGCAGCACGTTTGAGCTTCAGCAAGAACCAATGAGGTTTATTCTCGTGTTATGCAGCACGTTTGAGCTTCAGCAAGAACCAATGAGGTTCATTCTCGTGTTACGCAGCACGTTTGAGCTTCAGTAAGAACCAATGAGGTTCATTCTCGTGTTACGCATCACGTTTGAGCTTCAGTAAGAACCAATGAGGTTCATTCTCGTGTTACGCATCACGTTTGAGCTTCAGCAAGAACCAATGAGGTTCATTCTCGTGTTACGCAGCACGTTTGAGCTTCAGTAAGAACCAATGAGGTTCATTCTCGTGTTACGCAGCACGTTTGAGCTTCAGTAAGAACCAATGAGGTTCATTCTCGTGTTACGCAGCACGTTTGAGCTTCAGTAAGAACCAATGAGGTTCATTCTCGTGTTACGCAGCACGTTTGAGCTTCAGTAAGAACCAATGAGGTTCATTCTCGTGTTACGCAGCACGTTTGAGCTTCCTCAAGAACCAATGAGGTTCATTCTTGTGTTACGCATCACGTTTGAGCTTCAGCAAGAACCAATGAGGTTCATTCTCGTGTTACGCAGCACGTTTGAGCTTCCTCAAGAACCAATGAGGTTTATTCTCGTGTTACGCATCACGTTTGAGCTTCAGCAAGAACCAATGAGGTTCATTCTCGTGTTACGCAGCACGTTTGAGCTTCAGTAAGAACCAATGAGGTTCATTCTCGTGTTACGCAGCACGTTTGAGCTTCAGTAAGAACCAATGAGGTTCATTCTCGTGTTACGCAGCACGTTTGAGCTTCAGTAAGAACCAATGAGGTTCATTCTCGTGTTACGCAGCACGTTTGAGCTTCAGTAAGAACCAATGAGGTTCATTCTCGTGTTACGCAGCACGTTTGAGCTTCTCAAGAACCAATGAGGTTCATTCTCGTGTTACACAGCACGTTTGAGCTTCTCAAGAACCAATGAGGTTCATTCTCGTGTTACGCAGCACGTTTGAGCTTCTCAAGAACCAATGAGGTTCATTCTCGTGTTACGCAGCACGTTTGAGCTTCAGTAAGAACCAATGAGGTTCATTCTCGTGTTACGCATCACGTTTGAGCTTCAGTAAGAACCAATGAGGTTCATTCTCGTGTTACGCAGCACGTTTGAGCTTCAGTAAGAACCAATGAGGTTCATTCTCGTGTTACACAGCACGTTTGAGCTTCTCAAGAACCAATGAGGTTCATTCTCGTGTTACGCATCACGTTTGAGCTTCAGTAAGAACCAATGAGGTTCATTCTCGTGTTACACAGCACATTTGAGCTTCCTCAAGAACCAATGAGGTTTATTCTCGTGTTACGCAGCACGTTTTAACTTCAGTAAGAACCAATGAGGTTCATTCTTGTGTTACGCAGAACGTTTGAGCTTCAGTAGGAACCAATGAGGTTCATTCCTGTGTTACGCAGCACGTTTGAGCTTCAGTAAGAACCAATGAGGTTCATTCTTGTGTTACGCAGCACGTTTGAGCTTCAGTAAGAACCAATGAGGTTCATTCTTGTGTTACGCAGCACGTTTGAGCTTCTGCAAGAACCAATGAGGTTAATTCTCGTGTTACGCAGCACGTTTGAGCTTTAGTAAGAACCAATGAGGTTCATTCTTGTGTTACGCAGCACGTTTGAGCTTCTGAAAGAACCAATGAGGTTCATTCTCGTGTTACGCAGCACGTTTGAGCTTCAGCAAGAACCAATGAGGTTCATTCTTGTGTTACGCAGCACGTTTGAGCTTCTGAAAGAACCAATGAGGTTCATTCTTGTGTTACGCAGCACGTTTGAGCTTCAGTAAGAACCAATGAGGTTCATTCTTGTGTTACGCAGCACGTTTGAGCTTCAGTAAGAACCAATGAGGTTCATTCTTGTGTTACGCAGCACGTTTGAGCTTCTGAAAGAACCAATGAGGTTCATTCTCGTGTTACGCAGCACGTTTGAGCTTCTGAAAGAACCAATGAGGTTCATTCTCGTGTTATGCAGCACGTTTGAGCTTCTGAAAGAACCAATGAGGTTCATTCTTGTGTTACGCAGCACGTTTGAGCTTCAGTAAGAACCAATGAGGTTCATTCCTGTGTTACGCAGCACGTTTGAGCTTCAGCAAGAACCAATGAGGTTCATTCTTGTGTTACTTAGCACGTTTGAGCTTCTGAAAGAACCAATGAGGTTCATTCTCGTGTTACGCAGCACGTTTGAGCTTCAGCAAGAACCAATGAGGTTCATTCTCGTGTTACGCAGCACGTTTGAGCTTCTGAAAGAACCAATGAGGTTCATTCTTGTGTTACGCAGCACGTTTGAGCTTCAGTAAGAACCAATGAGGTTCATTCTTGTGTTACTTAGCACGTTTGAGCTTCTGAAAGAACCAATGAGGTTCATTCTCGTGTTACGCAGCACGTTTGAGCTTCAGCAAGAACCAATGAGGTTCATTCTCGTGTTACGCAGCACGTTTGAGCTTCCTCAAGAACCAATGAGGTTAATTCTCGTGTTACGCAGCACGTTTGAGCTTCTGAAAGAACCAATGAGGTTAATTCTCGTGTTACGCAGCACGTTTGAGCTTCCTCAAGAACCAATGAGGTTAATTCTTGTGTTACGCAGCACGTTTGAGCTTCAGTAAGAACCAATGAGGTTTATTCTTGTGTTACGCAGCACGTTTGAGCTTCTGAAAGAACCAATGAGGTTTATTCTTGTGTTACGCAGCAAGTTTGAGCTTCTGAAAGAACCAATGAGGTTAATTCTCGTGTTACGCAGCACGTTTGAGCTTCTGAAAGAACCAATGAGGTTAATTCTCGTGTTACGCAGCACGTTTGAGCTTCCTCAAGAACCAATGAGGTTAATTCTTGTGTTACGCAGCACGTTTGAGCTTCTGAAAGAACCAATGAGGTTTATTCTCGTGTTACGCAGCACGTTTGAGCTTCTGAAAGAACCAATGAGGTTTATTCTTGTGTTACGCAGCACGTTTGAGCTTCCTCAAGAACCAATGAGGTTAATTCTTGTGTTACGCAGCACGTTTGAGCTTCAGCAAGAACCAATGAGGTTCATTCTTGTGTTACGCAGCACGTTTGAGCTTCTGCAAGAACCAATGAGGTTCATTCTCGTGTTACGCAGCACGTTTGAGCTTCCTCAAGAACCAATGAGGTTCATTCTCATGTTACGCAGCACGTTTGAGCTTTAGCAAGAACCAATGAGGTTCATTCTTGTGTTACGCAGCACGTTTGAGCTTCTGCAAGAACCAATGAGGTTCATTCTTGTGTTACGCAGCACGTTTGAGCTTCTGCAAGAACCAATGAGGTTCATTCTCGTGTTACGCAGCACGTTTGAGCTTCTGAAAGAACCAATGAGGTTCATTCTCGTGTTACGCAGCACGTTTGAGCTTCCTCAAGAACCAATGAGGTTCATTCTCGTGTTACGCAGCACGTTTGAGCTTCTGAAAGAACCAATGAGGTTTATTCTCGTGTTACGCAGCACGTTTGAACTTCCTAAAGAACCAATGAGGTTCATTCTCGTGTTATGCAGCACGTTTGAGCTTCCTCAAGAACCAATGAGGTTCATTCTCATGTTACGCAGCACGTTTGAGCTTCCTCAAGAACCAATGAGGTTCATTCTCGTGTTATGCAGCACGTTTGAGCTTCAGCAAGAACCAATGAGGTTCATTCTCGTGTTACGCAGCACGTTTGAGCTTCCTCAAGAACCAATGAGGTTCATTCTCGTGTTACGCAGCACGTTTGAGCTTCCTCAAGAACCAATGAGGTTCATTCTCGTGTTACGCAGCACGTTTGAGCTTCTGAAAGAACCAATGAGGTTTATTCTCGTGTTACGCAGCACGTTTGAACTTCCTAAAGAACCAATGAGGTTCATTCTCGTGTTATGCAGCACGTTTGAGCTTCCTCAAGAACCAATGAGGTTCATTCTCATGTTACGCAGCACGTTTGAGCTTCCTCAAGAACCAATGAGGTTCATTCTCGTGTTATGCAGCACGTTTGAGCTTCAGCAAGAACCAATGAGGTTCATTCTCATGTTACGCAGCACGTTTGAGCTTCCTCAAGAACCAATGAGGTTCATTCTCATGTTAGGCAGCACGTTTGAGCTTCCTCAAGAACCAATGAGGTTCATTCTCATGTTACGCAGCACGTTTGAGCTTCCTCAAGAACCAATGAGGTTCATTCTCGTGTTATGCAGCACGTTTGAGCTTCCTCAAGAACCAATGAGGTTCATTCTCATGTTACGCAGCACGTTTGAACTTCCTAAAGAACCAATGAGGTTCATTCTCATGTTACGCAGCACGTTTGAGCTTCCTCAAGAACCAATGAGGTTCATTCTCATGTTACGCAGCACGTTTGAGCTTCCTCAAGAACCAATGAGGTTCATTCTCGTGTTATGCAGCACGTTTGAGCTTCAGCAAGAACCAATGAGGTTCATTCTCGTGTTACGCAGCACGTTTGAGCTTCCTCAAGAACCAATGAGGTTCATTCTTGTGTTATGCAGCACGTTTGAGCTTCAGCAAGAACCAATGAGGTTCATTCTCATGTTACGCAGCACGTTTGAGCTTCCTCAAGAACCAATGAGGTTAATTCTCGTGTTATGCAGCACGTTTGAGCTTCAGCAAGAACCAATGAGGTTCATTCTCGTGTTACGCAGCACGTTTGAGCTTCCTCAAGAACCAATGAGGTTCATTCTCGTGTTACGCAGCACGTTTGAGCTTCAGTAAGAACCAATGAGGTTTATTCTCGTGTTACGCAGCACGTTTGAGCTTCAGTAAGAACCAATGAGGTTCATTCTCGTGTTACGCAGCACGTTTGAGCTTCCTCAAGAACCAATGAGGTTCATTCTCGTGTTACCCAGCACGTTTGAGCTTCAGTAAGAACCAATGAGGTTCATTCTCGTGTTACGCAGCACGTTTGAGCTTCCTCAAGAACCAATGAGGTTCATTCTCGTGTTACGCAGCACGTTTGAGCTTCCTCAAGAACCAATGAGGTTTATTCTCGTGTTACACAGCACGTTTGAGCTTCCTCAAGAACCAATGAGGTTCATTCTCGTGTTACGCAGCACGTTTGAGCTTCAGTAAGAACCAATGAGGTTCATTCTCGTGTTACGCAGCACGTTTGAGCTTCAGCAAGAACCAATGAGGTGCATTCTCGTGTTACGCAGCACGTTTGAGCTTCTGAAAGAACCAATTAGGTTTATTCTCGTGTTACGCAGCACGTTTGAGCTTCTGAAAGAACCAATGAGGTTCATTCTCGTGTTACGCAGCACATTTGAGCTTCAGCAAGAACCAATGAGGTTCATTCTTGTGTTACGCAGCACGTTTGAGCTTTAGCAAGAACCAATGAGGTTCATTCTCGTGTTACGCAGCACGTTTGAGCTTCAGTAAGAACCAATGAGGTTCATTCTCGTGTTACGCAGCACGTTTGAGCTTCAGTAAGAACCAATGAGGTTCATTCTCGTGTTACGCAGCACGTTTGAGCTTCAGCAAGAACCAATGAGGTGCATTCTCGTGTTACGCAGCACGTTTGAGCTTCAGTAAGAACCAATGAGGTGCATTCTCGTGTTACGCAGCACGTTTGAGCTTCAGTAAGAACCAATGAGGTTCATTCTCGTGTTACGCAGCACGTTTGAGCTTCAGCAAGAACCAATGAGGTTCATTCTCGTGTTACGCAGCACGTTTGAGCTTCAGCAAGAACCAATGAGGTGCATTCTCGTGTTACGCAGCACGTTTGAGCTTCAGCAAGAACCAATGAGGTTCATTCTCGTGTTACGCAGCACGTTTGAGCTTCAGCAAGAACCAATGAGGTTCATTCTCGTGTTACGCAGCACGTTTGAGCTTCAGCAAGAACCAATGAGGTTCATTCTCGTGTTACGCAGCACGTTTGAGCTTTAGCAAGAACCAATGAGGTTCATTCTTGTGTTACGCAGCACGTTTGAGCTTCTGAAAGAACCAATGAGGTTCATTCTCGTGTTACGCAGCACGTTTGAGCTTCTGAAAGAACCAATGAGGTTCATTCTCGTGTTACGCAGCACGTTTGAGCTTCAGCAAGAACCAATGAGGTTCATTCTCGTGTTACGCAGCACGTTTGAGCTTTAGCAAGAACCAATGAGGTTCATTCTCGTGTTACGCAGCACGTTTGAGCTTCAGCAAGAACCAATGAGGTTCATTCTCGTGTTACGCAGCACGTTTGAGCTTTAGCAAGAACCAATGAGGTTCATTCTCGTGTTACGCAGCACGTTTGAGCTTTAGCAAGAACCAATGAGGTTCATTCTTGTGTTACGCAGCACGTTTGAGCTTCAGCAAGAACCAATGAGGTTCATTCTCGTGTTACGCAGCACGTTTGAGCTTTAGCAAGAACCAATGAGGTTCATTCTCGTGTTACGCAGCACGTTTGAGCTTTAGCAAGAACCAATGAGGTTCATTCTTGTGTTACGCAGCACGTTTGAGCTTCAACAAGAACCAATGAGGTTTATTCTTGTGTTACGCAGCACGTTTGAGCTTCAGTAAGAACCAATGAGGTTCATTCTTGTGTTACGCAGCACGTTTGAGCTTCAACAAGAACCAATGAGGTTCATTCTTGTGTTACGCAGCACGTTTGAGCTTCAGCAAGAACCAATGAGGTTCATTCTCGTGTTACGCAGCACGTTTGAGCTTCAGTAAGAACCAATGAGGTTCATTCTCGTGTTACGCAGCACGTTTGAGCTTCAGCAAGAACCAATGAGGTTCATTCTCGTGTTACGCAGCACGTTTGAGCTTTAGCAAGAACCAATGAGGTTCATTCTCGTGTTACGCAGCACGTTTGAGCTTTAGCAAGAACCAATGAGGTTCATTCTTGTGTTACGCAGCACGTTTGAGCTTCAGCAAGAACCAATGAGGTTCATTCTCGTGTTACGCAGCGCGTTTGAGCTTTAGCAAGAACCAATGAGGTTCATTCTCGTGTTACGCAGCACGTTTGAGCTTTAGCAAGAACCAATGAGGTTCATTCTTGTGTTACGCAGCACGTTTGAGCTTCAACAAGAACCAATGAGGTTTATTCTTGTGTTACGCAGCACGTTTGAGCTTCAGTAAGAACCAATGAGGTTCATTCTTGTGTTACGCAGCACGTTTGAGCTTCAACAAGAACCAATGAGGTTCATTCTTGTGTTACGCAGCACGTTTGAGCTTCAGCAAGAACCAATGAGGTTCATTCTCGTGTTACGCATCACGTTTGAGCTTCAGCAAGAACCAATGAGGTTCATTCTCGTGTTACGCAGCACGTTTGAGCTTTAGCAAGAACCAATGAGGTTCATTCTCGTGTTACGCAGCACGTTTGAGCTTTAGCAAGAACCAATGAGGTTCATTCTTGTGTTACGCAGCACGTTTGAGCTTCAGCAAGAACCAATGAGGTTCATTCTTGTGTTACGCAGCACGTTTGAGCTTCAGTAAGAACCAATGAGGTTCATTCTTGTGTTACGCAGCACGTTTGAGCTTTAGCAAGAACCAATGAGGTTCATTCTTGTGTTACGCAGCACGTTTGAGCTTCAGCAAGAACCAATGAGGTTCATTCTCGTGTTACGCAGCACGTTTGAGCTTTAGCAAGAACCAATGAGGTTCATTCTTGTGTTACGCAGCACGTTTGAGCTTTAGCAAGAACCAATGAGGTTCATTCTCGTGTTACGCAGCACGTTTGAGCTTCAACAAGAACCAATGAGGTTTATTCTCGTGTTACGCAGCACGTTTGAGCTTCAGCAAGAACCAATGAGGTTTATTCTCGTGTTACGCAGCACGTTTGAGCTTTAGCAAGAACCAATGAGGTTTATTCTCGTGTTACGCAGCACGTTTGAGCTTTAGCAAGAACCAATGAGGTTCATTCTCGTGTTACGCAGCACATTTGAGCTTCAACAAGAACCAATGAGGTTTATTCTCGTGTTACGCAGCACGTTTGAGCTTCAGCAAGAACCAATGAGGTTTATTCTCGTGTTACGCAGCACGTTTGAGCTTCAGCAAGAACCAATGAGGTTCATTCTCGTGTTACGCAGCACGTTTGAGCTTTAGCAAGAACCAATGAGGTTCATTCTCGTGTTACGCAGCACGTTTGAGCTTCAACAAGAACCAATGAGGTTTATTCTCGTGTTACGCAGCACGTTTGAGCTTCAGCAAGAACCAATGAGGTTTATTCTCGTGTTACGCAGCACGTTTGAGCTTCAGCAAGAACCAATGAGGTTCATTCTCGTGTTACGCAGCACGTTTGAGCTTTAGCAAGAACCAATGAGGTTCATTCTCGTGTTACGCAGCACGTTTGAGCTTCAACAAGAACCAATGAGGTTTATTCTCGTGTTACGCAGCACGTTTGAGCTTCAGCAAGAACCAATGAGGTTTATTCTCGTGTTACGCAGCACGTTTGAGCTTCAGCAAGAACCAATGAGGTTTATTCTCGTGTTACGCAGCACGTTTGAGCTTTAGCAAGAACCAATGAGGTTCATTCTCGTGTTACGCAGCACGTTTGAGCTTCAACAAGAACCAATGAGGTTTATTCTCGTGTTACGCAGCACGTTTGAGCTTCAGCAAGAACCAATGAGGTTTATTCTCGTGTTACGCAGCACGTTTGAGCTTCAGCAAGAACCAATGAGGTTTATTCTCGTGTTACGCAGCACGTTTGAGCTTCAACAAGAACCAATGAGGTTCATTCTTGTGTTACGCAGCACGTTTGAGCTTCAGCAAGAACCAATGAGGTTCATTCTCGTGTTACGCATCACGTTTGAGCTTCAGCAAGAACCAATGAGGTTCATTCTCGTGTTACGCAGCACGTTTGAGCTTTAGAAAGAACCAATGAGGTTCATTCTCGTGTTACGCAGCACGTTTGAGCTTTAGCAAGAACCAATGAGGTTCATTCTTGTGTTACGCAGCACGTTTGAGCTTCAGCAAGAACCAATGAGGTTCATTCTTGTGTTACGCAGCACGTTTGAGCTTCAGTAAGAACCAATGAGGTTCATTCTTGTGTTACGCAGCACGTTTGAGCTTTAGCAAGAACCAATGAGGTTCATTCTTGTGTTACGCAGCACGTTTGAGCTTCAGCAAGAACCAATGAGGTTCATTCTCGTGTTACGCAGCACGTTTGAGCTTTAGCAAGAACCAATGAGGTTCATTCTCGTGTTACGCAGCACGTTTGAGCTTTAGCAAGAACCAATGAGGTTCATTCTCGTGTTACGCAGCACGTTTGAGCTTCAACAAGAACCAATGAGGTTTATTCTCGTGTTACGCAGCACGTTTGAGCTTCAGCAAGAACCAATGAGGTTCATTCTCGTGTTACGCAGCACGTTTGAGCTTTAGCAAGAACCAATGAGGTTCATTCTCGTGTTACGCAGCACGTTTGAGCTTCAACAAGAACCAATGAGGTTCATTCTCGTGTTACGCAGCACGTTTGAGCTTTAGCAAGAACCAATGAGGTTCATTCTCGTGTTACGCAGCACGTTTGAGCTTCAGTAAGAACCAATGAGGTTTATTCTCGTGTTACGCAGCACGTTTGAGCTTCAGCAAGAACCAATGAGGTTTATTCTCGTGTTACGCAGCACGTTTGAGCTTCAGTAAGAACCAATGAGGTTTATTCTTGTGTTACGCAGCACGTTTGAGCTTCAGTAAGAACCAATGAGGTTCATTCTCGTGTTACGCAGCACGTTTGAGCTTCAGTAAGAACCAATGAGGTTTATTCTCGTGTTACGCAGCACGTTTGAGCTTCAGCAAGAACCAATGAGGTTTATTCTCGTGTTACGCAGCACGTTTGAGCTTCAGTAAGAACCAATGAGGTTCATTCTCGTGTTACGCAGCACGTTTGAGCTTCAGTAAGAACCAATGAGGTTCATTCTTGTGTTACGCATCACGTTTGAGCTTCCTCAAGAACCAATGAGGTTCATTCTTGTGTTACGCAGCACATTTGAGCTTCCTCAAGAACCAATGAGGTTCATTCTCGAGTTACGCAGCACGTTTGAGCTTCAGCAAGAACCAATGAGGTTCATTCTCGTGTTACGCAGCACGTTTGAGCTTCCTCAAGAACCAATGAGGTTCATTCTTGTGTTACGCAGCACATTTGAGCTTCCTCAAGAACCAATGAGGTTCATTCTCGTGTTACGCAGCACGTTTGAGCTTCAGCAAGAACCAATGAGGTTAATTCTCGTGTTACGCAGCACGTTTGAGCTTCAGCAAGAACCAATGAGGTTCATTCTCGTGTTACACAGCACGTTTGAGCTTCAGCAAGAACCAATGAGGTTCATTCTTGTGTTACGCAGCACGTTTGAGCTTCAGCAAGAACCAATGAGGTTCATTCTCGTGTTACGCAGCACGTTTGAGCTTCAGCAAGAACCAATGAGGTTCATTCTCTTGTTACGCAGCACGTTTGAGCTTCAGCAAGAACCAATGAGATTCATTCTCGTGTTACGCAGCACGTTTGAGCTTCAGCAAGAACCAATGAGATTCATTCTCGTGTTACGCAGCACGTTTGAGCTTCAGCAAGAACCAATGAGATTCATTCTCGTGTTACGCAGCACGTTTGAGCTTCAGCAAGAACCAATGAGGTTCATTCTCGTGTTACGCAGCACGTTTGAGCTTCAGCAAGAACCAATGAGGTTCATTCTTGTGTTACGCAGCACGTTTGAGCTTCAGCAAGAACCAGTGAGGTTCATTCTCGTGTTACGCATCACGTTTGAGCTTCAGCAAGATAGACAGACAGATATATAAGATAAATGAAATATACAATAGTCACCACAGAAACCACAGAAATGTAAATCAAATATATCTTAAATCATGTAGTTTCTCTTCAGTCAAGTTCAGCCAAATGTCTGTATGAAGAAAGCTTGAACTTGTGTTCACACTCTGAGCTGATATAATGAGCACATACGCTTCACTTCAATAGTTCAGACTCAATCAAACAGGGAATATTGAAGGACAATGAAATCATTAGATTAATTGCAGAACATTCATTCCTTCATTTGATTTAATATGAATTGTGTTACTGTCTCTGCATCAGTGTTAGGTCAAATTTAATGGTCTTGATTCATTAGGCTACATTTGGAGGATAAGAACAGAAAAAAACACATCTTCAGTATGCTTGCTAAACAGAATGCCACCCCCTTTTATATATTATCCAGAATCTTTCGAAAGACTTCATAAATGGATGTGATGCAGGAGAACTGTGCTACAGAGGCTGTGGGAAACTGCCTGCGCTCCATCTAAAGGCGAGTGTTGTTATACGGCAGAACGTTGTTCTGGGTGTCACAGCATGGCACACATGAGGACACATACACACTTTTAATGGTGCATTGATATTGTGGAGTTAGTTTGGTATTAAACGAATGATCCATGAAACAGGAGGAGAACCTGATGTCTGTGTCAAGAGCCACTGCAAAAGAGCTCCGTCTGAAACAAGTAAAGGAATCCTTATGAACAAAAGAGAAATTATATTATGGATTTTTTAGGCAAAATGTTTTTCAATGAATCTCTATGTTAGAATCTCTATGCTAATTCTGTACAACCACCCAGTACTCTTAAAGGAAAAAAGAAGAAGAAACAATATTTTCAATAAAATGAGCAAAAATGGAGAGTCGTTGGAAATAAAATAATTAACTGTATGATGAAATCTTTTTAATGGACTTGTAAAAATAGCTATGAATGAGAGAGAGAGAGAGAGAGAGAGAGAGAGAGAGAGAGAGAGAGAGAGAGAGAGAGAGAGAGAGAGAGAGAGAGAGAGAGGGAGAAATAATTTATAAAGAAATGGTTGGGAATTGGTTGTGAAATGGTGAAATTTGGGATGAGAAAAATATTTATTTGTGTATTATTCTGTCTAGATATGACTGATACAACAAGGCTATTAAAAAGGCCATCAAACTTAAGTGACTAGCTTGCATACATTAATTAAGCAAATAAATGTAATTAATTAATCAAATAAATGAACACACATTGTTTTGTCAAAGGCTCATCCCATGGCAAGAATAACTATGACTTCAAGTAAGTATTATATAAGTATATGAAAATAATTTTATTTTATAAAACTAGTGTTTTAGTTGAGATAATTGAGAGCTTCATATCATTTTAATTACTTAAAATGATTCATACAATATCACATTAAACACTCATAACAATTGAGTAACTGAATTAAAATAAAATGAATTAAATGTTTACTTGTTTGTTTTCCAACAATCCTTATCAAACAATATATTTTTATATGAAGGAAGCCCTCTTGCGCGGGCCGTGTGGTGTAATGAACTGCGGTGAATTGTGTGTTACAGGTTATGAGAGAACAGATTAATGAGGTAAAAACTAATGAAGCTTACGAGTGCCTCCACATCACAGCTGAGAGACTCTCTATGCCTGCACTCGTAACCGATGAGCTCAATAAAACCCGTCCATTCCACTCGCTCTCTCTTATGTGAGACATTATACTCCTATAACTCCACACACCTCCACACTGCTCAGGGCAGCCAACACTTTCCCGTTTCTGCCATATATGCACAAATAAAACATAAAAAAGCATGATTTATTATTTGCAAGAATCATTCAGCCATGCAACTTAACTATTTTACTCTTGTTTAACCTAATTCAGAATCTAAACAGCTTCATTTGCTTATAACATAGATCTACAGTAGCACATCAGATTGATTCATAATAATCATCATCACTTCCCAAGTTTAATTACTGTGAAACTGATAATGATATTCTATGCAACTGAGCGGCATGATGAACTCCATATTGTGCTGCCTTATATTCTTCACATAATTAAAAATATTCTTATATTTGCAAACCAAAATTAATTTTGAGTGATTCAAATAAGTCTGAAACATATAAGTATATGGTATTTCATTCTGAACTGAGAACTGAGTCACTGTCAGTGTGGGAGCTATGGGCCATAAGATGCATGTTAATTAATTTTAGTCCATTACTCTGATCTGATATGTGTATATATATATATATATATATAATTTCATTACTCACCCTCATTTCGTTCCAAACCAGTAAGACTTTTGTTAATTTTCAAAACACAAATTAAGACATTTTAAATGAAATCTGAGAGATTTCTGTCCAATAAAAGTTAATAAAGTTAAAAGAAGATCGTAAAACTAATCCATATGAATCGAGCAGTTTAGTATAAAGATTTCTGAACAGACTGGATTACTTTATATGATGAACAGATTGATTTTAGGCTATTATTCACATATAAATCTTGATCAGCAAACATAAAAGCTCAGCTGTACCTGCATGACGATGCAAGAATGAACCTCATTGGTTCTTGCTGAATCTCAAACGTGCTGCGTAACACAAGAATGAACCTCATTGGTTCTTACTGAATCTCAAACGTGCTGCGTAACACAAGAATGAATCTCATTGGTTCTTGCTGAAGCTCAAACGTACCGCGTAACACAAGAATGAAGGTCATTGGTTCTTGCTGAATCTCAAACGTGCTGCGTAACACAAGAATGAACCTCATTGGTTCTTGCTGAAGCTCAAACGTGCTCCGTAACACAAGAATGAACCTCATTGGTTCTTACTGAATCTCAAACGTGCTGCGTAACACAAGAATGAATCTCATTGGTTCTTGCTGAAGCTCAAACGTACCGCGTAACACAAGAATGAAGGTCATTGGTTCTTGCTGAATCTCAAACGTGCTGCGTAACACAAGAATAAACCTCATTGGTTCTTGCTGAAGCTCAAACGTGCTGCGTAACACAAGAATGAAGGTCATTGGTTCTTGCTGAAGCTCAAACGTGCTGCGTAACACAAGAATGAACCTCATTGGTTCTTACTGAATCTCAAACGTGCTGCGTAACACAAGAATGAATCTCATTGGTTCTTGCTGAAGCTCAAACGTACCGCGTAACACAAGAATGAACCTCATTGGTTCTTGCTGAATCTCAAACGTGCTGCGTAACACAAGAATAAACCTCATTGGTTCTTGCTGAATCTCAAACGTGCTGCGTAACACAAGAATGAATCTCATTGGTTCTTGCTGAAGCTCAAACGTACCGCGTAACACAAGAATGAAGGTCATTGGTTCTTGCTGAATCTCAAACGTGCTGCGTAACACAAGAATAAACCTCATTGGTTCTTGCTGAAGCTCAAACGTGCTGCGTAACACGAGAATGAACCTCATTGGTTCTTGCTGAAGCTCAAACGTGCTGCGTAACACAAGAATGAAGGTCATTGGTTCTTGCTGAAGCTCAAACGTGCCACGTAACACAAGAATGAATCTCATTGGTTCTTGCTGAAGCTCAAACGTGCCACGTAACACAAGAATGAATCTCATTGGTTCTTGCTGAAGCTCAAACGTGCCACGTAACACAAGAATGAATCTCATTGGTTCTTGCTGAAGCTCAAACGTGCCACGTAACACAAGAATGAATCTCATTGGTTCTTGCTGAAGCTCAAACGTGCCACGTAACACAAGAATGAACCTCATTGGTTCTTCCTGAATCTCAAACGTGCTGCGTAACACAAGAATGAATCTCATTGGTTCTTGCTGAAGCTCAAAGGTGCTGCGTAACACGAGAATGAATCTCATTGGTTCTTGCTGAAGCTCAAACGTGCTGCGTAACACGAGAATGAATCTCATTGGTTCTTGCTGAAGCTCAAACGTGCCGCGTAACACAAGAATGAATCTCATTGGTTCTTGCTGAAGCTCAAAGGTGCTGCGTAACACGAGAATGAATCTCATTGGTTCTTGCTGAAGCTCAAAGGTGCTGCGTAACACGAGAATGAATCTCATTGGTTCTTGCTGAAGCTCAAACGTGCCGCGTAACACAAGAATGAATCTCATTGGTTCTTGCTGAAGCTCAAACGTGCTGCGTAACACGAGAATGAATCTCATTGGTTCTTGCTGAAGCTCAAACGTGCCGCGTAACACAAGAATGAATCTCATTGGTTCTTGCTGAAGCTCAAAGGTGCTGCGTAACACGAGAATGAATCTCATTGGTTCTTGCTGAAGCTCAAACGTGCTGCGTAACACGAGAATGAATCTCATTGGTTCTTGCTGAAGCTCAAACGTGCTGCGTAACACAAGAATGAATCTCATTGGTTCTTGCTGAAGCTCAAACGTGCTGCGTAACACGAGAATGAACCTCATTGGTTCTTGCTGAAGCTCAAACGTGCCACGTAACACGAGAATGAACCTCATTGGTTCTTGCTGAAGCTCAAACGTGCCGCGTAACACAAGAATGAATCTCATTGATTCTTGCTGAAGCTCAAACGTGCTGCGTAACACGAGAATGAATCTCATTGGTTCTTGCTGAAGCTCAAACGTGCTGCGTAACACGAGAATGAATCTCATTGGTTCTTGCTGAAGCTCAAACGTGCTGCGTAACACGAGAATGAACCTCATTGGTTCTTGCTGAAGCTCAAACGTGCCGCGTAACACAAGAATGAATCTCATTGGTTCTTGCTGAAGCTCAAACGTGCCACGTAACACAAGAATGAACCTCATTGGTTCTTGCTGAAGCTCAAACGTGCCACGTAACACAAGAATGAATCTCATTGGTTCTTGCTGAAGCTCAAACGTGCCACGTAACACAAGAATGAACCTCATTGGTTCTTGCTGAAGCTCAAACGTGCCGAGTAACACAAGAATGAATCTCATTGGTTCTTGCTGAAGCTCAAACGTGCCACGTAACACAAGAATGAATCTCATTGGTTCTTGCTGAAGCTCAAACGTGCCACGTAACACAAGAATGAATCTCATTGGTTCTTGCTGAAGCTCAAACGTGCCACGTAACACAAGAATGAATCTCATTGGTTCTTGCTGAAGCTCAAACATGCCACGTAACACAAGAATGAATCTCATTGGTTCTTGCTGAAGCTCAAACGTGCCGCGTAACACAAGAATGAATCTCATTGGTTCTTGCTGAAGCTCAAACGTGCCGCGTAACACAAGAATGAACCTCATTGGTTCTTGAGGAAGCTCAAACGTGCTGCGTAACACGAGAATGAACCTCATTGGTTCTTGCTGAAGCTCAAACGTGCTGCGTAACACGAGAATGAATCTCATTGGTTCTTGCTGAAGCTCAAAAGTGCTGCGTAACACAAGAATGAATCTCATTGGTTCTTGCTGAAGCTCAAACGTGCTGCGTAACACGAGAATGAACCTCATTGGTTCTTGCTGAAGCTCAAACGTGCTGCGTAACACGAGAATGAACCTCATTGGTTCTTGCTGAAGCTCAAACGTGCCGCGTAACACAAGAATGAACCTCATTGGTTCTTGAGGAAGCTCAAACGTGCTGCGTAACACGAGAATGAACCTCATTGGTTCTTGCTGAAGCTCAAACGTGCTGCGTAACACGAGAATGAATCTCATTGGTTCTTGCTGAATCTCAAACGTGCTGCGTAACACAAGAATGAATCTCATTGGTTCTTGCTGAAGCTCAAACGTGCTGCGTAACACGAGAATGAACCTCATTGGTTCTTGCTGAAGCTCAAACGTGCTGCGTAACACGAGAATGAACCTCATTGGTTCTTGCTGAAGCTCAAACGTGCTGCGTAACACGAGAATAAACCTCATTGGTTCTTGCTGAAGCTCAAACGTGCTGCGTAACACAAGAATGAATCTCATTGGTTCTTGCTGAAGCTCAAACGTGCTGCGTAACACGAGAATGAACCTCATTGGTTCTTGCTGAAGCTCAAACGTGCTGCGTAACACAAGAATGAATCTCATTGGTTCTTGCTGAAGCTCAAACGTGCTGCGTAACACAAGAATGAATCTCATTGGTTCTTGCTGAAGCTCAAACGTGCTGCGTAACACAAGAATGAACCTCATTGGTTCTTGCTGAAGCTCAAACGTGCTGCGTAACACGAGAATGAACCTCATTGGTTCTTGCTGAAGCTCAAACGTGCTGCGTAACACAAAAATGAACCTCATTGGTTCTTGAGAAAGCTCAAACGTGCTGCGTAACACAAGAATGAACCTCATTGGTTCTTGCTGAAGCTCAAACGTGCTGTGTAACACGAGAATGAATCTCATTGGTTCTTGCTGAAGCTCAATCGTGATGCGTAACACGAGAATTAACCTCATTGGTTCTTGCTGAAGCTCAAACGTGCTGTGTAACACGAGAATGAACCTCATTGGTTCTTGCTGAAGCTCAAACGTGCTGTGTAACACGAGAATGAATCTCATTGGTTCTTGCTGAAGCTCAATCGTGATGCGTAACACGAGAATTAACCTCATTGGTTCTTGCTGAAGCTCAAACGTGCTGCGTAACACAAGAATGAACCTCATTGGTTCTTGCTGAAGCTCAAACGTGCTGCGTAACACAAGAATGAACCTCATAGGTTCTTGCTGAAGCTCAAACGTGCTGTGTAACACGAGAATGAACCTCATTGGTTCTTGAGGAAGCTCAAACGTGCTGCGTAACACAAGAACGAACCTCATTGGTTCTTGCTGAAGCTCAAACGTGCTGCGTAACACGAGAATGAACCTCATTGGTTCTTGCTGAAGCTCAAACGTGCTGCGAAACACGAGAATGAACCTCATTGGTTCTTGCTGAAGCTCAAACGTGCTGCGAAACACGAGAATGAACCTCATTGGTTCTTGCGGAAGCTCAAATGTGATGCGTAACACAAAAATGAACCTCATTGGTTCTTGCTGAAGCTCAAACGTGCTGCGAAACACGAGAATGAACCTCATTGGTTCTTGAGAAGCTCAAACGTGCTGCGTAACACAAGAATGAACCTCATTGGTTCTTGAGAAGCTCAAACGTGCTGCGAAACACGAGAATGAAACTCATTGGTTCTTGCTGAAGCTCAAAGTGCTGCGTAACACAAGAATGAACCTCATTGGTTCTTGCGGAAGCTCAAAGTGCTGCGTAACACGAGAATGAACCTCATTGGTTCTTGGAGAAGCTCAAACGTGATGCGTAACACAAAAATGAACCTTATTGGTTCTTGGAGAAGCTCAAATGTGATGCGTAAAACGAGAATGAACCTCATTGGTTCTTTCAGAAGCTCAAACGTGCTGCGTAACACAAGAATGAACCTCATTGGTTCTTTCAGAAGCTCAAATGTGCTGCGTAACACGAGAATGAACCTCATTGGTTTTTGAGGAAGCTCAAACGTGCTGTGTAACACAAGAATGAACCTCATTGGTTATGAGGAAGCTCAAACGTGCTGCGTAACACGAGAATGAACCTCATTGGTTCTTGAGGAAGCTCAAACGTGCTGTGTAACACGAGAATGAACCTCATTGGTTCTTGAGGAAGCTCAAACGTGCTGTGTAACACGAGAATGAACCTCATTGGTTCTTGAGGAAGCTCAAACGTGCTGTGTAACACGAGAATGAACCTCATTGGTTCTTACTGAAGCTCAAACGTGCTGCATAACACGAGAATGAACCTCATTGGTTCTTGAGGAAGCTCAAACGTGCTGCGTAACACGAGAATGAACCTCATTGGTTCTTGAGGAAGCTCAAACGTGCTGCGTAACACGAGAATGAACCTCATTGGTTGTTGAGGAAGCTCAAACGTGCTCCGTAACACAAGAATGAACCTCATTGGTTCTTGAGGAAGCTCAAACGTGCTGTGTAACACGAGAATGAACCTCATTGGTTCTTGAGGAAGCTCAAACGTGCTGCGTAACACGAGAATGAACCTCATTGGTTCTTGAGGAAGCTCAAACGTGCTGCGTAACACAAGAATGAATCTCATTGGTTCTTGCTGAAGCTCAAACGTGCTGCGTAACACGAGAATGAACCTCATTGGTTCTTGAGGAAGCTCAAACGTGCTGTGTAACACAAGAATGAACCTCATTGGTTCTTGCTGAAGCTCAAACGTGCTGTGTAACACAAGAATGAACCTCATTGGTTCTTGAGGAAGCTCAAACGTGCTGCGTAACACGAGAATTAACCTCATTGGTTCTTGCTGAAGCTCAGACGTGCTGTGTAACACAAGAATGAACCTCATTGGTTCTTGCTGAAGCTCAAATGTGTTGTGTAACACAAGAATGAACCTCATTGGTTCTTGAGGAAGCTCAAACGTGATGCGTAACACGAGAATGAACCTCATTGGTTCTTGCTGAAGCTCAAACGTGATGCGTAACACGAGAATGAACCTCATTGGTTCTTGCTGAAGCTCAGACGTGCTACGTAATACGTGAATGAACCTCATTGGTTCTTGCTGAAGCTCAAATGTGTTGTGTAACACAAGAATGAACCTCATTGGTTCTTGAGGAAGCTCAAACGTGATGCGTAACACGAGAATGAACCTCATTGGTTCTTGCTGAAGCTCAAATGTGCTGCGTAACACGAGAATTAACCTCATTGGTTCTTGAGGAAGCTCAAACGTGATGCGTAACACGAGAATGAACCTCATTGGTTCTTGCTGAAGCTCAAACGTGCTGCGTAACACGAGAATTAACCTCATTGGTTCTTGAGGAAGCTCAAACGTGATGCGTAACACGAGAATGAACCTCATTGGTTCTTGCTGAAGCTCAAATGTGCTGCGTAACACGAGAATGAACCTCATTGGTTCTTGCTGAAGCTCAAACGTGCTGCGTAACACGAGAATGAACCTCATTGGTTCTTGCTGAAGCTCAAACGTGATGCGTAACACGAGAATGAACCTCATTGGTTCTTGCTGAAGCTCAAACGTGATGCGTAACACAAGAATGAACCTCATTGGTTCTTGCTGAAGCTCAAACGTGCTGCGTAACACGAGAATGAACCTCATTGGTTCTTGCTGAAGCTCAAACGTGATGCGTAACACAAGAATGAACCTCATTGGTTCTTGCTGAAGCTCAAACGTGCTGCGTAACACGAGAATGAACCTCATTGGTTCTTGCTGAAGCTCAAACTTGATGCGTAAAACGAGAATGAACCTCATTGGTTCTTGCTGAAGCTCAAACGTGATGCGTAACACAAGAATGAACCTCATTGGTTCTTGCTGAAGCTCAAACGTGCTGCGTAACACGAGAATGAACCTCATTGGTTCTTGCTGAAGCTCAAACGTGCTGCGTAACACGAAAATGAACCTCATTGGTTCTTGCTGAAGCTCAAACGTGCTGCGTAACACAAGAATGAACCTCATTGGTTCTTGCTGAAGCTCAAACGTGATGCGTAACACGAGAATGAACCTCATTGGTTCTTGCTGAAGCTCAAACGTGATGCGTAACACGAGAATGAACCTCATTGGTTCTTGCTGAAGCTAAAAACGTGCTGCGTAACACAAGAATGAACCTCATTGGTTCTTGCTGAAGCTCAAATGTGATGCGTAACACGAGAATGAACCTCATTGGTTCTTGCTGAAGCTCAAACGTGCTGCGTAACACAAGAATGAACCTCATTGGTTCTTGCTGAAGCTCAAACGTGATGCGTAACACGAGAATGAACCTCATTGGTTCTTGCTGAAGCTCAAACGTGATGCGTAACACGAGAATGAACCTCATTGGTTCTTGCTGAAGCTCAAACGTGATGCGTAACACAAGAATGAACCTCATTGGTTCTTGCTGAAGCTCAAACGTGCTGCGTAACACAAGAATGAACCTCATTGGTTCTTGCTGAAGCTCAAACGTGATGCGTAACACGAGAATGAACCTCATTGGTTCTTGCTGAAGCTCAAACGTGCTGCGTAACACAAGAATGAACCTCATTGGTTCTTGCTGAAGCTCAAACGTGATGCGTAACACAAGAATGAACCTCATTGGTTCTTGCTGAAGCTCAAACGTGCTGCGTAACACAAGAATGAACCTCATTGGTTCTTGCTGAAGCTCAATCGTGATGCGTAACACGAGAATTAACCTCATTGGTTCTTGCTGAAGCTCAAACGTGCTGCGTAACACAAGAATGAACCTCATTGGTTCTTGCTGAAGCTCAAACGTGCTGCGTAACACAAGAATGAACCTCATAGGTTCTTGCTGAAGCTCAAACGTGCTGTGTAACACGAGAATGAACCTCATTGGTTCTTGAGGAAGCTCAAACGTGCTGCGTAACACAAGAACGAACCTCATTGGTTCTTGCTGAAGCTCAAACGTGCTGCGTAACACGAGAATGAACCTCATTGGTTCTTGCTGAAGCTCAAACGTGCTGCGAAACACGAGAATGAACCTCATTGGTTCTTGCTGAAGCTCAAACGTGCTGCGAAACACGAGAATGAACCTCATTGGTTCTTGCGGAAGCTCAAATGTGATGCGTAACACAAAAATGAACCTCATTGGTTCTTGCTGAAGCTCAAACGTGCTGCGAAACACGAGAATGAACCTCATTGGTTCTTGAGAAGCTCAAACGTGCTGCGTAACACAAGAATGAACCTCATTGGTTCTTGAGAAGCTCAAACGTGCTGCGAAACACGAGAATGAAACTCATTGGTTCTTGCTGAAGCTCAAAGTGCTGCGTAACACAAGAATGAACCTCATTGGTTCTTGCGGAAGCTCAAAGTGCTGCGTAACACGAGAATGAACCTCATTGGTTCTTGGAGAAGCTCAAACGTGATGCGTAACACAAAAATGAACCTTATTGGTTCTTGGAGAAGCTCAAATGTGATGCGTAAAACGAGAATGAACCTCATTGGTTCTTTCAGAAGCTCAAACGTGCTGCGTAACACAAGAATGAACCTCATTGGTTCTTTCAGAAGCTCAAATGTGCTGCGTAACACGAGAATGAACCTCATTGGTTTTTGAGGAAGCTCAAACGTGCTGTGTAACACAAGAATGAACCTCATTGGTTATGAGGAAGCTCAAACGTGCTGCGTAACACGAGAATGAACCTCATTGGTTCTTGAGGAAGCTCAAACGTGCTGTGTAACACGAGAATGAACCTCATTGGTTCTTGAGGAAGCTCAAACGTGCTGTGTAACACGAGAATGAACCTCATTGGTTCTTGAGGAAGCTCAAACGTGCTGTGTAACACGAGAATGAACCTCATTGGTTCTTACTGAAGCTCAAACGTGCTGCATAACACGAGAATGAACCTCATTGGTTCTTGAGGAAGCTCAAACGTGCTGCGTAACACGAGAATGAACCTCATTGGTTCTTGAGGAAGCTCAAACGTGCTGCGTAACACGAGAATGAACCTCATTGGTTGTTGAGGAAGCTCAAACGTGCTCCGTAACACAAGAATGAACCTCATTGGTTCTTGAGGAAGCTCAAACGTGCTGTGTAACACGAGAATGAACCTCATTGGTTCTTGAGGAAGCTCAAACGTGCTGCGTAACACGAGAATGAACCTCATTGGTTCTTGAGGAAGCTCAAACGTGCTGCGTAACACAAGAATGAATCTCATTGGTTCTTGCTGAAGCTCAAACGTGCTGCGTAACACGAGAATGAACCTCATTGGTTCTTGAGGAAGCTCAAACGTGCTGTGTAACACAAGAATGAACCTCATTGGTTCTTGCTGAAGCTCAAACGTGCTGTGTAACACAAGAATGAACCTCATTGGTTCTTGAGGAAGCTCAAACGTGCTGCGTAACACGAGAATTAACCTCATTGGTTCTTGCTGAAGCTCAGACGTGCTGTGTAACACAAGAATGAACCTCATTGGTTCTTGCTGAAGCTCAAATGTGTTGTGTAACACAAGAATGAACCTCATTGGTTCTTGAGGAAGCTCAAACGTGATGCGTAACACGAGAATGAACCTCATTGGTTCTTGCTGAAGCTCAAACGTGATGCGTAACACGAGAATGAACCTCATTGGTTCTTGCTGAAGCTCAGACGTGCTACGTAATACGTGAATGAACCTCATTGGTTCTTGCTGAAGCTCAAATGTGTTGTGTAACACAAGAATGAACCTCATTGGTTCTTGAGGAAGCTCAAACGTGATGCGTAACACGAGAATGAACCTCATTGGTTCTTGCTGAAGCTCAAATGTGCTGCGTAACACGAGAATTAACCTCATTGGTTCTTGAGGAACCTCAAACGTGATGCGTAACACGAGAATGAACCTCATTGGTTCTTGCTGAAGCTCAAACGTGCTGCGTAACACGAGAATTAACCTCATTGGTTCTTGAGGAAGCTCAAACGTGATGCGTAACACGAGAATGAACCTCATTGGTTCTTGCTGAAGCTCAAATGTGCTGCGTAACACGAGAATGAACCTCATTGGTTCTTGCTGAAGCTCAAACGTGCTGCGTAACACGAGAATGAACCTCATTGGTTCTTGCTGAAGCTCAAACGTGATGCGTAACACGAGAATGAACCTCATTGGTTCTTGCTGAAGCTCAAACGTGATGCGTAACACAAGAATGAACCTCATTGGTTCTTGCTGAAGCTCAAACGTGCTGCGTAACACGAGAATGAACCTCATTGGTTCTTGCTGAAGCTCAAACGTGATGCGTAACACAAGAATGAACCTCATTGGTTCTTGCTGAAGCTCAAACGTGCTGCGTAACACGAGAATGAACCTCATTGGTTCTTGCTGAAGCTCAAACTTGATGCGTAAAACGAGAATGAACCTCATTGGTTCTTGCTGAAGCTCAAACGTGATGCGTAACACAAGAATGAACCTCATTGGTTCTTGCTGAAGCTCAAACGTGCTGCGTAACACGAGAATGAACCTCATTGGTTCTTGCTGAAGCTCAAACGTGCTGCGTAACACGAAAATGAACCTCATTGGTTCTTGCTGAAGCTCAAACGTGCTGCGTAACACAAGAATGAACCTCATTGGTTCTTGCTGAAGCTCAAACGTGATGCGTAACACGAGAATGAACCTCATTGGTTCTTGCTGAAGCTCAAACGTGATGCGTAACACGAGAATGAACCTCATTGGTTCTTGCTGAAGCTAAAAACGTGCTGCGTAACACAAGAATGAACCTCATTGGTTCTTGCTGAAGCTCAAATGTGATGCGTAACACGAGAATGAACCTCATTGGTTCTTGCTGAAGCTCAAACGTGCTGCGTAACACAAGAATGAACCTCATTGGTTCTTGCTGAAGCTCAAACGTGATGCGTAACACGAGAATGAACCTCATTGGTTCTTGCTGAAGCTCAAACGTGATGCGTAACACGAGAATGAACCTCATTGGTTCTTGCTGAAGCTCAAACGTGATGCGTAACACAAGAATGAACCTCATTGGTTCTTGCTGAAGCTCAAACGTGCTGCGTAACACAAGAATGAACCTCATTGGTTCTTGCTGAAGCTCAAACGTGATGCGTAACACGAGAATGAACCTCATTGGTTCTTGCTGAAGCTCAAACGTGCTGCGTAACACAAGAATGAACCTCATTGGTTCTTGCTGAAGCTCAAACGTGATGCGTAACACAAGAATGAACCTCATTGGTTCTTGCTGAAGCTCAAACGTGCTGCGTAACACGAGAATGAACCTCATTGGTTCTTGCTGAAGCTCAAACGTGATGCGTAACACGAGAATTAACCTCATTGGTTCTTGCTGAAGCTCAAACGTGATGCGTAACACGAGAATGAACCTCATTGGTTCTTGCTGAAGCTCAAACGTGCTGCGTAACACGAGAATGAACCTCATTGGTTCTTGCTGAAGCTCAAACGTGATGCGTAACACGAGAATGAACCTCATTGGTTCTTGCTGAAGCTCAAACGTGATGCGTAACACAAGAATGAACCTCATTGGTTCTTGCTGAAGCTCAAACGTGATGCGTAACACGAGAATGAACCTCATTGGTTCTTGCTGAAGCTCAAACGTGATGCGTAACACAAGAATGAACCTCATTGGTTCTTGCTGAAGCTCAAACGTGATGCGTAACACGAGAATGAACCTCATTGGTTCTTGCTGAAGCTCAAACGTGATGCGTAACACGAGAATGAACCTCATTGGTTCTTGCTGAAGCTCAAACGTGATGCGTAACACAAGAATGAACCTCATTGGTTCTTGCTGAAGCTCAAACGTGATGCGTAACACAAGAATGAACCTCATTGGTTCTTGCTGAAGCTCAAACGTGATGCGTAACACAAGAATGAACCTCATTGGATCTTGCTGAAGCTCAAACGTGATGCGTAACACAAGAATGAACCTCATTGGTTCTTGCTGAAGCTCAAACGTGATGCGTAACACAAGAATGAACCTCATTGGTTCTTGCTGAAGCTCAAACGTGATGCGTAACACGAGAATGAACCTCATTGGTTCTTGCTGAAGCTCAAACGTGATGCGTAACACAAGAATGAACCTCATTGGTTCTTGCTGAAGCTCAAACGTGATGCGTAACACAAGAATGAACCTCATTGGTTCTTGCTGAAGCTCAAACGTGATGCGTAACACGAGAATGCACCTCATTGGTTCTTGCTGAAGCTCAAACGTGATGCGTAACACGAGAATGAACCTCATTGGTTCTTGCTGAAGCTCAAACGTGATGCGTAACACAAGAATGAACCTCATTGGTTCTTGCTGAAGCTCAAACGTGATGCGTAACACAAGAATGAACCTCATTGGTTCTTGCTGAAGCTCAAACGTGCTGCGTAACACGAGAATGAACCTCATTGGTTCTTGCTGAAGCTCAAACGTGATGCGTAACACGAGAATGAACCTCATTGGTTCTTGCTGAATCTCAAACGTGATGCGTAACACGAGAATGAACCTCATTGGTTCTTGCTGAAGCTCAAACGTGATGCGTAACACGAGAATGAACCTCATTGGTTCTTGCTGAAGCTCAAACGTGATGCGTAACACGAGAATGAACCTCATTGGTTCTTGCTGAAACTCAAACGTGCTTCGTAACACAAGAATGAACCTCATTGGTTCTTGCTGAAGCTCAAACGTGATGCGTAACACGAGAATGAACCTCATTGGTTCTTGCTGAAGCTCAAACGTGATGCGTAACACAAGAATGAACCTCATTGGTTCTTGCTGAAGCTCAAACGTGATGCGTAACACGAGAATGAACCTCATTGGTTCTTGCTGAAGCTCAAACGTGATGCGTAACACAAGAATGAACCTCATTGGTTCTTGCTGAAGCTCAAACGTGATGCGTAACACGAGAATTAACCTCATTGGTTCTTGCTGAAGCTCAAACGTGATGCGTAACACGAGAATGAACCTCATTGGTTCTTGCTGAAGCTCAAACGTGATGCGTAACACAAGAATGAACCTCATTGGTTCTTGCTGAAGCTCAAACGTGATGCGTAACACAAGAATGAACCTCATTGGTTCTTGCTGAAGCTCAAACGTGATGCGTAACACAAGAATGAACCTCATTGGTTCTTGCTGAAGCTCAAACGTGATGCGTAACACAAGAATGAACCTCATTGGTTCTTGCTGAAGCTCAAACGTGATGCGTAACACGAGAATGAACCTCATTGGTTCTTGCTGAAGCTCAAACGTGATGCGTAACACGAGAATGAACCTCATTGGTTCTTGCTGAAGCTCAAACGTGATGCGTAACACAAGAATGAACCTCATTGGTTCTTGCTGAAGCTCAAACGTGATGCGTAACACAAGAATGAACCTCATTGGTTCTTGCTGAAGCTCAAACGTGATGCGTAACACGAGAATGCACCTCATTGGTTCTTGCTGAAGCTCAAACGTGATGCGTAACACGAGAATGAACCTCATTGGTTCTTGCTGAAGCTCAAACGTGATGCGTAACACAAGAATGAACCTCATTGGTTCTTGCTGAAGCTCAAACGTGATGCGTAACACGAGAATGAACCTCATTGGTTCTTGCTGAAGCTCAAACGTGATGCGTAACACGAGAATGAACCTCATTGGTTCTTGCTGAAGCTCAAACGTGATGCGTAACACAAGAATGAACCTCATTGGTTCTTGCTGAAGCTCAAACGTGATGCGTAACACAAGAATGAACCTCATTGGTTCTTGCTGAAGCTCAAACGTGATGCGTAACACAAGAATGAACCTCATTGGTTCTTGCTGAAGCTCAAACGTGATGCGTAACACAAGAATGAACCTCATTGGTTCTTGCTGAAGCTCAAACGTGATGCGTAACACGAGAATGAACCTCATTGGTTCTTGCTGAAGCTCAAACGTGATGCGTAACACGAGAATGAACCTCATTGGTTCTTGCTGAAGCTCAAACGTGATGCGTAACACAAGAATGAACCTCATTGGTTCTTGCTGAAGCTCAAACGTGATGCGTAACACAAGAATGAACCTCATTGGTTCTTGCTGAAGCTCAAACGTGATGCGTAACACAAGAATGAACCTCATTGGTTCTTGCTGAAGCTCAAACGTGATGCGTAACACGAGAATGAACCTCATTGGTTCTTGCTGAAGCTCAAACGTGATGCGTAACACAAGAATGAACCTCATTGGTTCTTGCTGAAGCTCAAACGTGATGCGTAATACGAGAATGATCCTCATTGGTTCTTGCTGAAGCTCAAACGTGATGCGTAATACGAGAATGATCCTCATTGGTTCTTGCTGAAGCTCAAACGTGATGCGTAATACGAGAATGATCCTCATTGGTTCTTGCTGAAGCTCAAACGTGATGCGTAACACAAGAATGAACCTCATTGGTTCTTGCTGAAGCTCAAACGTGATGCGTAACACAAGAATGAACCTCATTGGTTCTTGCTGAAGCTCAAACGTGATGCGTAACACGAGAATGAACCTCATTGGTTCTTGCTGAAGCTCAAACGTGATGCGTAACACAAGAATGAACCTCATTGGTTCTTGCTGAAGCTCAAACGTGATGCGTAACACAAGAATGAACCTCATTGGTTCTTGCTGAAGCTCAAACGTGATGCGTAACACGAGAATGCACCTCATTGGTTCTTACTGAAGCTCAAACGTGATGCGTAACACGAGAATGAACCTCATTGGTTCTTGCTGAAGCTCAAACGTGATGCGTAACACAAGAATGAACCTCATTGGTTCTTGCTGAAGCTCAAACGTGATGCGTAACACGAGAATGAACCTCATTGGTTCTTGCTGAAGCTCAAACGTGCTGCGTAACACAAGAATGAACCTTATTGGTTCTTGCTGAAGCTCAAACGTGATGCGTAACACAAGAATGAACCTCATTGGTTCTTGCTGAAGCTCAAACGTGATGCGTAACACGAGAATGAACCTCATTGGTTCTTGCTGAAGCTCAAACGTGATGCGTAACACGAGAATGAACCTCATTGGTTCTTGCTGAAGCTCAAACGTGATGCGTAACACGAGAATGAACCTCATTGGTTCTTGCTGAAGCTCAAACGTGATGCGTAACACAAGAATGAACCTCATTGGTTCTTGCTGAAGCTCAAACGTGATGCGTAACACAAGAATGAACCTCATTGGTTCTTGCTGAAGCTCAAACGTGATGCGTAACACAAGAATGAACCTTATTGGTTCTTGCTGAAGCTCAAACGTGATGCGTAACACAAGAATGAACCTCATTGGTTCTTGCTGAAGCTCAAACGTGATGCGTAACACGAGAATGAACCTCATTGGTTCTTGCTGAAGCTCAAACGTGCTGCGTAACACGAGAATGAACCTCATTGGTTCTTGCTGAAGCTCAAACGTGATGCGTAATACGAGAATGAACCTCATTGGTTCTTGCTGAAGCTCAAACGTGATGCGTAATACGAGAATGATCCTCATTGGTTCTTGCTGAAGCTCAAACGTGATGCGTAACACAAGAATGAACCTCATTGGTGTTATGCGTGTTACGCATCACGTTTGAGCTTCAGCAAGAACCAATAAGGTTCATTCTTGTGTTACGCATCACGTTTGAGCTTCAGCAAGAACCAATGAGGTTCATTCTTGTGTTACGCATCACGTTTGAGCTTCAGCAAGAACCAATGAGGTTCATTCTTGTGTTACGCATCACGTTTGAGCTTCAGCAAGAACCAATGAGGTTCATTCTCGTGTTACGCATCACGTTTGAGCTTCAGCAAGAACCAATGAGGTTCATTCTCGTGTTACGCATCACGTTTGAGCTTCAGCAAGAACCAATGAGGTTCATTCTCGTGTTACGCATCACGTTTGAGCTTCAGCAAGAACCAATGAGGTTCATTCTCGTGTTACGCATCACGTTTGAGCTTCAGCAAGAACCAATGAGGTTCATTCTTGTGTTACGCATCACGTTTGAGCTTCAGCAAGAACCAATAAGGTTCATTCTTGTGTTACGCAGCACGTTTGAGCTTCAGCAAGAACCAATGAGGTTCATTCTCGTGTTACGCATCACGTTTGAGCTTCAGCAAGAACCAATGAGGTTCATTCTTGTGTTACGCATCACGTTTGAGCTTCAGCAAGAACCAATGAGGTTCATTCTCGTGTTACGCATCACGTTTGAGCTTCAGTAAGAACCAATGAGGTGCATTCTCGTGTTACGCATCACGTTTGAGCTTCAGCAAGAACCAATGAGGTTCATTCTTGTGTTACGCATCACGTTTGAGCACGAGAATGAACCTCATTGGTTCTTGCTGAAGCTCAAACGTGATGCGTAACACAAGAATGAACCTCATTGGTTCTTGCTGAAGCTCAAACGTGATGCATAACACAAGAATGAACCTCATTGGTTCTTGCTGAAGCTCAAACGTGCTGCGTAACACAAGAATGAATCTCATTGGTTCTTGCTGAAGCTCAAACGTGCTGCGTAACACAAGAATGAACCTCATTGGTTCTTGCTGAAGCTCAAACGTGCTGTTTAACACAAGAATGAACCTCATTGGTTCTTTCAGAAGCTCAAACGTGCTGTTTAACACAAGAATGATCCTCATTGGTTCTTGCTGAAGCTCAAACGTGATGCGTAACACGAGAATGAACCTCATTGGTTCTTGCTGAAGCTCAAATGTGCTGCGTAACACAAGAATGAACCTCATTGGTTCTTGCTGAAGCTCAAACGTGCTGTTTAACACAAGAATGATCCTCATTGGTTCTTGCTGAAGCTCAAACGTGATGCGTAACACGAGAATGAACCTCATTGGTTCTTTCAGAAGCTCAAACGTGATGCGTAACACGAGAATGAACCTCATTGGTTCTTGCTGAAGCTCAAACGTGCTGCGTAACACGAGAATGAACCTAATTGGTTCTTGCTGAAGCTCAAACGTGCTGCGTAACACAAGAATGAACCTTATTGGTTCTTGCTGAAGCTCAAACGTCATGCGTAACACGAGAATGAACCTCATTGGTTCTTGCTGAAGCTCAAACGTGATGCGTAACACAAGAATGAACCTCATTGGTTCTTGCTGAAGCTCAAACGTGCTGCGTAACACAAGAATGAATCTCATTGGTTCTTGCTGAAGCTCAAACGTGATGCGTAACACGAGAATGAACCTCATTGGTTCTTGCTGAAGCTCAAACGTGATGCGTAACACGAGAATGAACCTCATTGGTTCTTGCTGAAGCTCAAACGTGATGCGTAACACGAGAATGAACCTCATTGGTTCTTGCTGAAGCTCAAACGTGATGCGTAACACAAGAATGAACCTCATTGGTTTTTGCTGAAGCTCAAACGTGCTGTTTAACACAAGAATGAACCTCATTGGTTCTTGCTGAAGCTCAAACGTGATGCGTAACACGAGAATGAACCTCATTGGTTCTTTCAGAAGCTCAAACATGCTGCGTAACACAAGAATGAACCTCATTGGTTCTTTCAGAACCTCAAACGTGCTGCGTAACACAAGAATGAACCTCATTGGTTCTTGCTGAAGCTCAAACGTGCTGCGTAACACAAGAATGAACCTCATTGGTTCTTTCAGAACCTCAAACGTGCTGCGTAACACAAGAATGAACCTCATTGGTTCTTGAGGAAGCTCAAACGTGCTGCGTAACACAAGAATGAACCTCATTGGTTCTTTCAGAACCTCAAACGTGATGCGTAACACGAGAATGAACCTCATTGGTTCTTTCAGAAGCTCAAACGTGCTGCGTAACACAAGAATGAACCTCATTGGTTCTTGCTGAAGCTCAAACGTGCTGTTTAACACAAGAATGAACCTCATTGGTTCTTGCTGAAGCTCAAACGTGATGCGTAACACGAGAATGAACCTTATTGTTTCTTGCTGAAGCTCAAACGTGATGCGTAACACGAGAATGAACCTCATTGGTTCTTGCTGAAGCTCAAACGTGCTGCGTAACACAAGAATGAACCTCATTGGTTCTTGCTGAAGCTCAAACGTGCTGTTTAACACAAGAATGAACCTCATTGGTTCTTGCTGAAGCTCAAACGTGATGCGTAACACGAGAATGAACCTCATTGGTTCTTTCAGAAGCTCAAACGTGCTGCGTAACACAAGAATGAACCTCATTGGTTCTTTCAGAACCTCAAACGTGCTGCGTAACACAAGAATGAACCTCATTGGTTCTTTCAGAACCTCAAACGTGCTGCGTAACACAAGAATGAACCTCATTGGTTCTTTCAGAACCTCAAACGTGCTGCGTAACACAAGAATGAACCTCATTGGTTCTTGAGGAAGCTCAAACGTGCTGCGTAACACAAGAATGAACCTCATTGGTTCTTTCAGAACCTCAAACGTGATGCGTAACACGAGAATGAACCTCATTGGTTCTTTCAGAAGCTCAAACGTGCTGCGTAACACAAGAATGAACCTCATTGGTTCTTGCTGAAGCTCAAACGTGCTGTTTAACACAAGAATGAACCTCATTGGTTCTTGCTGAAGCTCAAACGTGATGCGTAACACGAGAATGAACCTTATTGGTTCTTGCTGAAGCTCAAACGTGATGCGTAACACGAGAATGAACCTCATTGGTTCTTGCTGAAGCTCAAACGTGATGCGTAACACAAGAATGAACCTCATTGGTTCTTGCTGAAGCTCAAACGTGATGCGTAACACGAGAATGAACCTCATTGGTTCTTGCTGAAGCTCAAACGTGATGCGTAACACGAGAATGAACCTCATTGGTTCTTGCTGAAGCTCAAACGTGATGCGTAACACGAGAATGAACCTCATTGGTTCTTGCTGAAGCTCAAACGTGATGCGTAACACGAGAATGAACCTCATTGGTTCTTGCTGAAGCTCAAACGTGATGCGTAACACGAGAATGAACCTCATTGGTTCTTGCTGAAGCTCAAACGTGATGCGTAACACGAGAATGAACCTCATTGGTTCTTGCTGAAACTCAAACGTGCTTCGTAACACGAGAATGAACCTCATTGGTTCTTGCTGAAGCTCAAAGTGCTGCGTAACACAAGAATGAACCTCATTGGTTCTTGCTGAAGCTCAAACGTGATGCGTAACACGAGAATGAACCTCATTGGTTCTTGCTGAAGCTCAAACGTGCTGCGTAACACAAGAATGAACCTCATTGGTTCTTGCTGAAGCTCAAACGTGCTGCGTAACACAAGAATGAATCTCATTGGTTCTTGCTGAAGCTCAAACGTGCTGCGTAACACAAGAATGAACCTCATTGGTTCTTGCTGAAGCTCAAACGTGCTGTTTAACACAAGAATGAACCTCATTGGTTCTTGCTGAAGCTCAAACGTGATGCGTAACACGAGAATGAACCTCATTGGTTCTTTCAGAACCTCAAACGTGATGCGTAACACGAGAATGAACCTCATTGGTTCTTTCAGAAGCTCAAACGTGCTGCGTAACACAAGAATGAACCTCATTGGTTCTTGCTGAAGCTCAAACGTGCTGTTTAACACAAGAATGAACCTCATTGGTTCTTGCTGAAGCTCAAACGTGATGCGTAACAAGAGAATGAACCTCATTGGTTCTTTCAGAACCTCAAACGTGATGCGTAACACGAGAATGAACCTCATTGGTTCTTTCAGAAGCTCAAACGTGCTGCGTAACACAAGAATGAACCTCATTGGTTCTTGCTGAAGCTCAAACGTGCTGTTTAACACAAGAATGAACCTCATTGGTTCTTGGAGAAGCTCAAACGTGATGCGTAACACAAGAATGAACCTCATTGGTTCTTTCAGAAGCTCAAACGTGCTGCGTAACACAAGAATGAACCTCATTGGTTCTTGCTGAAGCTCAAACGTGATGCGTAACACGAGAATGAACCTCATTGGTTCTTTCAGAACCTCAAACGTGATGCGTAACACGAGAATGAACCTCATTGGTTCTTTCAGAAGCTCAAACGTGCTGCGTAACACAAGAATGAACCTCATTGGTTCTTGCTGAAACTCAAACGTGCTTCGTAACACGAGAATGAACCTCATTGGTTCTTGCTGAAGCTCAAAGTGCTGCGTAACACAAGAATGAACCTCATTGGTTCTTGCTGAAGCTCAAACGTGATGCGTAACACGAGAATGAACCTCATTGGTTCTTGCTGAAGCTCAAACGTGCTGCGTAACACAAGAATGAACCTCATTGGTTCTTGCTGAAGCTCAAACGTGCTGCGTAACACAAGAATGAATCTCATTGGTTCTTGCTGAAGCTCAAACGTGCTGCGTAACACAAGAATGAACCTCATTGGTTCTTGCTGAAGCTCAAACGTGCTGTTTAACACAAGAATGAACCTCATTGGTTCTTGCTGAAGCTCAAACGTGATGCGTAACACGAGAATGAACCTCATTGGTTCTTTCAGAACCTCAAACGTGATGCGTAACACGAGAATGAACCTCATTGGTTCTTTCAGAAGCTCAAACGTGCTGCGTAACACAAGAATGAACCTCATTGGTTCTTGCTGAAGCTCAAACGTGCTGTTTAACACAAGAATGAACCTCATTGGTTCTTGCTGAAGCTCAAACGTGATGCGTAACAAGAGAATGAACCTCATTGGTTCTTTCAGAACCTCAAACGTGATGCGTAACACGAGAATGAACCTCATTGGTTCTTTCAGAAGCTCAAACGTGCTGCGTAACACAAGAATGAACCTCATTGGTTCTTGCTGAAGCTCAAACGTGCTGTTTAACACAAGAATGAACCTCATTGGTTCTTGGAGAAGCTCAAACGTGATGCGTAACACAAGAATGAACCTCATTGGTTCTTTCAGAAGCTCAAACGTGCTGCGTAACACAAGAATGAACCTCATTGGTTCTTGCTGAAGCTCAAACGTGATGCGTAACACGAGAATGAACCTCATTGGTTCTTTCAGAACCTCAAACGTGATGCGTAACACGAGAATGAACCTCATTGGTTCTTTCAGAAGCTCAAACGTGCTGCGTAACACAAGAATGAACCTCATTGGTTCATTCTCATTATGAAAAGTTATGAACTTTTTAAAGTTTCAAACTGTTATATGTGCAGCTGAAGGGACAGAATGCTCTCAGATTTCATTACAACATTTTTGTTTGTGTTCAGAAGATGAAGGAAAGTCTAACGGGTTTGGAATGACATGAAAGTGAGTAATTAATGGGAAAAAAACATATAACATATATAAAAAAAAATCATATATGTATATATTAAACATATATATCAGCACGTTTGTGAAATATCCTTTTGAGGCAGCAACTGAACGTATGTTTTTATGTGGAAATTTTACAGTGTCCTCTAAACATGACTATCTTATTTTGTATTATTTAAAAGGTCCAACTAAAGATTCACCAAAGTAGGTTGTCAATGACTAGCAAGCTGTCTAGCCTAAATGATCATTTCCCCCTTGGTGGCTGAAACCCTCTTGGTCTGTGATATAATTTTAGACTACATATATAAGACATATATATGTACTCACACAGTTGAGACTATAATATAAGTGTTTAAATGTCCAGCTATAGACAGTCCAGCTCTAGTTAGTCTGTCTCTGACGGAGGTGTTCAGAAAGTGTGCTGTATCAGAGCTCCCCCTTCAGGAGCAACACAGCACTGCACTTCCTCAGACACTGACTTCAGGAATACAGTATTCATTACTGAACCCTCGAAACTTCAAATAATGGTCTCTGTGTATGTGTATATGCATTTCTATGTGTACTGTATCTGTAAGTAGTGGTCAGTAATAGTGATTTTAGCACTAGATGATTTAGCTATTCTCCTTATATGTTTTACATTTTAGATTGTGGCTGTAAATGGGAATATGCACGTTTCTTCTTTAATCTTATTTCTAAATCTATATACTATCATACATACATCCTCCTGTGATATTATTCAAGACTAGGGCTGGGCAAAAAAATCGATTTTTCGATTAATCGTTTTTTATAACGTGGTCGATTCAAAATCGATTCTCAAAGGCCACGAATCGATTTTTTCCCATATTTAAAACTGTAATGTTTTTATTTAGCATAATTGTATGAATTTGAAAATTAAAGCTGGGTTCTGTTTTAATGTACCCAAGTGTACCTAACATAAAAGAGTTTAATATACAGGTTTGTGGCTTAATTTCTTTTTATTAATTACCCACTTTTAAACTTATGTTCACTGTTCTTTTTTTATAAATATAGTATATGTATTAAATCTATATTCATTGAGTTGAATCGAGAATCGAATAAAGAAAATCGAATCGAGAATTGAAATCGAAAATCGAATCGAGAATCGAAATCGAATCGATCTGGAACATCTGAATCGATACCCAGCCCTATTCAAGACATGAGGTACTTTTTCAAATTGCTTTTCAAAGTCTCTCAGACAGCCTTAATGTCACGAGAGAGAGAGAGAGAGAGAGAGAGAGAGAGAGAGAGAGAGAGAGAGAGAGAGAGAGAGAGAGAGAGAGAGAGAGAGAGAGAGAGAGAGAGAGAGAGAGAGAGAGAGAGAGAGAGAGAGAGAGAGAGAGAGAGAGAGAGAGAATTGAGAAGTCCCCTCACCCCCCTCTCTAGAAATTCACTATTTATAATGTCATCTTATCTAGCTTGCTCTGAGGACTGCACTGTGAGTGCACTTGTGCTTTCTTTTGTTAGGGTGAGTTAGCAATTTCCTGTGAGATGGAACCACTGCAGTCGGGCGTCTCTCCCCTGATAACGTCTCTGACACGAACGGCTGTTAGCATCAGCTCGCAGAGCTGGCCCGGTACTGATGGGGACTTGTCATCCAACTCCCAGCAACCTCAGACACACTGCAGACGATCCGCATGCGGTCCAGTCCAGTCCAGTCCAGTCAGCTACGACCTTCTGATGATATGTCTGAAATAGCATACAGTGATCTTACTGCAGTATGCTCACTGTGAATGGCATGCAAATAATCTAATGACTAATGCATCTGACAACATGTGTAGCTGAACACAGAAGTGATAAATAAGACCTCATTCATGACTTTTAACTTCTATTTCTTGACTTATTGAATATGTACAGAATGCCGTAGACTACATGCTGCTTGCTATATACAATATTAATAATAATGAACATCTCAAACTGCATTATACATTGTTGTCACATGACTTCATCACGTTGCATCCTATTATTAAATGATTTTCATGCCAAAAGTCTTTAAATGAAAGAGCTGTTTTTGTCTTATAGAATGGGAATTTTCCTTTTTTATAACTTTTATAAGCTGCTTTGAAATAATCCGTGTGTATAAATGGTCATATAAATATAAGTGACTTGACTCAAAATGCGAATAAATGTTATAGATTGTGACTGTATTTACCTTTTGTCCACATGCAAATTAAAATGTGCATACTGTGCATAAATAATAATACGCTGTTCCAAATATCTTTTTACATATCGTTGCATTTTGTCACGTATTATTATTTTAAGTAGGCATTATTCTGTAAATGGCGGCATGCTGATGTTCCATTCGGTCAAAGCGAGAGCTAAAGGAGCGCATGCATCCTAATATATTTTAAAATACTCTGATTTCTTTTATGAAGGGAAATGTATATCTTATTATACCCTGTATTCTACTATACTCCCATAAAGCAGCTACAAATCTAATTTCACCCCTTCTTTTCCTCCTGCTCTTTCAATCAATGTTTAACTGCGGGAGATTGTGGGAGCAATTTGCTCTTCTGGTCTCTCTGCTCACCAGGCAAACAGAAGCACACATCTGAACAATGCGCCATGAAAAGGGGCCCATAATAAATACTCGATATTCTACATAATTATTAATCACGGATACAACAGCAGTCACGACCACTCCTGCCTCTGCCAGTCTGTGCTGCAGTGCTTATGGGGCCATCACATAATCACGAGCCCTGTGATGCCCACTGACCCTGCAGCGCGGGAAACAGGTAAGAAAGCGCGCGCGCGCGCTCCCTCGCACGCGCCGTCTCTCTCGCGCTCATTTAGCGCTACGCTGCTTTTCATAATTAGCGCCGCGAGGCCTCATTAAGTTCGCTCTAATGAATAAATATTGTATTTCATAGCCTGATTACCAGATCAGCTCGACGCTCGAGCGTCGTAAACAATTATTTCCCTAAATATTCATCACCCTAAAGTGGATGATCATTGGTATTTAATACCAGTATTTTCGAGTGCATCTTTATTATGCAAATAAATACTTTTGAAGCGTTTGTTTCCTGCAGATCCGAAAAGATTCACTCTCAGAATGAAAAACGGAGCATTCTGGGAAAAATAGACATGAAACATTAGCCTAAACTGACAAAAGAGAAAAGAAAACTTTGAATTACCTAAAAACCTTTACCTTCTATATTTAAGCAAGTATGCTGTGTCACATATTTATGTCATGTGAACTATCTATGCCCACCATTAGTGTGAAGTCCCTTACGAAAATAAACCATGGTTTTACTACAAATAAAACCAAAAAACCATGGTTATTGTAGTAAAACCATGGTAACCGCAAATTAACCATGGTTTTGCTTCTCTAACCACAGTTTAACCATGGTATTTGTGGTAAAACTGTAGTTATATAAATGGTATTCAATCAGCCAAAAAAACATGGTTACTACATTTTTACTACAATAAAACCATGGTTAATTTTCGTAAGGGGTAGGCAACTCGTTCTTTCCAGTGAGGGTTTGCAGAAGGTCAGGAATCAATTAGCATTAGTTTGGACCGAGGCATCGGTCAGTAAAACAAACAAACCGTAGCGAGAGACTGAATAACACAGAGAACAAACAGCAGTGCTGGATGAAGTGGATTCATCTGCAAACAATTGAAACGAAAGGCTACTTGTTGTGAGGTAACTTTGAGAAAATTCAGCTGCCATTTGAGTAAGCGAAGCCGTTTAGCACAAGCGTTTCCCCAGCTGAGGATAACCTTCCCACTAAGTTATGAAAAATATATTTTTGGGAATGTTCTCTGAACGTTAGATTTGTTTTTGGTTATGCGAATGTTAAGGGAACATAAAACTTTTTTGGTTCACGGTTATGTTACTTTTGAACGTTCTCGGAACGTAACATTTAAAAGACTTGAGACGTCCAAACAAAACGTTTCACCAAAAAAAAAAACATTCAATGTATAAATACAATTTTTGTGCTAATGTTGTGAGACCAGATAACTCATAACAAACTCTATTAATGTTACCAGAAGCACGTTTGGTCATAACTTTGAGAGAACCTTGTCAGAACATTAGCCAAAGTTCTGAAAACGTTCCCTGTTAGCTGTGTTTGTGTCCGTGCAAGGTTTTCTCAGTTGTTTTCCTCATGGGAGTCGGAACCATTGTTTGTGGATGGGACAAGACCCACCCACTTTTTACGATCAATGATATTGGACCCACTCACTTTTATCCTCTCTAACATTCAGCACGTCTGTTTTATCTACCCCTAATCGATAAACACTTATTACTAAACACGTTAGACGCTTTATTTCCACTTTTCTAATATTTTCGTAATTTTTATTGAAAATAAATGCCTTTCCGATCTGATATGTGATGGGAAAAGGGAGGAGATTGAGCTCGGCGAAAGGCGGACTCGAACCGCGGGTCGATTTGTGTCAAAACTGGATGCCGTGCGTCTTACCCCTACACTACTGCCACTCTCAATGATGTAGCGATTACCGTCATTTTGTCTTTCCAAACTATACGCTTAGCAAGCAAAGCGGTATAGCCTATGTGTACTTATTGGAATCTACTCCAGTAAAAAAATTCTGAGGACCCACCCACATTTTTTTTGCTTCCGACGCCCATGGTTTTCCTACGTTAACATGTAGCATTAACATTGCAGATAGCCATTTTCATTTCATTTCAAGTAATGCATTACAAGATTGCGTTAACTCCCTTAAAAAGTTACTAATTGCGTTACTGCAAATTCACATGTGTACAGTAGCCTAGAGGGCGCAGCTCAAACAAAACGTTCAGCTGAACTGCCATGCTGGATTGCAAAAGAATAGGATGCAGGAGGAGGTTTAACATTTCACCAATAAATACAAAAACAACAATCGAACGCTCTCCATTGACTTTGTATTGTGGACTCCTTGTCATTTCGGACTTATGACAAAAAACAGGATATGTGACAAAGTGTACAGCAAACAAGCTAAACCAAACCCAGAACAAAAAAACCCAGAAGTTTTTATAAGCTGTGTACCCCAAAAAACTAGCTTATAAGGACACAAAAGTGGATACAGGCCATTGAGACAGAGCGCGACATGATATATTACACTGAGAACTACAGCCACTGGAGGGGAACGTGATCAGCGACAGGAAATATCATATATAAAACTGACATTTGGATATTGGACTTAACTGTGACAAAATGTTTACTGCACACATAGGCATACTCAGTGTCAGGATCCCAAAATGTACCCATTCTTCCTGCTGAAGCTTCACGTTTTACTGCCTTTATCCACTTTTGTGTCCTTAAACGCTCGTTTTTTTTGGGGGTCGACAGCTTATAAAAACTTATTTCTGTGTTTTTTAGCTTGTTTGTTGTACACTGTCACATATCAGCTTTTAGACATTGTTCTGTTTTTTGTTATAAGACCTGAATGACAAGGAGGAGCCTCACGCAATACAAAGTCAATGGAGAGCGTGGATTGACGACGTAGATGTGACGTGAGTAACCTGGCAAGTCTTCTAGTAGTTGTGCAAAATGAAATCTGAATCACCGAATCTTGTAGAGAAAGAGAGAGTGAGCAAGAGCAACTTTTGATTTTACATTATATAAAGCCTTAAAGTTCTGCATAATTAAGGGCGTAGCCATTTTGAGTGACAGGTGGATAGCGATTTATCTGCTGTCTGTTAGTCATCGTGTCGTCTCAGCTCCGCCCACATCCCGCCTCTTTGCCCAGTTTCTATTATCCGGGAGTGCCCGCGCGATGACGTGCTGCCAAGATGGCAACGGCCAGCTCGACCCTACTTTACACTTCAAAACTGCTCTTCAGAATCATATGGGTGACGTCACGGACGCTACGTCCATATTTTTTAACAGTCTATGGGTTTAACTGAATCATCGAAGGTCTGCAGCAAGTACATTGGTCAATAAAGTGAGATTAAATGCATAAAAAACATTTGTTTTATTTAACATATTTAATCATTAGAGGTTTTCGTAATAATCTGATTTTGCATTTCACTTATTTTATAAATTAAGGAATACTGAATCTTTTTTTGCACGTGAGATGAGTAAATGCACTCTCAAATTTATTCTAGAACTACAATAACCGTCATGTTTACACACACGCCTCTGCACTTGCGATTTCTCAACATGAGGACAGGAGAGCTGTTAGTCAATAAAAAACAAAGTAACTTGCGTTACTTATTTGAAAAAGTAACTCAGATATTTAGTTGTAAATGTAAAAGTAATGCGTTACTTTGCTAGTTACTTGAAAAAGTAATCTGATTACATAACACAAGTTACTTGTAATGAGTTGTCCCCAAAACCAGTCCCTCCAGAAAAACGCGATTATGCGATCGCGTGATTTAACGCATAATCAGCCAAAGTCCGCATATTTATGCGGGGGCCGCATTTTTTCAAATATGTCGCACTTTCGCCGCATAAATTGCCTATTTCCGTGTGCAAAATACGCGGGGCTAGCATGATTTCATAATCGACGCATTTTCGTTGCAAAAAAAGTCATATATATATTAGCAGAAAGTTGAAAAATGTTCGTTTACTTCACACAAGAGCCGCCATTTCCGCCTATTGCCATGGGAACATTTTGAAGTGACGTAATTACCCGACGTGAACGTCATCGAAAAGCTGCAAACCCCCGTGGAGAAACCATAGATATCGGTGAAACCATGATGAAGCGCAAACATAAAATAACAGCAAAAGTAACAGCAAAAGACGCGCAAAGCAGTTTCCCGGTGTGTTGACCGATTTCAAAACACAGCATCATGAAGCTTTGAAGCGTTATGAATCAATTATGAGTTATGCGTTATGAGTCGATTCAGCAGTTCGGATCGCCAAAGTCACGTATTTCAGCAGTTTGACACGCGATCCGAATCATGAATCGACTCGCTGATTCATAGCATCATGATGCTGTGTTTTGAAATCGGTCATCACTATATAAGTCGTTATTTAGTCGTTATATCAAATGTCTGTTTTGTAAAGCTACCTCTGTAAAACAGGAAGTTATTTATTCATTTTTCAGAAGTTGTAGCATATTCCTTTTGTAAAGCTACAGAACTTGTTTGACTCAATGTTTTGTAAATTTGAGCCATTATTAAGGTCTTCAATAAAACAAGATGGGAACTTAAATATTCCCAGCACTTTCTGTGATGTAGTGCTTTTTTTCTCTTTTTCATCAAACTGCAGTTTTTGCAAGTTCCCGCAATTTCATCGCATAAAATTGCATAAATATCCCGCATTTTCCATCGCATTTTTTGAGAAAACATGCCGCATAATCAAGGATTTTTGCCCGCAACAATCACAAAAAAAAGCCGCATTTTTCTGGAAGGACTGCAAAACGTGTCTAGAGACTTCAATCTGCTCAGGTGTACCTTTGTTTATTCGGTTCAAAGACTCTCTTATTGAAGTGCACAATAGTTCAGTGACTGCTAGACATAACCTACTCAAGAAAATTAAAACCCTCAGAGTTGAATTTGTAACATCATGAGCATTTATAGAATATTAACTTTTAACTTAAGTGTTGTTTTTGCGTATAGCCTCCGATGAAATCCTGCTGACGGAAACTGAAGGGTTGCTGAGAGGATTCGCCTCTGATCAAGATCTCAGGATGTTCAACCAGACAAAAGTCATGTGCAGTGTGGTCACTTTAGGTAAGAAAGCATCCATCACTGCACGCAGCTTCATTCATCACCCTACCCACATATTTAATTGGTGGTACCATACAATGATGGTAATACCATGGTACTTATAAACTCATTTACGCTTAACGTGTAACTATTTGTATGAACATAAAAAGATTCAACAACTGAGAAATAAACTGGAAAAAACCCTCAGACATTTGGCGAACAGAAATGGAATAATGAGTCTTTGAATGGGTCGGACACATTCACGCAGTTGATCAGCCTTGGCATCTTTCTCCTGGTGCTTCTCAGAGTCAGTAGAAAGTTCTCTTTAGTGTCCTTATTTCAACTGTGACCTTAATTGTTCACTGTCTGTAAACCGTTAGGGCCAGATTTACTAACAGCTTTGGCCAGCACAATCCCTCTTTTGGCCTTAAAAAACTACTGTCAGGATTCACTAAAGACACAGTGAAAAATGAGTGCTGAAAAGGCGTGGACAGGGTTATTTCTGCGGCTGACCTTATTGCATATGCATTTAGTTTCCCTTTTAGATGCAAAACCTATGGGAGGCAGGGCCGGCCCAAGCATTTATGGGGCCCTAAGCAGAATTTTATTTGGGGGCCCCTCAACAATGCGATTGACTATTGTCAATTATTTATCATTTGCACACCCATTATCAATTGTATTAGTTGTAGCTGTGTTGCTTGCATCATGTCTGGCTGTCTTTTTTTTTTTACCCTTATATGGTTTTTAATTGTAACAGTAGGAAACCCACAAAAGTGGTCAGGTGTTCATTTGCACTTTAATATTCAAAGTCTTACAGTACTACTGTTCATGTATGTATATATAAAAACAAAAATCCATGTATGGATATGTAAAAAAAAATTTTTTTTTAAAGTCTCTTATGCTAAATATGCTCACTTTTCCCCAGGATTCTTTGATTAATAGAAGGTTCAAAAGAGCAACATTTATCTGAAATAGAAAGCTTTCAAAGAATCCTAAAAACATTTTTACACAACTTAATTTTCAACACTGATAAATGTTTGTTGAGCATCAAATCCTCATATTATAATGATTTCTGAAGGATCATGTGACACTGAAGACTGGAGTAATGATGATAAATTCAGCCTTGATCACAGGAATACATTACGCTTTACTATATATAACATAGAAAACAGCTGCTTTACACTGGAGTAATATTTCACAATGTAACTTTTTATTGTATTTTTGATCAAATAAATGCAGCCTTGGTGAGCAGAAGAGAAAAACAAGAAATGTTGATTTCTTTCAAACGTCAAACAGAGCTTTAATTTTGGCGGAAACACGCAGGAAGACCTTAGTGCTTCTTTTTGTTGACAACAGATTTATAGATGATTTTCATTATGAATATGGGAAGATGTTTGACGCATGTTGCGTTCCCAACTGATAATTTTGAGCGACTCAAACATATAGCACTTGCAGAGAAGCATTTACTGAGAAACTGAAAGCTATGCTGTACTCCGTCAAGATATTCGCAGTGGTGTAAAGAGTACTGAAAAAGCATACTCAAGTAAAAAACTATTTTGTGCTAGTAGAGTAAAAGTTCCTGTCCTAAATACTACTCAAAGTAGGAGTAAAAAGTAGCCCTTGTAAAAGTACTCATGAGTAGTGAGTATTATGCTATGAATGTTATTCCACCTTATACCCTGCAAATAAAAAATGTAGCTTACTCTTTTATGATTCACAGTAAGAAAAAAAAAAACATGAGATCACCAACAGTATTACAGTATTTATTTATTCAGTTTTATTTTTGACTGCTAGCACTAAAAATACAGCCATGCAATATTTGAGAAAGCAACCAATAATCTGGTAACATTTATGACAACCATTCTGCTGAGGTTTTCTTGCGGTTAATTAAAAAAGGTTGCAAAGCATTGTACATTAAAAAAAAAATATTACGTTAAAAAAAAGTTATTTATTTTCCAGACGCATTCATTGTACTGCTTTAATTTCTGATCCACAGGTGCAATGATGGTTCTGTAAAGCTTATTTGCATTTTACAAAATTATCTTTAAAGGTGCACCATGTAACATTTTTTCAGTAAAATATCCCAAAACCACTAGGTCAGTGTTATATATTTTGTTCAGTCGAGTACTTACAATATCCCAAATGTTTTCAACTATTTGTAAATCGTGAGATGCTATTTTACCCAAGGAACTGGGACGTGTGAGGGAGTGGCCTGTCGATTGCGTCATATCTGCGTTCCCCTCAGTTTCCGGTTTTATTTTGCAGAAGCGCTTTACTCTCACTGCAGTGTGCAACAAGTGTCATAGCAGCCGCCGCGCGAACGCACAGAGTAACGTCATAACATAATTTTCAACACACTCAGATGTGTCTAATATGATAAACAGAGCTATGTTACCTCATACTCATGACCGGAAGAGCGAAAATGGTGTCAGCGTCATAATAAAAGTCCCGCTGCTCGCGAGGCGTGTGTTGCGTTCATCCATGAACATGATTTCTGCCCGAGTCTTATCCCGATTCTTTTCCACCGGCTGTGAGGTGAAGACCACATGTCCCAAGATTCTGCGCTCAAACTTGGCGTCATCAAACTACGCCTTTGTTTTGAATAGGCGACCTCTAGGGGATGGAAATGTTACATTGTGCAGCTTTAAAGTGCAGTATGCTAAAAGAGACATCTCTTTTTTTATGCATACTACGAATGCCCAAGCTTTATTAATACTAAAGGGGTGAATAATGTCAGAAATCAGCAAGTCCATGATGATGTGAATCAGAGGAAGGAAAAAAGGAAAGAAGTGGGAGCTGAGGGTTGTGAAAGAGCTTTAACAGGGAAAAATGATTCACAGGTATAAGATTTCCCATTAGAGTCTGCTAATTATTTCCACACCATTAGTGGCAGCTCTCTAATGAGGGACCCGAGCAGACTGCAGTATATCACTCTCGTCTGCAGGGCTCCGGTTGGGGGGTCGTGGTAATAGCCCCCCCTTCCCCCTCCTTATGCCCTCTTAACCCACAGGGGCACAGAGGGGCAAGAGCTAAGGGCATGTTCAAATAACCGCAATATTCTTTTCTGATTGAATTTCTGCTGAAATAGATGTTGAGGCGGATTCACTGCTGTAATATCAAATGTTTGGTAGGGCTTGTTCTGATGTCAGATGTAAGAGGAGGTTCTCCATTAATATGGGAAATATGGGAAATCATAGACTCTTGATGCTCGTTTTTGTGTCCCAGTCTATTTTTTTTAACCCAATAAACACATACAGTACAGTGACTTGAACACATTAACCTGTTATATATATATATATATATAAATTTGTCTGGCTAATATACTGTAAGTCCATGTCACTTAACCAATATGTTGGAATTAAAATTCCTTAGAGTTAAACGCAGACTGACATTTTTTGACTCCAAGGACTCTTATTGTCCAAAAATAATATTTGAGCAATCCATGACTTTAACAGTTGTTTGTGATATACCTTAAAGAAAAGGATATTTTATTTACATACACTAACATACACACACATATATACTCAACTCATATACATACATAACATATATACATTACCATTTCTGTCCCTAACTACAAAATGTTAATTCATTATAAAAATGCTCATGGAGATTTTAGTCATTTGACTTTTCTAGGTCTAGAAATTACTTAAAATAAAGGGATAGTTCACCCAAAAATGAAAGTTACTCCATGATTTACTCTCTCTTAAGTCATCCTAGGTACTCGGTGTATGACTTTCTTCTTTCAGACGAACACAATCGGAGTTATATTAAAAATGTCCTGCTCTTCCAAGCTTTATAATGACAGTGAATGTTGTTCTGTTTTTGAAGTCCATAAAAGTGCATCTATCCATCATAATTTCTCCATAACGAGCATAATGTCGTCAGACGTAGCGTAAGCATTTTTAACTGCGAGAGGCGCTACACTTTTCCCATAAGTTGTATACAGAAGACGGTCCACCGGAAGTTAGTTATTTTACTTTATAAAGTTTTAAATATGGATATTTTTCTTACATAAACGCGTCACTTTGCTTAAGAAGGCCTTTATTAACCCCCCGGAGCCGTGTGGAGCAGTTATATGATGGATAGATGCACTTTTATGGAAAAACAGAGCAACAGTCACTGCCATTATAAAGCTTGGAAGAGCAGGACATGTTTAATATAACTGATTTTATCCGTCTGAAAGAAGAATGTCGGAGAGGTGGTGGTCCAGTGGGTTAAACCATGGAACTGATATGCAGAAGGTTGCTGGTTCGATCCCAGCGGTCACCACCAGTGTGTCCTTGAGCAAGGCACTTTACTCCATGTTGCTCCAGGGGGATTGTCCCTGTAATAAGTGCACTGTAAGTCGCTTTGGATAAAAGCGTCTGCCAAATGCATAAATGTAATGTCATACACACCTAGGAAGACTTGAGGGTGAGTAAATCATGGGATAATTTTCATTTTTGGGTGAACTATCCCTTTAAGGCTACCTCATATGGTTTTCCAAGTCTGGGACTTCGGTTTGTCCTTGATTTTGTCCTTTTCACAGATTATGACACGTTTTAACGGTCATCATCATCGTAAATCCTGCAAAGTTTTTTTTTAAATGTATGTAGATTTATAACTATACTTTTTTATCAAATAAAAAAAAAACGAGTTAACGCTGCTGTGACGTTACCGCAGCAGCTGTGGGACTGACGTAAAGTTGACATCTTTCTCTCTTCTGACAGCCGTTATCAATCCCTCTCTATTTTTTCCCCTTTTTGAAAGTCGTGAGAACACTATTGTGTAGTTTTTCTTTTGTTATTTGAGCAAACTGACAAAAATATATATTTAATGTAGTCTCTCATTCACAGCTATAGACGTTTACCCAACTATGACGACTTCCGCTTCTGAGAAACCCTGAAATCTGAAATGGGTCCTGATTGGATGGTTGAAAGTTTGTGGTTTGCTATTGGTGGATCTCATGTGAGTGACATGTTGCCCCGCCCTCGCACCATTAAATGCATCATCAGAGATGACAGTTTGAAATGTCAAAAGACACGTCATTACATGGCAAAGGTCACTTTATGGCCCTGTCCCAAATGGCACACTTCATATGCACTTTCGGTCTTGTGGACTTACAATGGCCGCCGCGTGCGCGTGTCATTTAAGCCCACGAGACCAAAGGGTGTCCCATTTGTCATTTTAGGTCTCAGCAGCAGACTTCTTCCCGGCAGTCAAATCGGCGTTACGTCATGAAAGCGCGGACTCGTAGGAAGACCGCAAGGGTTTAGGGTGCCATTTGGGACAGGGCCTATGTTGACAAAAATAAATTCAATACTGACACAAGGGTGCCGGTCTTAAATTTAATTTAAGTCGTAAATTAAGTTATCAAATTTAAGGCCATTTTCCCCGGTTTTACAGACGAGGCTTAAGACTAAAATGCATGTTTTGAGCTGCTTTAACTCAAAACAATATATCTTAAAACATGTCAGTGCCATTGTTTTGTCTAAAGATGCACACCAGTAATGTTTTTTTTTTCAAAGGCAAGTTTATAAAAGCTATTTAAATGTCCTAATTGAGCTAACGGCTAATCCTGGTTTAATCTAAACCCCTGTCTGTGACATTGGGCCTAAAAGTGTTAAATATCTTAAATGGTCTTATTCATTTCAAGAGGTCATAAATGTGGGGACGGAAAACCAGGAATTGTGATATATCTAAATGGGATCATGAAAATTCAAAAGGCGATGATTTAAATAAACGTGAGCGCTGCATGTTTCAAAGTTAAAACAGCGCTGATGAATTATGATCATGTTTACCTTATGGTGCTTATCCTTGCAAACTCGTTGCCATTTAGCAAGAAAAGTTTCAATTTCTTTTTATATTACATCTGTATAGTGCCAAATGAAGAAGTCGTGTTTCATAAGTGCAGGGCTTGCTGCATTGTTTAGAGAGGTAACCAATATATTTCTTCTGCTCTATAAGTAGAGTTGGGTTTGAGTCCACCTTAGTCGAGTCCGAGTCCAAAAAGGGCTGAGTTGGACAAGTCCGAGTCTAACTAAATCTACTGTATGTCGTCAATATCTTAGCCTGGATTTAACCTCGATTCCTGGAAAAGCAATGCCAATTTAAATGTAACAAAAGGAAACCACTATTGCATCTTGACATTATGATTGTTGATTTCACATCATCTCATTAAGTCACCATGTAGCTTATGGAAGTTATGGCCAACTAGACCACTGTATTGTGACATAATTCTGAGTGAAATAGCTTTTGAATGTGAAATTCATTTTTTTCCCCGCTTCACGCCTGCATGAACCATATTTCCATATTTACCATAGTAAAAAGCTATAGCCTAGTGATAAACAGTAATATAAATATTTTAAAAAAATCAACAACAAAAAATCAGAGTGGACATGCACTCTAGGGGCCTGTACCATGATGGTAGTTTAACAAACTCAGGGTTACAGGATTAGTTTAGAGTCGACAAAACCAAACTAATCTATTCAGTCTTTGTTGGTCCCATGCGGTTGATCATCAGTTTTCTCTGTCAACTCAGGCTTTGATCCTGAGTTTAGGAGTTTAGCTGTGACATCAGTAGTGAACAACCAATCACACGCTGTGGATCTGAGATTCATTTCTCTCTTGAAACATATTAAGAATTTAAACAAATTTACACAGCAAGAAGAAAAGAGCCGTCTATTAAAGAGGACAACTTTAAGAAAAATCTTATATGTCAATGCAAGTAAAAGTTATGAAGTTAGTTTAGTTGATATTTAGAGAGAATTAAGCTCGCATGTAGTAATTTTTATAGCTTTATTGATTGATTTTAAAGATTATTTGTATGACCTTTATATAGGCTAGTTATATTAATTTCAACTAAGTGCCTATTAATGATTGATTAACTAAAATTATTGTAATTGATTACAGGTATAATAATTACATAAATGATATCTAAATCATTAAAATGTATTATTATTATAAATAAGCATTGTTAAAGGAACACACCAACTTTTTGGGACTTTAGTTTATTCCCCATATCCCCCAGAGTTAGATTAGTCCTTACATACCATTCTCATCTCCGTGCGTGCCATAACTCTGTCTGACGCACCCACCGCTAGCCTAGCTTAGCACAAAGACTGGAGGTAAATGGCTCCAGCTAGCCTACTGCTCAATAAGTGACAAAATAACACCAACATTTTTTCTATTTACATGTTGTAATGTGTGTAGTTACATTGTGTACTAAGACCGACGGGAAATGAAAAGTTGTGATTTTCTAGACCGATATGGCTAGGAACTATACTCTCATCCCTGCGTAATGATCAAGGAACTTTGAGCCGTCCCATGAGTGCAGCGGCGCAATGATACTACACAGCACCTGATAATAGTCCCCAGCGCTCTCTGTGCAAGCAGATTGTCACGTTGTGTAACGGACCCTGTCCGAATGATGGCCAGACTTTACTGATGTTTCATAGAGTTTATTGAAACCGTTTGATCTCCAAAATATCACTGTAAGAGCTGAACAAATAAAGCAAGTGCACATTAACACCTTGTACACAAACTCTCTCTCTTCATAGCATTATCATTAACATACAGCGAAATACACAAAAATACTCATTACAGATGACAGTAAACAAGAACATACACACCTTATGCCTTTTCGGGGGGTGCTTAATAAACTGCAAACTTTAAATCTGCCTAAACACTCCGATGAACCGCAAGCTCTCACCATCTTTCCGTAGACTACAACATTCGTCAAAATAAAAGTCCCTACTTATTAAGACAGATAATGCAGACCTTAAACCTATTTAAACAAATTATAAGATAAATCACTATGAAGTCTGTTACACGTTGGTTATGTTGATGGAAGTTAGCCTATTTTCAGGCGCTGCTGCACTCATGATAAAGCAGTAAAGTTCCTTGATTATTACGCAGGAATGAGAGTATAGTTCCTAGTCATATCGGTCTAGAAAATCACAACTTTTCATTTTCCGTCGGTCTTAGTACACAATGTAACTATACACATCACAACATGTAAATAGGAAAATGTTGGCGTTATTTTGACACTTATTGAGCAGTAGGCTAGCTGGAGCCATTTACCTCCAGTCTTTGTGCTAAGCTAGGCTAGCGGTGGGTGCGTCAGACAGAGTTATGGCACGCACGGAGATGAGAAGGGTATGGACTTATCTAACTCTGGGGATATGGGGAATAAGATAAAGTCCCAAAAAGTCGGCATGTTCCTTTAAAAGCCAGACGCTTTAGTCTTTAATTGGCATTTGCTATGTAGTGTTCTTTAATTTGGAGTAGAAACAGGAGGAGTGAATTTATTGCATCAGAGGTGTGTCACTTTGCTCAGTTGATTGGTCCAATTTCAGTTTGAGATCTCTTGTCCAGAACATAACCTGCCCTGGAGAAGGTTAGCCGTGGAGCGCAAGTTACTATGGAGATGAATACGCTAAAAGCCAAACCATTTTAATGGTACCCAAAACCCAGGATTAGCACAACTAAGCTTAAACATATCTGGCTAGCCAGCTAAACCGGCTTCATGGTATAGGCCCCAGGCTAAGGTTTGAGCCTTACACTAAGGATTCTTTCCTATGGAAGCCCGTTTCTGCCACACAATATAAAATAAAGGGATTATTGTGACACTGTCTCTCACAATTCTGACTTTTTCTCACAATTACGAGTTCATATCTCACAATTCTGAGGGAAAAAAAAAAAAAGTCCAAATTGTGAGTGTCACAATAATCCCTTTATTTTTTTAGTCAAGTCAGAAAAAAGTTGCAATTATCATTTGAGTCGTTCTATTCTGTGGCAGAAACAGACTTCCATCGTTTTTTCCCCTAGTCCCACAAAATAATGAGAGAAAATCGGTTATTGTTTCTGTCATTTTTGACACCTTAACAACTGCTTCCAAGAGTTATAGATCCATTATTTTCTTTTGGCCTCATAGAAGTTGCCATGTTTTTTTTTTAATCATCACTTTTATTAGTAATCGCTAATACTAGCCTAAGGTCTGTCAAAGTTCTCAAGCTTACTGTAGATACATAAACATTATAATTACAAGCGATAGGACAAATAAATACAATAGATCAAACAGAAATAAACAGTGTTCTGGTCTATATAAACAAATACTAAGACAATTAATAAAATAATGTAAAAATAAAACTGCATACTCGTCACTTGTGCTATTTAAATATACACTGACTCTTAAAGCTATGAAGTTACTCAGTCAAGAGCTCCAAATCCAAAGTTTTAAATTCCATTTTAATATGTTATGGATTATCAAAATTAAAACACTAACACATTTTCAGGTTGTCTAAAGCTTTTTGCTATAGTATGCTGTAAGGCGCTTTAAAATAACTGAAATCATTTGGCGTAGTGATATGGAACCAATGCGGTCAAGACCTGCTGGAACTACTTTATCCATGCGTTTCCTTTAAAATAATTGCACGCCTTAGAACAGGGATGTCAAACTCAGTCCTCGAGGGCCTGTCCTGCAGTTTAGTTCAAACTTACCTCACACCTGCCTGGAAGTTTCTAGTATGCCTAGTGAGAGCTTGATTAGCTGGTTCAAGTGTTTAGTTAGGGTTGGAGCTGAACTCTGCAGGACAGTGGCCCTCCTGGGACAGTATTGGACACATTCATCAACCAATCAGATCCAAGCATTTAACAGCCCTGTAGTAGTATAAAGTTATGGGTTTTACAGAGTTTGGAATTTTATGTTTCCATAGGCATTTCCCCTACCTTGCCCTTATATTAATTTTATTTGTGCAGATATAGGTAATATATATAGTAGTATTCTAACACTTCAACATGTACACTTAAATCCATTGAAGACATGAGGACAACTTAATGATTACACCATTTCAACCTCAAATCAACTTGAAAAATGGTAAAAATACATTCCACCCTCCACCTTGAACAACAACCATAAAGACAACAGAAGTTAAAAAGCACAAGTTTATTTCGGTACTACAGCAGAACATTGCGCAGTCAAAACAGCGTCTGAAGAACCAACTGAGATAGGATGATAAAAACAGCAAAGAACAAGTATTGCAGCAACAGTTTTCAAAGTAACCAATACAGTACAGAGATAAAAACACTCCCTAAAAAAAAATACATTTAAAACAATGCAAATTTATTACGATTTCATGTAGACAACTCCCACCGGTCTACTCCAATGAACCTGCAGCAGGTTTAAGGAAGCTGGGTGAATCACATCAACAATTAACAACTCTTGAGGACGATGTCAGTTCGGCTGTACGCCGCGGATCATGGCAACCATTTTATTCACTTTCCTCTTCCAATTCTTTCTTTAGACTGTGGAGAGAGGTCAGAGATATTGGTTACACCTTCGTAGATACCCCCAAAAGCCACCAAGTGACTGACAATTTGGTTTAATTCGCACTTCTCTAATGGGGCAAGCGTTTCATTAGATTGGCAGAAACCGTTATGTGCCCTTTAACTTTTTTTTGTATGTTTTTCTTTGGCAACGGCTATTTGCATTAAGTTTAAATGGCAATAGATTCAATTTACACTAATAGTATTTTTTGCAACGGGCCAAGTGTAAATAGTAGCTAGATGGTGTAAAGTGGCAGATACTATTTGCACATCTAATGGTATCCAATAATAACAGTAAATTATACTTATTAAAATGATTAAATGGACGCCACATTGAGACAAAGCCCCAGTCACTTCATTTGAAAATATTTCTCTCATTTTTATTGAAAAATGCCTTTCTGATCTGATATTTGATGGGAAATGGGAGTAGGGCGAGTTCAGTAAAAGGCGGATTCGAACTCGGGTCGATTTTGCGTCAATACTGTGTGTCACGCGTCTTACCCCTACACCATTGCTACTGTTAACAATCTGGTGTCTTGTCATTTTGACTGGCCCAATCAGACGTCAGTGGGCGGAGTTAGGGTAAAAAGTCTCTGCCAACAAGGCGGTCTATTTGAACTTAGTGTAAATAGACAGGTTTTTTTTTTTTTTAGGTGTTGGCTATTAAACCTCATTTTTTTTGGTAAAAAATTCATTTCAGGGCATCATTTGTTGCTGTGTTTATATACAACAGTGTTAAGAGTAAAATTAACAATAATAGCTACTAAAAACAGTTACCTTTTGAGATAAGAGTGGACATTGTCATAGCCATGGTACTTGGCCAGGTACACGAGCACACCTGTAGCGCAGCGCCCCTCTCTGGCACGGCAGAAACTGCAGTTACAGATGCCCCTGCACGGGGGGCAGAGCCAATCCTAGAAGAAAACAACCACACCTCAGCAATATGCTCGAATCGCTTAGAGAAACGCTGATCCAATCAGAACCCATATGCCACTGCTAATGATGTCACACTGTGCATAAAGACTAACCGGGTTCAGCAGGGCATCTTGGACCTCTTCGCCATAGCGGTTCCTGAGACAAGGCCCGCAGAACTGTCCGCGAACACCCACGCATTCTGGGTTGCGGCAGTTGGTCTTGGTGTCCGTTGTTTTTTGGCGGCACTGATGGCAGGTGGAACCCTGATGAAGAAAAGCAAAGCGGTCACGTACAGCTTCAAACAAGCTGGGAAACAGATGCTGTGACACAGAGCGTCGGAGGATCTCCAGGTTAGGTTCTGAAGGAGACTCACTGTGGCACGGTTGTAAATCTTCTCTCTGACGTTGAAACAGATGTTGTCCAGTTCAGCCCGAGTGATTTCCTCCACAGGTCTCACGACGTGAGGAATCGTCAGAGTGCTGTTATAACTGCGGCGCCGTGGCTCTTTCTATACAAGCACAAAAGATATTCAATACAGAAGCAACTTAAATGTGCCAAGACAAGCAAGTGATTAGTCTATAGTAAAAATCGGCTATATAAACTACCGATCAAACGTTCATTTTGGGGTCAGCAAGACTTTTCTTTTAACAATTATAGAGTTAGTTCACCCAAAACTGAAAATTTGCGGTTAACTTACTCAACCTCAGGCCATCCAAGATGTAGGTGACTTCTTTCAGTAGTACAGTTAAGATTCAGCTGAAACCGTGGGCCTTGGTGATTCATATAATGCACATTAATTGCTACCATCAAAGTCCCTTTCAAGGAAAGTGTTCACTCAGCGGTCATATTTGCAACGCCTCTGGGCACCTCTTTTGGGCATCCAAGACTAGGGTTGGGTATTGACAAATTTCACAATTCGATTTATATTCACAAGCTTCAACTAATGCTGTAAACTATACATGGGCGTCAGTTGGTACTACATTACTAGAATACTGAAGGTTAAAATTGATTTGAATACAAACACAAGGATTTTTTATAATAAAGTTAACAATTCTACAATTACATAATCATATTTCTACTCCAATTCATTGTAATATATACACATTTAAATGGTGTCTGTGAATATTAAGCCGCAAAAAGACTTTAAATAGGAATCCTGCATGTTTGTGTGAAACCACGTGTCTGCACGATTCATTAATTTACCTCACACACTCTGAAACAGTTTTTCAGCCTTTGCCGCCTTATGATGCGTTCACACGGACGCAAATAAATCGCATAATTTGCACGAAGTTGGACGCTTGAACATTGAGTTTACTCGCTTCATTCACGCGTGAAATTCACTTCACAACAGACGCAAATTCACGTCATGGGAGGGGCTTCTGCCAGGCTGTTCGTCTCGTTGAGAAATTACTGACATGTGACAATGTAGTTAAGACTTTTCCAGGCGATAAGGTAGTGGTTTAAAGCTCAAATCTATGGTTTATTTATAAAGTGTGTCTATTTGAACATTTTATCTGGCGTTTTCAGAGTTGAGCTCCAGTGGATCAGCGGCGCCCGTTAACCCCGGCGAGAGCAGCCTTTCCTCGGCCAGTCCTTCAGATGTCTGCCGCTGGCTCTGATGTCTCGAGCTGTAATTCATCTTGTGTAGATGTAACGGGCAATCTTTGGTCTAATGGATCTATAATGTGTTCCCTGGCAAATCGTTTAGGCTGAGGGCAAAGTGAGGTTTCATTACTTTTTTTTTTATTTTTAGGCTATTTAAACTTTACGTTACCGTTGTAGCCGTCTAGCACTGACTTTGAATGTTTGACTTAATTGTTTGCTTTACTTCATGTATAGCTTCTTATACATTTTACTTATACTTTTGTATTATTGATCGTACATAAACTTGCATTTAACAAAAAGAGTCTGGGTTGTGTTTCATGTCATTTAATGTGATCACAGTGATAATATGCACACTTGTCTGAACCAGATAATACATGATTAATATAAACCAGGGGGCCGTTCTTCGTGCCTCGCTAACTCAGTTAGCTGGATTTGATTGTTGATGATTTGGCATGATCTTGGATTGTTTGGTTCTTCGACGCTCATCCTGGACTTGCTGTCATAGCAACAGGTCCGTGAGCTTAAACCTGCTCGAGCGGCTTATTTCATGTGAACAGGATTAGATCGCATCTTGAGGTGATACTTAAAATCTGTCCCAGCCACTTCTACTTTATTACAAGAGTTCATTACTGAACCAGGGGCAATAATAATCATTTGAAATAATAATAATAATAATAAACAAATTTTAAATCTTATATGTATATGAGAATGTGTATAATATTATAATGTTGTGTTTAATGCTATAGACACAGCCACTTGATTGAGCGATTTATTTGTGATGGAATAATTACTTTATAATTTTATTGGAGGTTTGCACACGTTGTACAGTTAATCTGAGCCGTGCATTATTTTGAGTGCTGATGGATATTATGGGATGGCTTGATGCAGCGCAGGAGATGCAGAGAATTTGATCTTGACCCTTAAGAAACTAACACTGTCACGTTACAAATGTGCTTCAAATTGAATTAAAAATGTAATTACAACATTGAAATAAAAATGTAAAGGGTGTACAAATACTGTATAAAATCGTGAATATAAATAATTGGTAATCGTGTAAAAAAAAAAAAACATTTATCATTGATCTATTATAACTTTTATGTTGGTTTGGTTGTTTAGCTGTTTCCTTTGGGTTTGGTTGTTTAGCTGTTTCCTTTGGGTTTGGTTGTTTAGCTGTTTCCTTTGGGTTTGGTTGTTTAGCTGTTTCCCGTGGGGTTTTTTTGTGTAATTTTCCAAGTTTTTGGCCAGGTGGCTTTTTTAATTATATGATGTCATTACGTTGCTGTCTTGACGCCAGCCAATCGCTGCATTGCTGATCATGGTTTCGAGTATCGATCATCTGCCCTCTTCAGGGAAAACAAGAATGCGCAGTGATCTTAGATCATTTAATCCAGATATTTAAATCCAATCCGCAAATTCGTTTGAAGAACCAAATTAGCCAGACATCAGTTATCACGATTAAAAGATCTGGGATCTGTCAAATCATCTCGGATGTATTAAGCGAGGTACGAAGAACGGACCCCAGATCTTCTCCTCATTGTTGTCACTACTAGAGCAAGCTCCTGATTGGTTAACACGGCGCGAATATCCACCAAAGTTCAGATTTTTCAACTCGGGCGATTGGCGCGAATCACGCGTCAAACGCTCAGTTCGTGCCGTGTCATTCGCGCCGCAGAATGTCTATTCATGTCTTTGCATTGACTTAACATGTAAATCACTCGTGCAAATCGCGTCCGGTGTGAACGCACCATTAGAATGCATGAACCTCATCTCCAGCCATTTCATGAGCATTTTACTGTTTAATTCGACAAAATCTATCATCTTATCATAAACACACACAAATTCGAAGGTCTTCACGGCAACCCGTCAAAATAAAAGTTCAGTTTAACAAAGTAATGGTGACAAATATATTAACGTTGTACAGTAATATTTAGCTACGTCTCAATGTAGTAATATTATATGCATTTAATTTATACAGTGTAGTAGTATGCAGTGCTATTTAACATTAGTTTACTTTATTTCTGTACCTGGAAACTGTTAAACCTACCTAAAAAGCACTGTTTATTACATTTGCATCTTCTGTTGTATTTATGTTAGACTGCTGAAAGTTAAATAGAGTATGTAAATCTATGTTCATTACAAATTATTTGATAATGCAGCAATAAACTAGCTAGGAGGCTATAAGTTAAAGTCCCTGTAAAGGCAATTCTGAGATTTGTTTCTAAACACATTATAAATGTTAGAAATGTATTGCTGAAACACATTACAAAGACTGTGAACTATGAAGTACTGAATTCAGAAGTTAGACCGCTAAACAGTTTTTCACCGTTGCTGTGTTCAGGATTTTCTGGGCGGGGCTAAAACGGTGACTCGATGACGCACCGAGCCTGACTCCTCCCCTAACACGATCATAACTAGAGCACATTCGCATCAGTTCGATCGCGAGTTACTGTTAGTACTGTTAGTTACTATAGTCAACAACTTGCATAACAGCTTACAAAACAAAAACGATGAAGAGGTGGATTAATTTTGTGAACAGCACCCTTGATGGAGAGAGCTGAGGATCATCACCGACTCCGCCTCTGCAGTGACTTTACACCGGATCGTTTTACAAACTTTCACCGGAGACAACTGGGATTCACTGATAATCCGCTGCAGAACCGACTATCCCCCGCCCAGGCCGTCATCCTCCCGTCCCACCGACATCTGGTGCGTCGTGATCATAGACGCTCGTGATCAGTGAGTGTTGTCTTGTGTGCTACTGCCGCTTTCCCGCGAGTGGGCGTGGTTTCGGCGCCGACAGCGGACACACCCCCAGCGTTTGAGAGCAGAGAATGCTGCTCATTTTTTCAGGTTTTAGATAAGCTATTTTATGTACTTCCCGGATTTTTTTATGATTCAAATTTGGCTGGGTGGTTAATAACACATTTATCTGTGGTGTGAGAAACTCAGAACACATGTTTAGTTTTGACTTTACAGGGACTTTAATGTTTTTTTTTTTACTTTGCTGATTTAAAAAAAATGATCAAAACACTATTTTAATGACAACATTTCAAATAAGAGGGCAAGTGACAAATATCGGTATCGGCCAATAATTGTTTTTTTAAAATCGGTATCAGCGCCAAAAAAATCTTATTGGTGCATCCCTAGTTTTTTTGACTCTCAAAAGTGACGGTAGCTATTGATGCATAATAATGAAATCACCAAGGACACTGGTTCAGCTAAAAGTCAGAAAAAGAAAAAAAAGTCACCTACATCTGGGATAGCCTGAGGGCGAGTAAATGTTCATTTTTTGGTTAGGTATACCGTTAACATTTATTCAACTAGTACACATTAAATTGATTAAAGTGTGCATTATAACAAATGCTTAATCTTACCAACCCCAAAATTTAACGTGTGTCTCAAAAACCTGTTTTGTCCTCTCACCTCTTCCTCATCATCGTCGTAACCTCTGTTTTTGCGAACCAGGCTGAATTTGTCCTCGGGATCCTCCTCTGGAGGGGGGGAGGGTGGTCCGTTGACCAGCGAGCGTGAACGGGTGTGAGGGCGTGATGTTCGCTCCGGGTTTCTCCGCCGGGCTGCACCGGGATCCAAAGAGCGACGTGGAACTCGACGAGGCTGTGCAGGGAGATAGAAATAAGGTAAAACAATATAACTAAAGTCATTTTATTATTATCAGCAGCATCATCTCTAAAGTCATACCGTATTGCCCTGTGACAAAGCAGCCTTCCCAGGAAAGTGTCCAGGAACCTTATCCAGCTCTGCCATTAGTTTAGCAAGCTACAAGTGGAGGAAAACATTCACAATCCTATTAAAACTGATTATCATTCAAATTCAAGTACATAAATGCAAATTAATAGGCCATCTAGGGATACACACTGCACAACCATTTCATAAACGGAAAATTAAATTAAAAAAAGATGCATAATAATGTGCATGCATGTAGACATTGACGCTCACCATAGCTTTGTTTTCTTTAATGTTCAGCGCTCTCTTCAGCATGAAGTTGTTGCTCTCAGGGTCCGACTCCGGGTCTTTGGCTTCAGGTTTTGGTTTGGACTCGGGGGCCACTGGCTTTGATGGACTGGCCCGTTTGGTTGGGAACTTCATGGCTACTCGGAGCGAGAATGCCTTGCGAGTTTTCCTGGGAGGCGAACAGGTCTCAGTGTCGGAGTCCATTTTCTGAAAGGAAATGCGCATGATTAATTGAACGTACGCCTCCTTTTAAAAGCCATTATAGATAAAGCAGCAGGCAGAGACTTAAAGGGATAGTTCACCCAAAAAAAAGGAAAATGATCCCATCATTTACTCAACCACGACCCATCCTAGATGTATGAGACTCTTTTTCCAGACGAACACAAGAGTTCAAAATAAAAAATATCCAGGCTCTTCCAAGCTTTATAATGGGAGTGAATGGGACCGTAGCCCAACATAAGGGCATCCGTCTATCATAAACATAACCCACACGGCTACAGGTGTTAATAAAGGCCTTCTGAAGCAAAGCCATGCGTTTGTGAGAAACATTTTTTTTTATAAACTAGAAGCAGGACGTAGGATGTCTAGTGGTTCAAACCATGGGAGTCGGAAGCAAAAAAAATGTGGGTGGGTCCTCAGAATTTTTTTTACTGGAGTAGTTGCCAATAAGTACAAATATACCGCTTTGCTTGCTAAGAGAATAGTTGTGAAAGACAAAATTACGGGAATCGCCGTAGCATTGAGAGCCACAGTAGTGTAGGGGTAAGACGCACGGCATCTAGTTTTGACACAAGTTGACCCGCGGTTCGAATACGCCTTTCGCCACGTTCAATCTTCTCCCTTTTCCCATCACATATCAGATCGGAAAGGCATTTATTTTCAATAAAAAAGACGAAAATATTAGAAAAGTGGAAATAAAGCGTCTAACGTGTTTATCGATTAAGGGTAGATAAAACAGACGTGCTGAATGTTAGAGACGATAAAAGTGAGTGGGTCCAACATCATTGATCGTAAAAAGTGGGTGGGTCTTGTCCCTCCCACATACAATGGTTCCGACGCCCATGGTTCACACACAGAGCCGGGCAACAAACTCAAGCTCCTCCCACATTTGTCATTAAAAATTCTTGTTTTATACTTATAATTCGTGACCGGTGTTGTTTTGCTCCATGTAGCACAGAGGTGCTACAATACCATCATGTGTCGGGTCAGCGGTCACTCTTCTGCCAGAACTCGACTCGCGCACGACTGTTACCAGAAGCCAGAGATTAGTTTAGAAGGATATTTTTCACACACAAACGCATGGCTTTGCTTCAGAAGGCCTTTATTAACTATTATTAATTATATATGGATGATTACGCTACTGTTGATCATCCGTCCATCATCGTATAAAGCCCGCCCTGACAATTTGATTGGTTTGAACAGCTCTGGGTCGAGCATAGTTGCTCCACAAGTCCAGACCGAACTTCCCGACCTCAAATGTTGTGGGCGGGGCTAAGTTCGGCTGGCATCCAGGCTATGGATGCACTTTTTTGGAATTCAAAATCTAAAAGGTACCATTCATTATTCATGGGATAATTTTTATTTTTGGGTGAACTAACCCCTTTAAGCATTTCCTGTAATTACAAACCATTTCAGACATGTCATCGTTCAGGTCATTCTCAAAGCCACTGCACGCATCCTCTTCCTCAGTCACAGGCAGAACGTGAAACACCTTCTCAATCTGAGCGGAGCTTCTCGTCTGTCTCAGTGGTCTCTTCTAGAAGGATTAAAAAAGGCAATTGTCATCAGTTCAACTTGAACATAGCGAAAAGGTCAATTCTACATATTGAAGAGATCGTGTCATACCGAGTTCCCAAAACCATCCGATCCGAAACTGTCACAGCTGTCATCCGAGGAGGAGGTTTCCATCGGAACCACAGCCGTGCTCCTGTAACTGCGCAGGTTCATTCTGGAGGAGGGTGGAGACGCCTGCAGCCGCTGTACAGGATTCATAAACCAAACCATTAATGAAGAACGAGTCCAGCAAACCCTACAAATAAATCCGGCACAGTTCAAACCGGTTTCTAGTGGAGATCAAGGTTTCAGATCTGCTGCTTGATCTAATGCTTTCTAACATTATACAGCAAGTACGGCTTTAAAATTTAACACCGCAAATCATTTTTAGACAAGAATTTAAAATAGTGCGGAGTAAAAACGAAGCCAGCTCTGTTCAAACGTCATCTGTGCCTGGAGGGCGTGAACAATGAGCTTTAACCCTTTAATTTTAACAATTAAATGCATTTATGCAATTTTTGCAAGGACGTTCAAAAAGGTCAATCATTTGTACGACATTGCATTAGTTTATTTAAACTTAAGCAGGTCAGCAAACAGATTAAAAAATAATAATAATATAGGTAAATCATTATTTTACTATTAATACAAGACGTTTTCCTTAAGTTAAAGCGACCCCTGCCCCCACTAAACACAAACATACATGTTTAAAACAGCAAACAACACTTGCAAAACAAACATGCCCTCGAATACACGTCCCAAACAAAGACATTAAACTGGAGATTTCACTCTTTTATAAACACACGCCACCACAGACTTCATTCATTCACACAACACACACTTACAATAGCAGCTATACTAATAGAAAACAAAAGCTAGTGTGTTTCACAGTACCTTGGAGCGCATTTTGTAGTTGTGGTGTGTAAGTTTCTAAAGGGTCCGGATCTCCTGCGAGTGTGTCTCTGTCCTTTGGCGCGGTGCTTCTGGAAGTTTGGCGGGTAAATGTTGAAGAGGCGCGAGTCTCTTCCGCGCCACTCGAGAGTCCTGGAAGCTGTGTAAAACTATACACTAACCCAAGCGAATAGGTTGACGATTCAAGAACTGTGTTATCCGAGTTCTGTGTAAACATAATGATATAAAGGCATTAGAAGTCCCGGGGTTATTAATATAATGGAGGTGAATATAATTACGTCTATTTGGCATTTACGCGCTTCCAGGATCTTACGCTGTGGCGCCAAATCGCGGAGCTCATTTGCATAATGACGCAAAAATCGCGCGAAATGCTGACTAGATGAAACAAGCAGTGTTGGTTCAAAGTTTACATTTTATTATCATCTTATAAATGGACAGCGTTTTTAAAATACCACCAATATAACAATAAATAACTCTTTAATATCATATAAATGAAATATTTCTCCGTAATAAAATATCACAATTTGTTTTGCAGGCACACATTATTGAAACAGTTTAATAGAAAACATCCTCAGTTATGATCATCATTGAGGTATTCAACATAGTTAAAATAAGCAAAATAAAATCACAAGAGAGGCTAATTCAAGTTTTAAGCAAAGAAAATGGCCTTTGTCAGGAACTGCATAATAATTTATGACATTTAATATCAGTATATCCATTTCATGGTGAACTTTTGCCCTTAATCACTTTCAATTTAATATATATGCTTTTATTTACAATACACAATAATCTGGGAACAAAAGGTTAAGTGCTTTCTTTGGTTAAGATCAGGTCCCAGTTCAGCCCTTACTGTGAATCAGACTTGATTCCTTACCAACCCCTTCTATAAACGCTCAACTTCGTCCGCGCCCACCTCCCCTCCCTCCCCTGCGCGGGCGGTTTCTTGCCTGCCTCAATTCCTGATGTTTATGTTCCTGTTTATTAGGCTTCTTTCTTTCTACTTTAATCCAGTCCCCATCACCAGTCCCAGCCTCTTCAGACGTCCCTTTCTGCTTTACCCCCTCAGTGACGATTGACATCCCGGGTATTGGGCGTTGTTGGCCCGGTGGAGTTATGTAAGAGTGGCTGTTTCGTGGCCGTCCAGCCTGTTGGAAGCCTCTGGATCCTCTCGGTGTCATCTGATTAAACCTCCTGGTTTCTCCGTCTCCTCGTCCTCCTCCAGTGATTTTAAGCGTGTGGTCATAGTACGTTTTTCTGTTATAGCTGTGTTTAGCTCCAGCACTAGGGGGGCGCTCTCGCTCCGAGGTGCTCTCGGACGTTGTGCTGGACGGGCTGCTGCCCTTTGACCCCAGGTGGATGTTGGAGAGTTTGACAGAAAGGGTGGGAGAGGAACTCCGCGAGTCTGTCCACGGAGTGAGAGGGCTGCGATTGGGCGACCTCCTCACAGCAGCGGCGTACGATGATTGGTTGCCGATCACAGACAGGAACTGAGGGAGGGTCATTTTGCCTGTGGATTCCTGGGTAGCTTGTTCTTTCATCTGCTTCATTCTCAGGCTGTAAATCCATCTGGGATCAACACCTGATTGAGAAACGCAGAAACAGAATGACCAACCAAGCCATTTAACGATTATACAGTCACAAAATAGGGCCGAAAAGAACAGATGGCTGAAAAGAAATGAAATCTCAGGAGGTCAATATTATATGAGCTGGTTTATTTTCTATTAATTTGATGTTGGGTTTGCAATATTTGTTACCAAATAAAATCTTTATAAAATTAATTACATAAAACTTGGTGAGATTATGTTACAGGATTTAAAAGTTTGCCTAAATGAAGCATTGGCACAAGTTAGTTACATAAAAATATATTTGACTATAAATTCGGTACCAGGGTTGAACGTCACAAAAATTGTCAATTTGTGTAAACAATTATTATTTACTTTAATTGATCTCTTGGAATGAATAGTTCAAAAGAAAGTTGAATACAATACATTTGAATTTGACACCATTATGCATTACCTGAGTTGGACCTGCTTCTGTTGTAACCGTCCCTGATGCTCGCCGCCGTCTCGATGAGCAGCTCTACTGGTTTGATCACGTCCCTCCCACTGTCTGGACTCCACTGCACTGTGTGCACATGTCTCGTGCTCTTAGGAGATCTCACGTTACTCTGTTAGGAAACAAGGCACCAGTTGAAAACTGTCTCGTGTCCCCTTATAACCTTGATGACACATCTGAAAATGTTGCATTCAAATAACTACAAAACATACTGAATAATTATAAACTATATAGCAAGTTGCACATAAGGAGTTTCATGAAATATATATAAATATATGTGTAAAATTATATATGTCTAAAATAACATAAATATACAGTTAAATGTTATATATAAAAGTCTGTCGAGAGATGGCTTGAGAAAGCCTGACGAGATTTATCAGATAGACGATAGATAGATGATAGATAGATAGATAGATAGATAGATAGATAGATAGATAGATAGATAGATAGATGATAGATAGATAGATAGATAGATAGATAGATAGATAGATAGATAGATAGATAGATAGATAGATAGATAGATAGATAGATAGATAGATAGATGGACAGATGGAGTTAGTCAGAAATTTTAGTCTCAGAATAATCATAACACAAGTTTAAATATCATTAAAGTCAACATGAAATTAAAATCGACCATTGCTACCTTTGTGAAAAAGAATTGTTTAATTGTATTGTATGCGCACTCATATAATATATATACAGGTGCTGGTCATATAATTAGAATATCATCAAAAAGTTGATTTATTTCACTAATTCCATTCAAAAAGTGAAACTTTTATATTATATTCATTCATTACACACAGACTGATATATTTCAAACGTTTATTTCTTTTAATTTTGATGATTATAACTGACAACTAAGGAAAATCCCAAATTCAGTATCTCAGAAAATAAGAATATTGTGAAAAGGTTCAATATTGAAGACACCTGGTGCCACACTCTAATCAGCTGATTAACTCAAAACACCTGCAAAGGCCTTTAAATGGTCTCTCAGTCGAGTTCTGTAGGCTACACAATCATGGGGAAGACTGCTAACTTGACAGTTGTCCAAAAGATGACAATTGACACCTTGCACAAAGAGGGCAAGACACTAAAGGTTATTGCAAAAGAGGCTGGCTGTTCACAGAGCTCTGTGTCCAAGCACATTAATAGAGAGGCTAAGGGAAGGAAAAGATGTGGTAGAAAAAAGTGTACAAGCAATAGGGATAACCGCACCATGGAGAGGACTGTGAAACAAAATCCATTCAAAAATGTGGGGGAGATTCACAAAGAGTGGACTGCAGCTGGAGTCAGTGCTTCAAGAACCACTACGCACAGACGTGTGCAAGACATGGGTTTCAGCTGTCGCATTCCTTGTGTCAAGCCACTCAACAACAGAACTCGGTATGACACTGAACAACAGACAGCGTCAGAAGCATCTCACCTGTGCTAAAGACAAAAAGGAAAAAAGTGGTCCAAAGTTATGTTCTCTGATGAAAGTAAATTTTTCATTTCCTTTGGAAATCAGGGTCCCAGAGTCTGGAGGAAGAGAGGAGAGGCACACAATCCACGTTACTTGAGGTCCAGTGTAAAGTTTCCACAGTCAGTGATGGTTTGGAATGCCATATCATCTGCTGGTGTTGGTCTGGTGTTTTCTGAGGTCCAAGGTCAACGCAGCCGTATACCAGGAAGTTTTAGAGCACTTCATGCTTCCTGCTGCAGACCAACTTTATGGAGATGCAGATTTCGTTTTCCAACAGGACTTTGGCACACAGTGCCAAAGCAACCAGTACCTGGTTTAAGGACCATGGTATCCCTGTTCTTAATTGGCCAGCAAACTCGCCTGACCTTAACTCCATAGAAAATCTATGGGGTATTGTGAAGAGGAAGATGCGATATGCCAGACCCAACTATGCAGAAGAGCTGAAGGCCACTATCAGAGCAACCTGGGCTCTCATAACACCTGAGCAGTGCCAGAGACTGATCGACTCCATGCCACGCCGCATTGCTGCAGTAATTCAGGCAAAAGGAGCCCCAACTAAGTATTGAGTGCTGGACATGCTCATACTTCTCATGCTCATACTTTTCAGTTGGCCAAGATTTCTAAAATCCTTTCTTTGTATTGGTCTTAAGTAATATTCAAATTTTCTGAGATACTGAATTTGGGATTTTCCTTAGTTGACTGTTATAATCATCAAAATTAAAAGAAATAAACATTTAAAATATATCAGTCTGTGTGTAATGAATGAATATAATATACAAGTTTCACTTTTTGAACGGAATTAGTGAAATAAATCAACTTTTTGATGATATTCTAATTATATGACCAGCACCTGTATATTTAAAAAAATACTGTTTCATGAAATATATATAAATATATAATATTTATACATAAATATATTTGTAAAATTATATGTCTAAAATAACATAAATATACAGTTAAATGTCAAATATAAACTAGATAAAAAAGTTTCAAATATTAAATTAATACAAATATTATTTGCAAATAGTTCAAAATGATTATTTCCCAACTAGAATTGGACCTAGAATTTCCTTCACTGTTCTGTTTCTATAGGTGTTTATAAAAAAATGTTCAAGACATGGTTACGGTAATAAGTACACAGTGTGTGTGTGTGCTGTACTGTGGGTCAATGACATCATGTATTTTTTGTGTCCAAATTCATTATTTTCATAAAAATAATTTTAATAAATACATGTCATATATCAAATTGATCTACAATATTTCCTTTATAAGAAACCATTTTCATTTTTTTGAAATTCAGATGACTTTTTGAGTTGAGTTGTGGTGTTTGTAAGACCAAAAATGTCAGGTGGTGCGACCGTCCGAACATACAAACAGAAAACAAAACTACAATAAAAGAGTTCATTTTCTCAGTAAAATTCTTAATCAAATAGTTTGGCATGAGTTTACGTTAAATTCCTTATAACTGAGGGGAAATAGTGTATCAGTCCTATTTCAAAGCTATTCTATTACCTTAAAAAACCTTTGTCCGAAAAATTTACTTCTCCAAATGTCAGGGAGGGCGACCGACATAAAAATGCCATTTTATGCAATGTTACTTTTTTACTTTTTTGAGGAATGATGAGGTTGATCAACTTATCATGTCAGGTGGTATAACCCCTGGAAAACTTTGAAAATGTGTTGTTATTATAAAAATGTGTAGTGATTTAAAAAAGTATGTATAACCTTGAGCATATGGTCAAACATTTGTATAGGTGTCCACGTTAATGCCTGTTAGATTTGAATTGAGTTTGAAATGTCAGGTGGTGCGACCAGCAAATTTACATTTAAAAGTATCAATTCCCACTGCAATTGCAAAATGAAGTAAGACATATAACTGTAAACCGTTATATAATGTATAAAAATAATTCTTTACAGTTAAAAACAAAACATAAAAACTCCTTATGGAAAATTGGGTGTTTGAACAGATAGAAAAGTGTCTATAGGGGCAATACATGAAGAAATGGTAAGGGAATTTACCATGTGATATGCATTTTAGACACTACAATGATTCAAATCTACAAGTTCTCAGTAGTGCTAAGTACATTAAATGTATATTATTTTAAATGAATATATGGTCATTTTCTGGGTGGTAAAATCAGAAATCTTGTTTAATAATGAATTAATGCAGTCTTAAAAGCTGTAAACTTACCTCATAGTTTACTATGCAGTCAACATTTTGTGTGCCAGATATCCCGACTATCCATTTATCCATGACAAACGGAGGCTGGAGAGTAATTTAGATTTTAGAGGCATCATCATAACATGCATCAGGTCTTCACTCTAATCATGACACATTTAAGACTTGTGTTGGTGGAGTAAACATAGTCGTGAGGCAGAATTATCTCAGGTACATGACCTCAGGACACAAACCCAGCAAATGTCTCATCTCTCCTGCATTCCTCAAAACGCAGTGGGAATCTAATGGAGACATCATTTACAGTGATGTGATCTCTCACCTTGGTCATCTTTAATACATCTACATCTGCTCTGTTGGCATTAAAGGTCACGTCTTTGATATAAGCGATCGCCACCTCATCCCCATCGAGCTCCATGTACATTTTCCATTTGCAGTCCTGCAGAGGTCAGAAAGACAGAGACACTGATGAGAAAACAGTGGGATGAGGTTAAAGTGCAGGCAGATGTGGGCATAGACATAATGCATGTTTTAACACACTGAAATGTACACCCGTATGATTTGAGCTGTTTGGCGGTGATATAACAACAGCACAACCTAGAGGACAACAATGGGAATTAAGAACGCACAAAGCACAAGCCAGGGGGAATCTACTGGCACACTTTAATACAACTAGATTTTCACAATTTCTCCCAGCTCCAAACTATAAATCTAATCGCTTAGAAAAGTAATATATACATTTCTTCACATTCTGAGGGAAATTTCAGTGCTTCTTCCCCATCAAAATCATGTGGGCGTATGTGGATTCTAGGGTGTTTTGGCTACTCTCAAGTATGAGGATATTCAAGGGCTGGTCCTGGTTGAATACACAGTTTGGCCTAGTCTTAAAAGTTATCACTTACATAAAAAGGTAGATTGGTCTAATAATTTGACTCAGAAAAGTAAGACTGATTACATCTTGACTAATTCCTAGGGCCCTATTTTAATGATCTGAGCACATGGTCTGAAGCACATGGCGCAGGTGCACTTAGGGCGAGTCTGAATTCACTTTTACCAGTTTAATGATGGAAAAAACGGTCAGTGCACCAGGCGCATGGTCCAAAAGGGTTGTCCCTATTCTCTTAATGAGTCATGGGTGTGTTTTGGGCGCAACGTGCAATAAACCAATCAGGAGCTGGACGTGAAAATGATAACTGCGTCAGGATGAAACTAGCAAAAAACACTTGCGTTGCGACTGGCGTTGCAATGGTTGTGTGATAGGGTCCCTGGTCTGTCAAATTAGTTCGTGAGACAGTCTTAAAGGGATAGTTCACCCAAAAATAAAAGGTCTGTCATTATTTACTCACCCTCATGTTGTTCCAAACCTGTATGAATTTCTTTCTTCTGCTGAACACAAAAGAAGATATTTTGAAGAATGTTAGCAACCAAACAGTTGATGGACCCTATTGACTTCCATTCAGCAGAATAAAGAAATTCATACAGGTTTGGAACAACTCGAGGGTGAGTTTTTGGGTGAACTGTCTCTTATGCAACTGGCCACTTGTCTCTAGATATGACCTGGCTCTGTACGTCTATATGATTTTATGGCAATTTCCTGTGTGATGGGATTAAGATATATTTGCAACTCTAGGTGTACAAAGGCATTTTTATCCATCATAACTTCTGGAGAGAAATAGCGCAGACACTGAACCCTGTGGGTCTTCAATTTAGTTTGATCAAATGTAAGGTCATAAAATGTCTAGGCCTGTCGCGATTGGTCGATACAATCGACTGCGTCGACGCTGTTAAAGGGGTGGTAAAACACGATTTCACTTTTCTAACTTTAGCTAGTGTGTAATGTTGCTGTTTGAGCATAAACAACATCTGCAAAGTTACAACGTTCAAAGTTTAAAGCAAAGGGAGATATTTGCTTTTAAAGAAATAAATTTCTATGGACTACAGCAAACGGCCGGTAGGGACTACTACACATTCCTCCAGGGTCTCTGACATCACCAGCCCCAATATTTACATAAACCCCTCCTCCGAGAATATGAAATAAGGGGGGCGAGGCCATTTTGTATCGCCGCGGGGAATAGTTGTTGTGGTATAGTTAGTAGGCTGGAGTGTTGTTGCCAATGCCGACGAAACGCTGTTATTTTCATCCGGATTTCAGGTCCACTTTGTTCAGCCTTCCTAGGGACGGGGGTGTGTTGCAGTGCGTTTAACATACAACATGTTATATGCATGTGTGTATGAGACAGAGGGGAACAGGTCGCATTTGCAGCAGATATATGCTGGCTCCCGCTGCACATTTCACGGAGGAAAGCTTCCACAATCTTCACGAGTTCAATGCAGGATTCTTACAACGGCTTGTCCTGAAAGATGGATTTAAAAACAGAAGCTGTTTACGGGCCACAACCTGTAAGTATGATTTATTTTTCGTCGATGTGTTTTCCTGTAATAGTTCGTATTGTTAATTGTACGTTGTAACAAGGAAGTAAACAAATGACAACGCTGTTCTGCAAACCAGTTTGTTAAATGCTCATTCATACTTAACGTTATCCGACAAACGCCTAAATTTACAAACTTTTTTTAAATCTCAACAGCGAACTTGGCATTAGTGTAAATTATTCTTTGATTAGAGCTTTTATGTGTTGTTTATCTACAGGCATGCTAAACATGGTTCTGTGTTTGATTTGGATACTATAGTAAAGCCAATGTTTAGTGTTCGTTCTTGCGACAGATATTTGGCAAATCGTTCTAAAAATACAGAAGTAACGGTGCCATTCAGTAGCGATCACTATAGATCCGCAGTCTTTACTCTTGAGGACTGAACAGGTTCTGCTCGATCATCTTCACTAAAATTGTCTGGGTCTGATTCGGGCTCAAATTGGTGTGGTTTTATTGACGCCACTGTACTACCCAAAGCACAGGCTACCGGTAAAGGTAAGGGGCGTGACGTTTCCGACAAACACTAGGCGGTTAGCGAATCACAACACACTGGGCCAGCTAACCAATCTGAGCCCATTGCGTATTTTTGAGGGACTGGCTTCATACAACCCGGAAACCATCAGACCGTTTTTACATGGAGGGACAGAGCAGTGTAGAATAAAGGTCAAATATATGAAAAATAATGCAATTTTTTAAAAACGAAGCATGAACACGTTACAGTGCACCCCACAAACACAATCAAGCCTTCGAAAGAATGTGCTTTACCACCCCTTTAATTAGTCGACGTCAATATTTTTAGTCGACTGGGTAAGTTGGGTACGATATGAATTTATATTAGTACCGGTACTTTAAAAATGACAGCACTCTAATAAGAGCAGTATTTCTTAATTTGCGTCGATGTGTGACAGCAGGAGTGAGGACGTGTGTGAGCTCTGCTTCCACCGTTCACTAAACAATGGAAGCAGAACAGCAGAATATACGCGCAGCTCAGGAAAAAGAAAGCAACTGAAACGTGCGGGGTCGGGAGTGAAAGGTCAGAGTCCAGCAGCGCGCGCACTCACCTTTCACTCAGACAGATCGCAACGCCAGTTTCACGGATTATTGGGTTTGAATGGTAAAAAATGTGTAAAAATGCACGTCCTGGCGAGTATTCGGGTAAACACAGTCGGATATGTCTTTAGTGAACGTATACAGAGGTGAATGAGAAATCAGGTGTTACAATGAATTTGGTCCGTGCAGCTCTTAAAGGGCCGGACCTAATATTCTGTGTGAGGCAGGGCAGAGCAGGAACCTGGCAGGAACATGCCGGTCAAGTGAGTTTTTAGGGTTTTTTAACCCTAAAACAATGAATAGTAAGTTGTGTCATATTATTAAATTACTTTTACAGTTTTTTGCCATGGTATCGATTCAGTATCGGTATTGAGGTATTTTAGTCTGGTATCGTATCGAAGTCATAATGTTGGTATAGTGGTAACACTATTCTATATATAAAGTACTTGCTGATATTCTCTTTTTTTTTATGTTGGTTTACAAATTTGTACCTTCTTAAATTTTTACTCTTTTAGTTTTACATTTTGTCAAAGGCTTGTTTACATTTATACTTTTTTGAAGTACACTACTGAAGGCAAGTTAAATTAAATGTTTTTAAGTAAAATTGTTGAAAATTATTGCGATAAATTAGTCGATAGATTAATCGATAAATAAGTCGATAGATTAATCAATATAAAAATAGTCGTTAGTGGCAGCCGTAAAAATGTCTTAGTTATCTTAAACGGTATAAGAAAAGTCTTAATTATAATTTAAAGAGGTCTTAAATTTGAGGATTTGCTTGTTTATACTTGTTTATCCGCACCACAAGCCTCCGCTGACTGCGTGCGTTCCTCCCCAAATGGACGAGGCGTTTATACTTGACGTGCTCGTCATTATACTATTCTTTGAAGCGACAGGGGTGACTTGGGGTAATTGTTCTCTAAACCAACAGGATTCAGCGGTGAGAAGAAGTAACGTACACACATGATGATGATTGTTTTTCTTACACTTCACCAAACCCACGCTACAAGAACCAAAGAATCGTCTACAACACAGTAAACCTTGAGATTATTACTTGTGACATTAGAACAAAACATATGGATATGAGAACATCAATTTTACCCCGTGGCGGTTCTAGTGTTAAACATTTTTATTTAATGTCAAGAACATATTGATTATACATGTCTCAACCAAAGACAGTCTCAAAAACGCGGTTTGAAATCGCTGGTGTTTCTGACATCACAAACTACCTTGTAACCAATCACATCATGAGGGGGCGGGGCTTTAGCATCTCATTAACTATGACGGCTCTGAATCAGGGGAGTCTCAAGAGAAGCCAGGTTATCCCGCTATATTTTTCTGTTGATATGAAAAATCAAGTACATTTAGCAATATAGCGGATGAATTATGTTTATGATGTATATTACGATGTTATGATGAACTATATGCCTTTCTCCACTGACCAGTTGTTCAAAGTATTTCTAATGGTGCATTCACTCCAGATGTAAATGAAGAGTTTCGCGTGAGTGATTTACATGTTAAGTCAATGCAAAGACGCGAATAGACATTATGCGGCGTGAATGACGTGATTCACGCGAATGACGCGCGCGATTGAACGTTGAATCGCGCGAGTTGAGAAATCTGAACTTTAGAGCTGCGTTAACCAATCAGGAGCTTGCTCTAGTGGTTACAACAATGAGGACAAATCCTATTTGGATACCCGGAGCTTTACGATACATCTTCATACTTTATAGAAACAGGAATAAAAAGGATCTTGCTTGCAAGAAAGTGAGTGAGGAGGTCGGACAATCTGGTAAGTTTTAAAAAATGCTCTTTACTCAATTTGAGCTATACATAGGGTGATTTCAGGGTGATTTGGACACTTTTTGCCATTGAAATGACTTGGAAAAAGTGTCCCAATCACCCTGAATTCACCCAATTGAGACTACAAGCTAGTTAAAGCCGTCAAATTGAGCAATTTGCCGTATTTTAAAACAATCCATGTCGGAGACTGATTGTTAGAATGCAGACTGAGATGGCGAACGGGAACATGGTTTGTGTCACATTAACAACAAGCAATAGGCTAATCATATTAATTACTGTTATGTGTCCAGCATTGTAGAGAGCGACACATAAAACGCATTACCATTACATCGACTTGTATACGAGCCTGTATGAGTGAGTGGAGGCGGGGCTCATTTGCATATTCATAGATCCACTTATACTAAATGAAGCAAGGGTGTAGAGTTACATTCAATCTTTTTTTAGGCACATTTAAATATGCAATTTTTGTGATCAAAGATGAGTTTTAAGCGATAAAATTATCGACTACAAGGGGACTAAAAAAAATGGTTTAAATGCTGAAATCAAGTATTTTATAAAACTTGTTTTTGTCATGGTATGGTATAGGATGTTGCCATAAACGGTGACCTACATGCCCCTCAATATGGTTTTAATTTGATTTCTGCAGGTCTTAAAAAATGTCTTGATTTTAAAAACCCTGCAGATACCGGGTGAACAAAGGATGAAACTTTCTAGTGTGCGCATCAACCGTCTTCACTTATATAAGTATACTTTGAAAGGCTATATGTTCCGCCGAAATGATTCAGTTCAGTTTAATAACTATGTAAAGTTCATAAATTATGAAATGAGTTCAATTTAGCTATAAGCAGCTCTACAGAAGACAATAGTGTCAATATTCAGCTCGAGTCAGTTCAATGTTGATTCAATTCAGTTTGCAAAATTCACCAAATCTCAAACAAATTTGACTCTTTTATGTTGGTTTGTTGCGTCATGGCCTTGTATACGTACAGTAGGACAGCTGATGAATGCCTATAAAGCCACATATTTACTACTAGCTTGTCGAGTGTTACAGATCATGTTGAACTTTGCTCTGTATTAAAGTTGCGAGACGTTGTGGTGTCCCGTGTGAACGCAAACATATCCCGGAGGAAGCCAAGCCTGAGAATGAATCATTGAATGTCAACGGGAGAGTATTCACTCACACATGCGTATTTCTGAGACAGAATGATGTGAAGACTGAGAGAGATCAGAGGGCAGAGAAGCGACCATGTTCGTTTCTCAGGCATAACAAGAGCGAGAGACCTGAACATCCATTCTCATTCACATTAGCAATGGAGATGAGGCCCCTTACCGAGAGGCCAGGCTAGACGCGGCTGAGCCGAGCGCGGTAATGATCCGTCCAATCTGCCAGCGTGGCGCCGAGGTCAAAGGGAACGGCTTAAAACATGTGGCCGTTCACACTACACACACTTACACGCCGTTTGAAAGAGCGTCCTCATGTAGTGTAACTGGTCTGTTGTCCCTTCTGCGCTGTGCATTCATAAAACCAGTATAATGTATTTAACTCTGTGCCTAAAGTATTATTAGACAATATTCGGGATAATGCACTTTTTTTTTTGTATTGCATCTATTATATAATTGTTACTATTGTCGTAATGGTACTATTTTTATTGTAGTTTATATTTGTAGGAATTAGGGGTGTAACGATACACTCATGCCAAATATGATAAATAGTCCCCTAATGCATTATTTTACATTATATTCAATATTATATATTGTAATTGAATGTAGTAATATCACTGAAACTCTGTAAACTTTCATTTTTTTCTCACACAGTACTCGCTCTTTCAATGCAGGCATTGGTTGGATCTCTTCTGCTATTAATGCACTGTACATTTATGAATAAACCATCTAAACGCTTTGAATAATCATACTACTAAAGTAAATGTGATCTGGAGATTTAAATGATGATCGCTTCAGATGATCAATGCGATCAATCACAGCTCTAATCGCAGGAAAGCGTGTCAAAATGAATATTCCCAGACTGCACATGTTTAGTTCTGCATTCACTCACTCTCATGTTGTTTTCACGCGTCACACAAGCATATGAACGTCAGTGTTTACTACAGTGTGTGTTGTTGTGAATCTGTTCATCAAATAAAGCCCCCGTGTCTCTTCAGAAGACTTTGATTTGGATTAGACCACTCGATTGGTTATTTTTTTGATGCCTTTATGATTTATGAAGTTTTAGAGGAATGGACTTTAATCTGAGGGACAGGAATCTCCCAGGTTTCATGAAAATATCTTAATTTGTGTTTGGAAGTTGAACGAATAGGTTTGAGATTGACATTTTTGGGTGAATTATACCTTATAAATACAGTAAGCTGAGCCTTGAATAAAACAACTGTATCGCAAATCATATCGTTTACATCAATGATGCATATTGTTGCATTTTCATGATATCTCAATATAGTTATATTAATATTTTTTTATATTAAATAAAAAAAATAAATGTGCAACATTTTTATTTCAGTAAACATTTATTTTATTTAACCCTTAAACGCATACCTCAGGTCTTTAGTGACCTGGAACATCATTCACTACCCTCCTCCTCATTAATTTTTTTTTAAAGCATCTTAGTAATCAATTCATTATAAACAAAAAAATTAAAAAAGAATGCCTGTTTTCCCATTCATTTTTTGTAAAAATTGTATCCTAACGACCCAAGGTTTGTAACAGTGCACTTATTCAGTCATGTTGTGCAGAAGAAATATACTTCACCTTTATTCCACAATGTGACAATGTCTGACACACAATGAATAAGTGACGTTTCACTCATAGTCACCGCAGGCAGAAAACAAAAGAATAGGAAGAATCATCAGCTAAACTTGAAAAGGTTCAGTGATTTACTGCAGAACGAGTGCTGAACACAACCAAATATTACTGTCACTGATGGTGGATCTGGTGAAGAAGCTGTCAGAGATCAAAATATTGATGTTGAAAATGTTAGTTTTGAGAATATGTTTGAGATGGCGAATATGAGCCAGATGCTGAATGTGCTGGGAAATACTAAACACCCCAAAATGTAATAATGATAAGCAAAACATTCATGCATTTAAGGGTTAACCGTTTCTGTGGCAAGCAGCGAGGCCGAGGGACCGTGAGAATGGGGCGACCGGTCGTCCGTGAGGGGCTGCCTGTGTTACTTTTAGTTTGAGCTTTTAGTCGGAGAGCCCTCGCTGCTGGGGTCGCGGTGCTGAGAAGGTCGGGCAGCATGGAAGAATGAAGACCGCAAGTGGCTCTCTGACAGAATGTCCCTCCTTCTTCCCGGGTTTCGGCACCAATGTAACAAGGTATGTAGATATGGGAAGGAGGTGGGAACCGGCGAAGGTTAATCCAAACATTAAACTTTAATCCAAAATAAACTAACTATAAGTAACGCAGGCAGCCCCTCACGGACGACTGCCACGCACACATAATAAAACATAAACAAAACACAACATAAAGTCCTGGGGCCCGTTCTTCGTACCTCGCTAACTCAGTTAGCCGGATTTGATTGTTGACGATTTGGCGTGATCTTGGATTGTTTGGTTCGTCGACGCTCATCCTGGACTTGCTGTCATAGCAACAGGTCCGTGAGCTTAAACCTGCTCGAGCGGCTTATTTCATGTAAACAGGATTAGATCGCATCTTGAGGTGATACTTAAAATCTGTCCCAGCCACTGCTACTTTATTACAAGAGTTCATTACTGAACCAGGGGCAATAATAATCATTTTAAATAATAATAATATACAAATTTTAAATTGTATATGTATATGAGAATGTATATAATATTATAATGTTGTGTATAATACTATAGACACAGCCACTTGATTGAGCGATTTATTTGTGATGGAATAATTTTGCACACATGTTGTACAGTTAATCTGAGCCGTGCATTAATTTAAGTGATGACGGATATTATGGGATGGCTTGATGCAGAGAATTTGATCTTGACCCTTAAGAAGCTTTAATACTGTCACGTTACAAATCTGCTTCAAATTGAATTAAAAATTGAATTACAACATTGAAATAAAAATGTAAAGGGTGTACAAATACTGTATAAAATCGTGAATATAAATAATTGGTAATCGTGTAAAAAAAAAAAATAAATAATTATCATTGATCTATTATAACTATTATGTTGGTTTGGTCGTTTAGCTGTTTCCTTATAAAGGTCCAGATATTTGTGGTTTTTTTTGTAATTTGCCAAGTTTTTTGCCATGTGGCTTTTTTTAATTATATGATGTCATTACGTTGCTGTCTTGACGCCAGCCAATCGCTGCATCGCTGATCATGGTTTGAGTATCGATGCATCTGCCCTCTTCAGGGAACACAAGAACGCGCAGTGATCTTAGATAATTTAATTCAGATATTTAAATCCAATCCGCAAATTCGTTTGAAGAACCAAATTAGCCAGACATCAGTTATCACGATTAACAGATCTGGGATCTGTCAAATCATCTCAGATGTATTAAGCGAGGTACGAAGAACGGGCCCCAGGTCCTCTCTCGTCCTTCACTGTCATCGTTTCTCCTTTTATGAGGTTAAATTATCACAAATTTTCATCACGCCACCGGCCTCGCCCCGTTCTCACGGTCCTCGGCCTCGCTGTTTGCCACAGTTTCTTTGTATGGTTTTAAGTCTAATTTTAGTTTCAGTTAACTATAATAGCACTGACTGAACTGAAATAAAATATACAAACACTTAAGCTTATTTTATTTCAGCTATTTGCCAAGGAAACATTTATCTTTTACAGTTAGTTTAACTTAATGCACTAAAATACCTACAACTAAAACTGATATAAAATGTAATTAAATATATATAGACATATAAAAAAAAAATATTAATAATAATAATAATAAAATGTCAAAAACAATTACTAGTGCTGTCTATCTAACTAATTAATCACACATTTTTCTGTCTCAAAATTAATCTCAAAGGATAAAAACAGAGTTTTGTAATATTTTTTAGGGCCGGGACTTTAACGCGTTAATTAAGATTAATTAATTACGGGACTTTAACGCGTTAATTAAGATTAATTACGCAAAAAATAAATAATTTTAACCACACTTATTTTTGCACCCCGGAACGTTTTTCAATGAATGAGTTTCGACGGACCGATTATACTGGAGCACCAACTAGAGTTCTTGACAACAACAAACCACAGTGAACATGAACGAAGAAGCTGACGAGACCGCTTTGCTTGACCCCGTGGATGGGAAATTTTGTTTTAAAAAACGAAAGGATGGAAGCGTCGACAAGAGCATGGTTGTGTGCAAGCTATGCAATAAAGGAATTTGCGTATCACCGCAGCACATCGAGCCTCAAATATCACCTCAACGCAAAACACATAGGAGTTAGCGTGACCCGACTCCGAGTAAAGTTACAAGTAAATATGCTATTGCTACACTTAATGGCAAACATTGCACTGGTCTGCTGGACTGAAATAAATAAACAATATTTTGTTGATTAAGCTGATGTATTCGGTCATTATTCAATGGTATACTAAAAATCCATGTGAAAAAAATTACTTCTCACTGTTCTCAGGTCAAATATTTATATGCAATTAAAATGCGATTAATTTCGATTATATATTTTATATTATATATTTTTATATTATGATCATTTCACAGTTAAGCCGGGTGCACACTGTGCGATTTTGGCCACGATTTGGCCGTCTGAGACAAATTTTGAAATCCTAAAAGATTTCTCTGATCCTAGGCTAAAATCTGAAGTCTTTGATCCTTAGTTTGACATGTGCACCGACAACCGATTAATGACCGCTGCGATCAAATTTCACCTCAGACAAAATTCTGGCAGTGTGAGAAGATTTGAGGCGCAATCCTGCAGTGTGACGTCTCCTAGGACGACCGTCAAATCAAGAACCAATATGAGCGCAAAACCTGATGACGCATTTCGTGCGACAACATCAAATAATTTACATTTTACATTTACATTTATGCATTTAGCAGACACTTTTATCCAAAGCGACTTACAACTGAGGAGTACAGGAAGCGATCCATCATGAGGAGGCAGCAAAACACAGAAAGTGCCTGAAGTACTAAGTTTTGGACATCGCACAGAGCATCACACACTAGGGCAGGGAAGAAGTAGAGGAAAATAGAAGGATAGAATTTTTTGTATTTTTTAAGATAAGGTTAAGTGCTCGCGGAAGAGGTGAGTTTTTTCAGCTGTTGTTTGAATGCTGTCAGTGATTCTGCAATTCGGATGGAGGTGGGAAGATCGTTCCACCAGCAGGGAACGGTGAATGTGAATGTTCTGGAGAGGGATTTTCTGCCTCTCTGTGATGGTACCACAAGCCGGGAACATGTCGAAAAGAGTCAGGTGAATGAAAAATGCCAGCGCTTGTTTTTGTTGTTTGCTGAACGCAGCGTTCATTGTGTCTGCGGCTCACCGTTACCGAACGTGTCACTGATTGATGACGTAAAACTCAGTCCGTACGAGTCTCTTGCTTGCGTCCGTTTTTCGCGTCTGACTGTCGTACAGTCTGACATAATGACAACTGAGATCCTACAGTGTGACATGTGGGATCATGTTCGTACAGTCTGACAAGCAACATTCGCAGAGGATTTTGAAAAATCGCACAGTGTGCAGGACCCTTTACTCTCCAAATGAATGTAGAAACAACGGTAACACTTTACAATAAGGTTTCATTAGTTAACATTAGTTAATGTATTAACTAACATGAACTAACCATGAGCAGTACATTTGTTACTGCATTTGTTCATCTTTGTTAACGTTAGTTAATAAAAATCCAGCTGATCATGGTTTGTTCATGTTAGTTCACAGTGCATTAACTAATGTTAACAAGATTTCAATAAAGTATTAGTAAATGTTAAAATTAACATTAAAAAACATAAATAAATGCTTTATGTTCATTATTAGTTCATGTTAACTAATGTAATTAACTAATGTTAACTAATGAACCTTATTGTAAAGTGTTACCGAAACAACTTAAAGACAGAATATTTCAATATTTGTTGTAATGGCATCTTTTTCTGAATGAAGGCCAGTATCACTGATACTAATACTGTACTGATGTCTCTATGAAATTGATTTTTTTTTTATTAATGACAGACATTACACATTACAGTGTAATTGAAAGCTATAATTTCAACATTTATTAGGCTTTAAAAAAACAGTAACAGGTAGGAAATATACAGAAATTAAATAAAATAATCAAACAGTCTGCACTGCATACATTATAAAAACTAATCCTTATTAAAGCAACAATTTTCTCTGTTCCCTTTGTTCTTTGATTAACACTAATGAAAGACATCATTTAAGATCTGCCAATACCGAACATGAAGCGGATTTAACGCGCTGTCACGTGCATCTCATTTCCTCACAACTCTTTAATTTCATTTAAGACGTTATTTAACTAATTTTATTTTGAGAATACTTGACAAAACGGGCATGTTGGCATCATTCTGTGTGTTATTGTTTGTTCAAGCGTGAAAGAGAACTCGCTTCTGGCGCGCTGTGTGTGTGCGCGTGATACTGGCACGCTTCTTTCTGTGCGTTGTGTGTGTGTCACATAGTCAGGACATTCACAGACAGCGCTTTCTCTTCTGTCTTGTCGCGCTTGAATGGTTTAAAAGCGTTTGCATGAATAAGAGCGTGATAATATAATGTAACGCTAGCCAAAGGATGACAGAAAAAACGGATGCTGCCTTAATTGCATTACATATTTTAAACGTGTTAAACTGAAAACATTAATCGCATGCGTTAACGCACTAATTTTGACAGCACTACTTTTGACAACAACGTTCAAACAGATCTGTGAAAATGACTGAAAAGGCTGCATTATGCACGCCAGGCCAGTAGTTGGCGATATCACTTTGCCAAGAAACACGTAATACACATGCGTGAACATGAAATACGCATGCACATGACGTTATCGTTTTCAAAACCTTGCCCTTTGAAACCATCTTTCAAAAGCTTGCGTTTTCTCACCGTTGTCATGTAAATGACCGGCTAAAACGTAACCTAAAATTTCAGTGACAGCGAATTATGAATATGAGGTGAATTTGATTTACGGAGCTGCCGATCACACTCCTCGCCCCTGGCAGTACCGAGAGACAGCCAGCCAATAGGAAACCCCGTAAACCCCTTCCTGACCAATCACCTTTCAGACGAATCATATAAACGGTTCATTATTGGCAAGTGGAGACACATATAACCCCGTTACACAAGTGCGCCTGTTTGCTTTTTGGACGGGGGCTTAAAGGCATCCAGTAACAAGTCGGCCGAGTGCTGACCAAGCGTTTGCCAAACGTTATCCCTGCCTAATAGCAGCGGCAGAAACAATGTGCGGTAATGACGGCCAGCGTGGTAAGCGTCTAATGACACCTCATACATAATTCAGCACCTTTCCGGCGACTAAGCCCTGATATCCTCATTAACAGAAACACTCTGTGCTGTCAGATGGGCAAAGCACAATCGCAGGGTCTCATTTAGGCTTTGAGAAGGGCAGCTGGTACCACGACACCGCCAGGAAAGAGAGAGAGAGAGAGGGAGACGAGCGAAAAAAGGCGGCAAAAAAAACCTCGAGCGAAGCGGGTTTGTTTTATTTAGTGCAAAAAACCTTGCAGTTTGTAAAAACAAGGCTGACACGGAGGCTGACACCAGGCAGGGGAAAATAATTAGCTCTCATTTTCTCAGACTCCTGTTTCCTTCTTCCCGCTGAGCTTCCTCCCAACCAAACCACCACATGTCAGGAGAAATAGGAGGCAATTAGCGGCCCCGCTTCAGCCCCGCCGCACGCGTTGAAAGGGGACTATTTATGACGGGACAATGAACAGCTGAAAGATTAAATAACATTTGCCTTTTAAAAAGAAAATGACTTCTGGCTAAATTTTTGATTAATTTCAAACGGAAAGTGAAGACGCAGTCGCTCTCCTGTGTCAGGGCCCAAACAAAGGCTCGCCGGCAAGAGGGGGTGGATGCTACGCCTCGCTTTACATGAAAAATTATTTATCTCTTGCAGCCTTTTAAGTGAACCAAAAAGACAAACCAAAACAAGAGGCTTGGGGACCAAAAATGCGTTTAGCGAGACAACGGTCAGTCTTCGGAGGAGGGCGATAACAGCCGTCTTTTACTTGAGGAAGGCAACTTCAAATCAAGGAGCGCCGCAATTGTGACAAAAGTCTGACAAGACATCACATCTCCAACAAAAGCTCCCTGTCAACACAGGAAATGAAGCACGGACGCTGATGCAAAAATAATGACAGCAAATCACAAACATTACATATGTTAAAGAGAACCGTGAGCAAACACCGCATTCATGTTCCTCCAATATTCAGATTAGCGATCGACCATCATGCGGCTTGTTGAGGAGAGGAATGCAATTACTTTTTTAAGTGAACGGATACGAGTCCATGACAAGGGAAATCCTTAAAAAAATTCTTAGAAAGGTAATCATCTTGGCAACATTTCCAAGAAAATGTAAAGCCCATTTAAAATGCGGTGTAATCAAATTTTTTCTAGAATCCATGCGAATGTCCGCATTTTAATCATTGTTTTTACGTTTTTAAATGTAAAGTTAGAAATGTAATTTATAATTATTATTTTTACATATTAGGGGGTTACACCGCATGACATTTTACATCCTGGATTAAAGGAGAACTCCGGTGAATTTTTAAGTTAATCTTGATCATTATACCTTTGTGAGCACTGTCTATAGAAAAAAACGAACCGGATTGGTGCTTGCAACACGGAGCTGTTCCAGTTAATGCCCAGAGCTCCCACTCAGCTAACACAGGAGCTATGGGGGCATATACATAAAGAGTGTCTTTGTGCCTCTTAACAGACACAAAATGCAATTAAAATGTCTGTCCAACATGAACAGGGCCCTTACATGACAACGAGATGCGTTTAGCAACTTAGCCATTGTTTAAACTCACCGAGATAGTGTTTTAGACGGCAATAGTCCAGGGGGGAGGAGCGTTGTGTGTGTGAAGAGTGATGATCGGCTCTCAAGTGAAGAAGAAATGGTTCGAAACGCTCCTCCCCCCTGGACTATTTACATTTTACCGGATACAACTGAGTTCCCACGGGACTTCAGCGCGAGACTACTGCTTGTCTAAAACACTATCTCGGTGAGTATCGAGCATCGTTTCACTGGCGGCCGTTTGCAGAAATGCGTGTTGCAGTAGAGACGTTATATCTGACTACAACATATATAGCCTAAAACACGCTCTCACAAATTTATGGTTTTACAATTTTCCAGGAGTAAAATTTTACATCAGTGGTTTAAACAACCAGATGCATTTACACGTGTCCAGCCTCGCCTGAAATGTGTCCCAGACCACCTTCTGAATTGGTTTGTTGGAGTGATCAGATTTGAATCCGTCTCGAAAGAATTTCGGAGGGCATTTACTCCTGGTCTTTTCACAATCGGATAGATCTCTGATCAGAGAAAACGAATGAAGTGAGCAGGTGTAAAAAGGCCATAACGCTCGCTACTGCTGGCGCGGCTGCAGACTTTTAACACAGCGCGAGCCAGTCTTGACAGTCGTGGTATCATGGTCTTGTGTTGTTTCCACCAGCGCAGCGTAACATCTCATATTTTTTTTAAATTAATGTCTGAAATATAAAAAGAAGCAGAAGCCTAAAACAGGCCCGAAGCCCGGCCCGCGTGTGAGGTATGATGTAAAATTGGCCTGAAGCAAGGCCCTAGGGGTGTAAATAAGTTGGGGCCCATCGGGCTCGGACTGAAATGCAGGGCTCTACACCCTCAAAAAAAAATCTCCCTCCAACCTGAACTTAAAAGTTGGCAACCCTGCCTAAACGTGTCAAAAAACTGTCAAAATGCCTTTTTGGTGTACACTGTGGGTTATGTCTTAAGTAAACGTACACAGCTGAGAAAGAAAACGCATGTGTAACAGTATATTGGCTCCATGCGTTTGCTCTTAAAGTGACAGTAGCCTAATAAACCTGCTGCCGTCTGTCATTAATGTAGGCTATTACTCATCTGAACCGATTGTTAGTACACTGTCCTGAAAAACTTAAAACTAAATTTGTATTTTTGTTCTGTTGAATTTATTTGTCCGATTTCAATTTTTTTTACCATAATCGAGCAGCCCTCCTAGCAACCACAGACAGCACCCTAGCAACCACCTAGTAACTCTCTGGTAACTACCCACAAAACTCTGACAACCACTCAAAACACTGCATAACCGCATCCTAGCAAACACACAGCAACGCCTGGGCAACAACCCACAACACCCAATCAAGCATCACTCACGTTTCCTTTAGAAAATCTAGTAGTGAACAATATTTAAAAAATGAAAATCCATCTTGTGACCGACAGAATAAAATGATGCCAAATTCAAAGATTGCATGGATTAAGGCCCTGCCCCAGACTGAACCCCAAGCCCTTGTGATCTCCCTCTGTGCAAAAGTGTGCATTGAGGGTGCATAATGGCCACAAAGTGGGCGCTCGTGAGCACGCTTCTGAAAATGACAAATGGGACACCCTGCGGTTTACACATTAGATCAGTAGGCGGAGAGCAGAGGGTCTTTTGTGGCTGTCTGAGCGCATTCGACCACAGGAGCGTCTACACTATGAAAGCAATCCAGTCGGATGCGTTTTCCACTACCTCTGGAAGTGGTTGAAAGTGGACATGCTCAAAGTGTTTAAGACCCCGTTTACACCTGTATTTAGTGCCATCCACTTGTGGTCCTATCGACCAAAACGCATCTTAATACCAGGTGTACCCAGGGCCTATGAGGGCTCTAACACATAGACAAAAAAAAAAAGTTCGATGACACCCCTTCACTATTTTCCATTGTTGAAAACAAAGCCCATGGTTAGGGCTTTGGGTGCTCGAGTCCCTGCCCTTTTTCAAAATTAATCAAAAGTGCCCCTCTCAGACAAATATCAATGATAATCTTTGTGGTCAATAAAACAAAATAAATTTGACTTAATAATAACATGACAATGTGTACAATATTAACGAACGGCTCATATTTTTATTTTTACAAATCAGTCAAATATGGCGTTGCCATAATGCGTTTCTATGGGTTGCGTGCGTTTTGATTGATTTCCCACAGTCTGTTCGGAAAAGGCTCTCGCGCTTTTTTTGGTTCTTTCAGAGAGTGTCTGTGGCTTTAAATAAACCAAACTTTTTTTTTTCATCAATAATCAATGCTAATGTGTCGATTTAATTAAAAATCTATATATTATATCTTTTAAAGGTCCCGTTCTTCGTGTGTTTTTTTGAAGCTTTGATTGTGTTTACAGTGTGCAATATAACATGTGTTCATGTTTCGCGTGTAAAAAAACACAGTATTTTTAACACAATTTACTCATCTGTACACCGCTGTTTTCACTGTCCTAAAAACGGCTGATGAGTTCCTTGTTCTATGAAGTCCCTCCTTCAGAAATACGTAACGAGTTCTGATTGTGCCAGCGGTTCCTGTGTTGTGATTCGACAGCAGCTTAAAGCACGTTGCATGGAAAGGTCACGCCTCTTAACGGGAGATGTATGCGCTCAATGATCTCTACAGCGTCCCTGGGAAAGCCAAACAAAGGTGATTTGACTCCGGGATGAAAATAACAGCGTCTCGACGACATGGCGACAAACACACTCAAACCCAACAATTCCTTTTCTCCACGCAACACGTCCTCTTCTCCACGTGGGACAGCAACAAGACCACGCCCCCTTTTTTCGCGTATTCTTGTGGGCGGAGGTTAGTCTGTTCTACTGTTCTACTGACGTCATTTATGAAGGAAGTACCAGGATGTAGTCGAAGCCGGCCGTTCGCTGTAGGCTTTGAAAGGGAACTTCTGTTAAATAAAATATCTCGCTTGGCATTGAACTTTGAGCTTTATAATTTGACAGGTATTATTTATGCTCTAACAGCAACATTACACACTAACTAAAGTTTGAACAGTGGGATCACGAAGAACGGGACCTTTAAATTATTACATAATTCATGCCCGTTTGTCATGTATAATACACCAACCAATCGTGATCTGGCAGAACAAGTTCAAATTCCATTGGGCGATGTGAAGTGAGTGGTACTTTTCAGTTCTAATTCATAAATCGGTTGAAAATGACATGGACAGACTAATGCCTAGTTCAGACTGCAAGATTTTCAAACTGGTCGGATCACTGCTCTTTTCACACTGCATGACTATCTTGGATAGCATTCAGTCACTGCTGTGTTCACACTGCACGATGGGTCGGTGACAGGGGGTTTCACACTGCATGACTGTACAAGAGGAATAGGGAATAATCGCCGACAGATCTGTCCTGTCCGCAAATTACGTTTCACAACAAAGCACACGTGCGAAGTGAGAAAGAAACAACGCGAGATCACACGTGCGTCAGACCGGAGTTCTCGCGCGAGTTTGTTATTAAAAATATAGACTGCAGTTCAGAAACTTGCTATCCAAATTGTCTGTGTGCTGATTTGCAGCAAAAAGGAGAAAAAGAAAAAAGATTATGGTGGAGGAACTGGTTGGGGAGACACAGGGAGCAAGGATTGTGTTCTGCAAAGATTGTTTGAGGTAAATAAATAATTTTGCAGTGTGCTGCTGGTCAAGCAAATGTTTGTGCTTTGTTTCTGCTTGATATAACTGTGAATAAATATATTAAAAATACGGATATTCTTGTCTATAACTCCTCCCTGAACCTCCCGCTGCCCTGTATCTTGCTCTCTCATTGGCTGTAGGTCATCACAGATGTATTTTTCAGTCAGAACTCATTTCACACAGCAGGAGTTTGAATCGCCGACAGGTCCAGATATTTAGCATGGCAAATATCTCGCGGGCGTCGGCGACTCATCGGCGATTCTCTCTGATCGCGTCTTTGATCATTCACACTGCGTGATTGTCACTCGCGTGAACGAGCACCGATTTGCCTGTGATTTCGGGCATTTGTCTGCGATTTCTCAAAACCCGTCGCCGAGCCAAAATCGGGGCTAAAATCGTGCAGTCTGAACTCGGCATAACTAACGTTTGTGGAACGAATTCCTGATAATGAACTTAACACAGCTGAACAGAACTAAACTAACGAGGGTAATCTAGGAAACAGACTAGTGGCGGGAAACTAAGACAAAGGAATATGTGACAGAATCAAAACACAACTGAAAGACCTAACAAACAGACAGACATGTGACACCTACAGGCCTGTTATGTGAAGTGTAGGCTGGTGAAATGGTGACTTTTGAAAAGGACTTTATTATATGACCATTTTTGATAATTATGCTGCATTATGAAAGAAGTCTCTTATGCTCCTCAAGCCTGCATTTATTTGATCAAAAACAGCAATATTGTGAAATATTATTAAAATAATGGTTTTCTATTTTAATATACTTTAAAATATAATCTATTCCAGTGATCAAAGCTGATTTATCATCATTACTCCAGTCTTCAGTGTCACATGATCCTTCAGAAATCTAATATGATGATTTAATGTCTAATGTTGGAAACAGTTCTTGGTTATATTATATTGGTTATATATATATTGGTTATATATATATATATATATATATATAGGTTATATTTTTTATAACCTGCTGTGATACTCTTTTAGTCTTTTCAAGATTATTTGATTAATAAAATGTTAAAAAGAACATCATGTAATAATATATCACAATATTAAGTTACTGCTTTTTCTGTATTTTTGATTAAATAAATGCAGGCTTGTGCTCATAAGAGACTTCTTGCAAAAACATAAAATAGTATCCAAACTTTTCACACACACACATACATGTCATGTGTCAGGTTCTTTCTCTTTGCTTCTCACTATCCTTTTCTTCACTCACTCTCCTTCCTGATTGTTTCACACACACACACATAAGTTTAGTCTGAGTTCTGCATTTGCTGCAAGAGTACCTTCGCGGTCCTCTGTTCCTGACTGTGATTTATTCTCAAGAACTGCCTCCACCTCTACTGGTGTCCCGATCTCTCTCCTCTTCGAGACAGGATCATCTCAGCTGCCTTCTCAGTTTGTTTTACCAGTTCTGTGAGCCTTAACGACAGACTGCCTAATTTATATTCTCATTAAAGACTGTTGTTATCCTGTCAACCTCTGCTTTTGGATCCATTCTTTATTGACTCTGACACATACATACATACATACATACATACATACATACACATATATATATATATATATATATATTTTTTTTTTTTACATACTGCCGCTTTTTTACATTTGAGCCCCAGCCCCTGAAGAACTCTCTGCCCGTCCCTGCATCTTGCGCTGATCTGGGACCTGCATCTGTGCAGTAGTGAGCAGGAAGTAGAGCCGCGATATCAAGGTCCCGCCCACACTCTCACAGTATCTGTTAGTACAGTTTACTGTAGAACAACTCATTATGTCGTTGTGAAATAAACATTTATGGAAATGTAAAAATTAAAGTTAAAGCTCCAATCTTCTCCCGAAAAAGTCTGTTGGTGCCTCAGTGACAACTTCACTTAGAGAAGCCATCAATCTCAACTGTCAATCATGACGTTTTTTACAGTATCAAATAACTAAAACAAAACTTATTTAAGAACGAACACTTTAACTAACATCAGCGTGATTAAAAACTGCCTAAAATGTCAGAAACCGTCTTTGGGAAAAATTTTTATGAAGTGTAATTTGATTGTTTAGTTTGTCTCGCGTCCATTAGACTACATGGAGGGGCGGGAGTTATGAGCTATACTGGGACCAGCCACCTGGGGGCGATCGAGACACGTCGGCTTCACTTTTCAGGACGTGTGCGGCACGCTTGCTCCAACACATGATACATAGCAGTGTGATTTACCGTGTGACCCGTGCCTGCTTTCCAGTGATATCCAAACACTAACTCCAGATTTACAGTCTTCCTCCACTCCTCGTCATCTTCCTCAGTGGCCAAACCATCCTAACAGTGCACATAAGGAACATTTAAATACATTAGCTGTGACCTTGTACTGTAAAAAAAAATCTCAAGTCATTATATTTTATTTCATTTTTGTCCGAGTTTTCCTTAATTCCAAAAGTTGAGATCGCTTGTCAATTCAAATACATTGGACAAATTAATTGGATAAACCCAATAAATTAAGTTTAGTTGACTAAAGGCAAAAAAGATTGGGTAACACTTTATTTTAAGATGTTATTACATGTACTTACTGTAGTAATAACAGTAAATTACGCATAACTACAAGTAACTAACCCTAAAACAAACCCTAACTCTATAGTAAGTACATTTAGTTCATTAATATTACTCAGTACTAATTTGAGTAATTACAATGTAACTACATCACCCTAAATAAAGTGTAGTCAAAGATTTTTTACAGTGTGATAGATAAGAAAGAACTGAGCTAAAACAGTGTTGTTCAAAAATGCAAAATCATGTCAACTCTATGTAAAAGATGAGCTAGAAAGCAAATACATGCCTTGATCAATGGAGGAAAGTGGAACAGACTCAGGTAGTCGTGGGTAAGTTTCTCAATTTCGGTCTGAAAAAGAAAGATTTGACATAATGTTTAAAACATTACGGGATGGATTTATGCAGCTATGCAGCGCACTGACAATCAGCCAATGGCCAGCTGTGTGTGAATGTAACAATTATTACCTGTTAATGGACTTTCAGCAGCAAAACAACAATTAATACCATTGTGTATCATTTATGAACATATAATTCATGCTCTGGCATATGTCATATACATCTAGAGTAATTAATTCAACAAATCAGGCTCTCTATGGAGCGCACAAACTAAAGCCTTACAGGATCAGACGTGTGATGTCAGTTAGCAGCGTATCCCAGAGGAGGGGAAATTATTTCTCAGAGGTTGCTCTTTTAAAGCTTAGCAATATGACATAATGGAGTTTTCAATTAAACATCAACGCTGTCGCAGAGATTTCTAAAAATTCACTGGGGGAAATAAAAAATAACTCCCAGAGACAAATAAATCAATCGTTGACATACAGTATCAAGCTCCACATTGAATGTGGCATTGCTCAGCATCAGATCATCTGGACTTCATATTGTTTGCACACTGAGATCTTGGACTTTTTGAGCGCATTGTTGAAAAATTTGTGTGAGATTTCTTGCTGGGTTTCTTTAGGCCAATTCACACTGCGCCGACTGACGCAGACCAACGGCGACAGTCACAAGGTTGAAGCATGTCACTTCTCAGACATTCTTACATGTTCAATCGGTCAAAACAAGCTCTGACATGGGTAACACACGATCTGATAAAACCCGACAAAGTGTCTGTTGCGTCTGTCTGTGTGCTGTGATCTGGCCTTTAGAAGAAACAGCGAACATTTCCATTTGCTCTATTCAGTCTCATTGCTGTCTAGGAGAAATAATTGACCTAATAAGTAGATCTCATGCATTATTTTGGTTTTCCTAAGGATTAGCAAGTTCAGTTAGCTTACCCATCGCCTAGATCTAACTCGTGAAAGCTATGAATATTGGTCACACATTATATAAGGGGTCTTCCATTTCCTTATATTTGAATGGATGAATGAGATATGCACTACGCTTTCATATGCACTACTCTACACCCAAAGTGCTTTACACTCATGTCAGGGGTCTCTCCTCAACCACCACCGGTGTGCAGCGTCCACTTGGATGATGCGATGGCAGCCACAGAACAATGGCGCCAGTGCGCTCACCACACACCAGCTATTGGTGGAGAGGAGAGAGAGTGATAGAGCCTATTCAATGGATGGGGATTATTAGGAGGCCATGATTGGTAAAGGCCAACGGAGGGAATTTGGCCAGGACACCGGGGTTACACCCCTTCTCTTCACGAGAAGTGCCATGGGATTTTTAATGACCACAGAGAGTCAGGACCTCGGTTTAACGTCTTCCCCGAATTTACTCACCCCAATGTCATCCAAGATGTCTATGTCTTTCTTTCTTCAGTTGAAAAGAAATTAAGAGGAAAACATTCAATGATTTTTTCTCCACATAGTGGACTTCAACAGGGACCAACGGGTTGAACGTCCAAATTCCAGTTTCAATGCCACTGAGGACAAGGAATAAGGGTCTTATCTACCTAAACGATAAGCAAAAAAGTTAAACAATTATATACTTTGTAACCACAAATGCTAGTCTTGCACTGCTCTGCGATGCACATCATCAGGCATTACGTAATCTCGTTGTAAAAATCACGTGTGACGTAGGCGAAAGTGCGAAAAAATCTAATTTTCTCCAAATTCAAAATCGTCCAAAATCATTGTTTTTACCTTTTTTTGTAAAGACCGTTTGACTAAGTCACGCGTGACCTTTCCAACATGACTACATAATGGGTGAAGTCGTGTATGTGCATCGCAGAGCAGTGCAAGACGGGCATTTGTGGTTAAAAAGTATATACATTTAAAGATTTCTTTTTAGAAAATGACAGATCGTTTCGTCTGGGATTGTGTCGAGCTCTTTGAAGCTGCACTGAAACTGCAATTTGGACCTTCAACCCGTTGGTCCCCATTGAAGTCCACTATATGGAGAAAAATCCTGAAATGTTTTCCTCAAAAACCTTAATTTCTTTTCGACTGAAAAATGAACATCTTGGATGTGTGGGGGTGAGTAAATAATCAGGAAATTCTAATTCTGAAGTGAACTAACTTATTGTTATGTACAATGCACTTCTTGTGTTGATGTGTTGTAAAACACTTGTGCTGCTTTTGAGGTGATACAGGTAAGATTTGGTGGTATAGGTTGGTGTAAGGGTGGGTTAATATGTGTGTGTATATGTGAGATGGTGGTCCAGTGGGTTAAACCATGGAACTGATATGCAGAAGGTCGCTGCATATCAGATCCCAGCGGTCACCACCAGTGTGTCCTTGAGCAAGGCACTTTACTCCATGTTGCTCCAGGTTGATTGTCCCTGTAATAAGTCGCTTTGGATAAAAGCGTCTGCCAAAATGCATAAATGTAAATGTATATATACAGTGGGGCAAAAAAGTATTTAGTCAGCCACCAATTGTGCAAGTTCTCCCACTTAAAAAGATGAGAGAGGCCTGTAATTTTCATCATATGTACACTTCAACTATGAGAGACAGAACGAGAAAACAAAATCCAGAAAATCACATTGTCTGATTTTTAAAGAATTTATTTGCAAATTATGGTGGAAAATAAGTATTTGGTCACCTACAAAAAAGCAAGATTTCTGTCTCTCACAGACCTGTAACTTCTTCTTTAAGAGGCTCCTCTGTCCTCCACTCGTTACCTGTATTAATGGCACCTGTTTGAACTCGTTATCAGTATAAAAGACACCCGTCCACAACCTCAAACAGTCAGACTCCGAGCTCCACTATGGCCAAGACCAAAGAGCTGTCAAAGGACACCAGAAACAAAATTGTAGACCTGCACCAGGCTGGGAAGTTTGAATCTGCAATAGGTAAGCAGCTTGGTGTGAAGAAATCAACTGTGGGAGCAATTATTAGAAAATGGAAGACATACAAGGCCACTGATAATCTCCCTCGATCTGGGGCTCCACGCAAGATCTCACCCCGTGGGGTCAAAATGATCACAAGAACGGTGAGCAAAAATCCCAGAACCACACGAGGGGACCTAGTGAATGACCTGCAGAGAGCTGGGACCAAAGTAACAAAGGCTACCATCAGTAACACACTACGCCGCCAGGGATTCAAATCCTGCAGTGCCAGACGTGTCCCCCTGCTTCAGCCAGTACATGTCCGGGCCCGTCTGAAGTTTGCTAGAGTGCATTTGGATGATCCAGAAGAGGATTGGGAGAATGTCATATGGTCAGATGAAACCAAAATATAACATTTTGGTAAAAACTCAACTTGTCGTGTTTGGAGGAGAAAGAATGCTGAGTTGCATCCAAAGAACCCCATACCTACTGTGAAGTATGGGGGTGGAAACATCATGCTTTGGGGCTGTTTTTCTGCAAAGGGACTAGGACGACTGATCCGTGTAAAGGAAAGAATGAATGGGGCCATGTACCGTGAGATTTTGAGTAAAAACCTCCTTCCATCAGCAAGGGCATTGAAGATGAAATGACAATGAAATCAATGAAAGATCATGACAATGATCCCAAACACACCGCCCGGGCAACGAAGGAGTGGCTTCGTAAGAAGCATTTCAAGGTCCTGGAGTGGCCTAGCCAGTCTCCAGATCTCAACCCCATAGAAAATCTTTGGAGGGAGTTGAAAATCCATGTTTCCCAGCCCCAAAACATCACAGCTCTAGAGGAGATCTGCATGGAGGAATGGGCCAAACTACCAGCAACAGTGTGTAAAAACCTTGTGGAGACTTAAAGAAAACGTTTGACCTCTGTCTTTGCCAACAAAGGGTATATAACAAAGTATTGAGATAAACTTTTGTTATTGACCAAATACTTATTTTCCACCATAATTTGCAAATAAATTCTTTAAAAATCAGACAATGTGATTTTCTGGATTTTTTTCCCTCATTCTGTCTCTCATAGTTGAAGTGTACCTATGATGAAAATTACAGGCCTCTCTCATTGTTACATATCTGTGTTTCTGTCATGTTGTTTGCTTTGGTCACATGTTCCTTTGTCTATGTTTCCCGCCACTTTCTCTGTTTCCTTGGTTACCCTCGTTAGTCTAGTTCTGTTCAGCTGTGTTATGTTATCCTCATCTGTATCACCTGTGCCTCGGTAGTCAGTCATCAGTGTTTGTATTTAGTTCCCTCTTGTTCATTCATTCCTTGTCTGGTCTCCGTTATACCCGTTATGCTTACACGTTAGGTGTATGCTGTGTGGTGTTCTGTCCTATGTTCTGAATAAATCCTATCTTTGTGGAAGTCCCGAATCTCCTCTTCACTACTGCACCGTACACCCGTAACAGAAGACCAGACCAATACAGTGAAGGGACTTCTATTTAAAGATGGGCATTTTCCTGTTCCCGCTCTCTCCAGTGTCCCCAGAGAGAGACTCTTCGGCGGTGGATCGCCTGTGTGGGCTCAGGCAGGACGGTCGCCCGCTGGAGAGGTATGTGGAGGAATTTACTGAGCTTGCTTATCTGGTGAACTGGCCAGATGCACCGCTTAACGCAGTTTTTCTGATGGGCCTGGACGAGGACACGATTCGTTTCCTGGAACCTGCCTGTTCCTTTTCCCTAGTCCAGACAATCAACCTGATATTGATCCTAAATTGTTCAGAGTTTGAGATTGTAGAAGAGGGTCTTAAGAATACGTGTCTTCCTTGTCCAGTCCCCTCAGAAAAGCTTGCTGCCTGGTCAGTTCACCCTCAGCCAGTTTCCTCCGCATATCCCTCCAGTGGGCCTGCCGGTAAGGTCTTGTCTGCCCCTAAGCCCAGGCGGAAGAGAAGGGCTGCCGCAAAGCCCCCGTCTCAGGTTGTGACGGCCTCGACCACGGCAGATCCACATGAGCGGTGGTTGATAGACTTTGGGAGCGATCCTACTGCTCTGTGTCTCCTGGATTCTGCTCTAGACTCACCTGTGACCGCTCCGTGTCTCCTGGATTCTGCTCTAGACTCACCTGTGACCGCTCCGTGTCTCCTGGATTCCGCTCTAGACTCTCCTGTGCCCGCTCCGGGTTTCCAGTATTCCGCTCCAGACTGTCCTGTGCCCGCTCCGTGTCTCCTGGATTCCGCTCCTGCCTTCCACGAGGCCACTCCAACCCACGAGACCACCCCATTCCATGAGCCCTCCACTCCACCCCTGAATTCCCCCAAAAAATGTTTGTGTGGGCCCCATGTACCTGTGGGTGGTACACATGTGGGTGGGGCTCTGGTTTGGCCAAGGCGCTCTAAGACTCCTGCTCCGCCCAGGTCTCCTGCTCCGCCCAGGTCTCCTGCTCCGCCCAAGGCTCCAGACCCGCCCAGGTCTCCTGCTCCGCCCAAGGCTCCAGACCCGCCCAGGTCTCCTGCTCCGCCCAAGGCTCCATACCCGCCCAGGTCTCCGGCTCCGCCCAAAGCTCCAGACCCGCCCAGGTCTCCTGCGCCGCCCAAGGCTCCTGACCCGTCATGGCTCCAGACCAAGGCTCCTGACCCGCCATGGCTCCAGACCAAGGCTTCTGACCCGCCATGGCCGCCCAAGGCTCCTGACCCGCCATGGCTGCCCACAGCTCCACCCTGGAGGCCCCCCAGCCAATCAGACCCCAGTGCTCCCACCCCCAGGAGTCCAGGGTGCCCACCCTCCCTCCCTATTTGGACTTCTACGGCGCGAGGACGCGCCTACCGGGAGGGGGGCGTTATGTTACATATCTGTGTTTCTGTCGTGTTGTTTGCTTTGGTCACATGTTCCTTTGTCTATGTTTCCCACCACTTTCTCTGTTTCCTTGGTTACCCTCGTTAGTCTAGTTCTGTTCAGCTGTGTTATGTTATCCTCATCTGTATCACCTGTGCCTCGGTAGTCAGTCATCAGTGTTTGTATTTAGTTCCCTCTTGTTCATTCATTCCTTGTCTGGTCTCCGTTATACCCGTTATGTTTACACGTTAGGTGTGTGGTGTTCTGTCCTATGTTCTGAATAAATCCTATCTTTGTGGAAGTCCCGAATCTCCTCTTCACTGCTGAACCGTACACCCGTAACACTCATCTTTTTAAGTAGGAGAACTTGCACAATTGGTGGCTGACTAAATACTTTTTTTGCCCCACTGTGTATATAGATATATACAGGTCCTTCTCAATAAATTAGCATATTGTGATAAAGTTCATTATTTTCCATAATGTAATGATACAAATTAAACTTTCATATATTTTAGATTCATTGCACACCAACTGAAATATTTCAGGTCTTTTTTTGTTTTAATACTGATGATTTTGGCATACAGCTCATGAAAACCCAAAATTCCTATCTCAATAAATTAGCATATTTTATCCGACCAATAAAAGAAAAGTGTTTTTAATACAAAAAAAGTCAACCTTCAAATAATTATGTTCAGTTATGCACTCAATACTTGGTCGGGAATCCTTTTGCAGAAATGACTGCTTCAATGCGGCATGGCATGGAGGCAATCAGCCTGTGGCACTGCTGAGGTGTTATGGAGGCCCAGGATGCTTCGATAGCGGCCTTAAGCTCATCCAGAGTGTTGGGTCTTGCGTCTCTCAACTTTCTCTTCACAATATACTACAGATTCTCTATGGGGTTCAGGTCAGGAGAGTTGGCAGGCCAATTGAGCACAGTAATACCATGGTCAGTAAACCATTTACCAGTGGTTTTGGCACTGTGAGCAGGTGCCAGGTCGTGCTGAAAAATGAAATCATCTCCATAAAGCTTTTCAGCAGATGGAAGCATGAAGTGCTCCAAAATCTCCTGATAGCTAGCTGCATTTACCCTACCCTTGATAAAACACAGTGGACCAACACCAGCAGCTGACATGGCACCCCAGACCATCACTGACTGTGGGTACATGACACTGGACTTCAGGCATTTTGGCATTTCCTTCTCCCCAGTCTTCCTCCAGACTCTGACACCTTGATTTCCGAATGACATGCAAAATTTGCTTTCATCCGAAAAAAGTACTTTGGACCACTGAGCAACAGTCCAGTGCTGCTTCTCTGTAGCTCAGGTCAGGCGCTTCTGCCGCTGTTTCTGGGTCAAAAGTGGCTTGACCTGGGGAATGCGGCACCTGTAGCCCATTTCCTTCACACGCCTGTGCACGGTGGCTCTGGATGTTTCTACTCCAGACTCAGTCTGCTGCTTCCGCAGGTCCCCCAAAGTCTGGAATCGGTCCTTCTCCACAATCTTCCTCAGGGTCCGGTCACCTCTTCTCGTTGTGCAGTGTTTTTTGCCACACTTTTTCCTTCCCACAGACTTCCCACTGAGGTGCCTTGATACAGCACTCTGGGAACAGCCTATTCGTTCAGAAATTTCTTTCTGTGTCTTACCCTCTTGCTTGAGGGTGTCAATGATGGCCTTCTGGACAGCAGTCAGGTCGGCAGTCTTACCCATGATTGCGGTTTTGAGTAATGAACCAGGCTGGGAGTTTTTAAAAGCCTCAGGAATCTTTTGCAGGTGTAATTTTGATTCAGATGATTAGGTTAATAGCTCGTTTAGAGAACCTTTTCATGATATGCTAATTTATTGAGATAGGAATTTTGGGTTTTCATGAGCTGTATGCCAAAATCATCAGTATTAAAACAATAAAAGACCTGAAATATTTCAGTTGGTGTGCAATGAATCTAAAATATATGAAAGTTTAATTTTTATCATTACATTATGGAAAATAATGAACTTTATCACAATATGCTAATTTATTGAGAAGGACCTGTATGTGTGTGTACCGCGTGCAGAATTATTTGGCACGTTGATTTTTCTGGTCATATTTTTTTTTTTCCAGGCACATTTTTACCAATTCCAAACCACATTAATCTTAACTATTAATTTTGTATTTTATCATTTATAAGTTATATATAATTGTTCATGAAGGCTGGAAATGAAAAACAACTTATATTCAGGTGTGCAGAATTGTTAGGCATGTTTTCTTTTACAGATAAAATGAGCCAAAAAAGAGATTTAATTCAGACTTTAACTCAGAAAATCAATGTGCCTAATAATTCTGCACACGGTGTATATTCATATATTCTTCAGTGTGCTTAAATTAAAAGTGTGTTAATGAACTGTTTAACCCACTATAGCACCAGTGCTAACATTTCAAAATATGAGCCGTAATCGTGGAGGAAGTAGCTTGGCACCTTCAGATGTATGATGTGTCCTTTCGACGTCACACCCAGATCTCTCATGTCACTCTCAGACAGCAGCAGGAGTCTCTGTCCTGTGATGTTATTCTGCTTGAAGACCTCGGCATAGAGCTGCAGTTCTCCATCACCTCCAGCACACACACACACACACACACACACACACACACACACACACACACACACACACACACACACACACACACACACACACACACACACACACACACACACACACACACACACACACACACACACACACACACACACACAAGGTCATCTTTATCACTCTGCATCCATTTCTATTGTTTTTATACTCAGGTAATGGTATTTACTATCCTCTAACCTTACACCTAAAAATATAACCATCAAAGAAACCTTTCAGATTTTTTAATATGAAAATACAATACCGTTCAAATGTTTAGGGTCAGTAAGATTTGTTTAATGTTTTTGAAAGAAAACTCTTATCCTCACAAAGGCACCTCACATTTATTTAAATACAGAATTTTTTTTGAAAAAATGTGAAATATTATTACAATTTGGCTTCTATTGTAATATATTTTAAACTGTAATTCATTCCTGTGATCAAAGCTGAATTTTCAGCATCATTACTCCAGTCTTCAGTGTCACATCAGAAATCATTTTAATATGATGATTTGCTGCTCAATAAACAGTTATTATTGTTATCAATGTCAAAACCAGGGGTGTGTTCCACATCGCTTTTAGACATACACTCGCAAACTTCCCTTAGCACTTCACCTCAGGGGAATCCCTGCCACCATTTTAAAGTGCGTTCCACTTCATGAAGTGGACAAGGGAAGTTTATGTGGACAGACCCTCTTTCCCTGGAATTTTTTTACAGAGGGTACGAGTCTACTCTGATGTACACTTCAAGCAGCTCTACAATGCATCCGTAAAGTATTCACAGTCCTTCACTTTTTCCACATTTTATGTTACAGCCTTATTCCAAAACTGATTAAATTCTTTTTTTTTTTTTTTCAATTCTACAAACAATACCCCATAATGACAACGTGAAAGAAGTTTGTTTAAAATCTTTGCAAATGTATTTAAAAAAAAAAAAAAAAGAAAAAAAAAAATTCACATGTACATAAGTATTCACAGCCTTTGCATGACACTCAGAATTGAGCTCAGGTGCTCCTGTTTCCACTGATCATCCTTGAGATGCTTCTACAACTTGACTGGAGTCCACCTGTGGTAAATTCAGTTGATTGGACATTATTTGGAAAGGCACACACCTGTCTATATAAGGTCCCACAGTTAACAGTGCATGTCAGAGCACAAACTAAGCCATGAAGTCCAAGGAATTGTCTGTAGACCTCTGAGACAGGATTGTATTGAGGCACAGATCTGGGGAAGGGTACAGAAAAAATTCTGCAGCATTGAAGGTCCCAATGAGCACAGTGGCCTCCATCATCTGTAAATGGAAGAAGTTTGGAACCACCAGGACTCTTCCTAGAGCTGCTGTCCAAACTGAGCGATCAGGGGGAGAAAGGCCTTACTGTGCGTTCACACCGCCGCCGGCGAGAGCGTCAAACTTCGCTCTGGCCACCCTGCCATCGACGCTGTAGAAAGATCTGTGGACGTGCTGCCGCTCTGACGTAGATCGAATGCTTGGTCTTTTTTAAAACTGCATTTAAAGGGGCCGCAAAGCAAACAATCATGTTCGCATTTTTAAAATCGGCATTTGTGCAGACTGACCACAGTAGGGAAGATAACATCATGAAATAATTTAAATGTGAAAGTTAACTTAATTATAGTTGCATGTTTGCTAATGAAATAAACCATTTAAAAGCCATTTGTGTGGTGTGGCTTTTGTGTTCTTGGAAGTGCTAGTTTAATTTCAACAAGTTTATAGGTGCTAGCCTTGGTCTTTAACATTAACTTTAATTTGTGTGCAACCTACTTTACAATAACTGTCCTGGTTTAAGTGCAGCATTCATGCAATTGGTCAAATCGGTGTTGTTTTGAGCAAATGAATTGCATTCCCGCTGAAAAAAAGGCTTTCTAGCGCGAAAATGTTGCATATAAAAGGCGTTGCACAGAATATATATATATATATATTATAGGGAAACCCGCTACCGCAATGATCAACCTCTCCTCTATTTTGCTGGGGAACTAATGTGGTCGGAACTAGAGCTGCAACTAACGATTATTTTTTCTGTCGACTAATCTAACGATTATTTTTTCGATTAGTCGACTAATCTAACGATTATTTTTCCGGATTAATCTTATTATTCTTTTTTACTGATTATTGTATTTCAAAGAGGGTAGTGAATTTGTATATTATTTTAACATGAAATCAATGAATGATGACAATATTAATTGTATTTCAGGAAGGGTAGTGTACATATGCCATTTTATAATGAAATATATGAACACAAGAAGCTTTTTAAACATAATATATAATGATACTATTCATCATAAAATGTATACAGAGTAGGCCTAATTAGGAAAAGTTGTTTACTATAGTAGTTGAGTATGATTTACTTATTGATTTGTGTCAGTAGTAAACGAAAATGCACTTGTATTTATCTGCAAAAGGTTCACATACAGGAGCTTTCAGCATAGTGTTAATGTATAACTAGTCGTCTATTTTGAAGATATATATGTGCATAAACAACGACTAAAGCTGCCAGAAGTTTTTGCCCAAACTTCAAAGACACATTTAAATGATTAAAGCTAGAGGCATATCTTAACTTTAATGTTACTTTAATCATGTAAACTACCTATATACAGCAAGTTATTATGCATATGTGTTTGGGACAGAGCGGAACCAGGTCGCATATACAGGAGATATATGCAGCCCATAATAAATAAAAGCACGAGACGTACTGGGGTCGGAGAAGAACCCAGGAAAATGTGACCGTCTGTTGCAATACACGCGTGGCGCGTTCAGCTGCGCGAGAGAACACTGGCAGCAGGGTTGCCAGGTTTACACAACAAAACCCACCCATTCGTTACTCAAAACTAGCCCAAAACAAGCCCAATCGCGTTTCGGGGAGGTTCTCTGGTAAACATCGCGTTCGGGGGGTTAAATATGTGTGTGTTTTTTTTGCTTCAACCCGCGGACATGAGACACAGCCCGCGGCAACAGTGTAGAAGTAGCCCAATTCCGCGGAAAAAGCGGACTTGGCAACACTGACTGCAGTGTGAAAGCTCCCACTCTCCACGCGCACAGCTCCTGCTCTGCCACCGCGTGCAGTGTGAAACCGGCGTTACAGAGCGAACAAAGCACAGTTTTATTCGGCTTCTGTTTAAAGTACTCCCACACTTTTGAATGTCGCGGTCTGGCTTTATATGATAAATGATCATTTTCACTATGCCCGGGAGCAGAAGCTGCCATTATTCTAGATCTTCTGTTCCATTCTAGAACGTAAATAATGTGCCGCCGACGCGTCGACGCATTTCACGCACGTCGACGTATTTTCGTAGTCGACGTCATCGACGACGTTGACGCGTCGTTGCAGCCCTAGTCGGAACCAAAGTTTCCAGCACTGCGTTCTCTGGAATCATCTCAAGCGGAGCACTTCTATATTCCCATTGGTTGCCGCCGGTTGCCGCCGAACCGCGTCATAGCTCATTACCATAAAGTTGACCTGATTCCAACTCTCCTCGACGCCCAAATCGTCCAAGACGCGCCGCGCCGCTCTCGCCGGAGCTCGCCGCCGGGCTCCCATTGAAAATGAATGATTCTTCCGGCAACACTTTGACGCTCTCGCCGGCGGCGGTGTGAACGCACCATTAAGGCCCGGGTATACTTCACTTACCGCGCCCGGACGCGTCACGCGCGCAGCCCTGTCCGCGCGTCTTTCAAAGTATACTACACAACGGATGCGCGCGGATGACCGCGTTCGACGCATGCGCAGTACATTTTTTCCCTATACTCTACCAGACATTGGGGGGCAGCACTGAGTCCTGTTATCAACGGGACATTCGCTGGGCATGATCGGAGAAGAACTGTAGTGCATCCACCATTACAAGAAGTTTGGAAGAAATACTGAAGAATCATAAACGATGAAAAGCATAAAAGCGTGTTGTTTTTAAACCGGTCTTTGCACACTCTTCTTCGACGGCTGAACACTGTGCTCAATACTGTGCGTATTGCCACCTAGTGGACTCTTCTGTACTGCTGGCGCATGCGCTGTTGCACGCGGACCATCCACGCGGTCTCGAAATTTGGGCTGCGCGCGGGCGGGGTGTGCGGCCGGAGGTGACCAAGAACCCGATGGTCACTCTGACAGAGCTCCAGAGTTTCTCTGTGGAGAGAGGAGAACCTTCCAGAAGAACAACCATCTCTGCAGCTCTCCACCAATCAGGCCTGTATGGTAGAGTGGCCAGACGGCACATGACAGCCCGCCTGGAGTTTGCCAAAAGGCACCTGAAGGACTCTCAGACCATGAGAAACAAAATTCTCTGGTCTGATGAAATAAAGATTGAACTATTTAGCCTGAATGGTAAGCGTAATGTCTGGAGGAAACCAGGCACCGCTCATCACCTGGCCAATCCCCTCTCTACAGTGAAGCGGTGGTGGCAGCATCATGATGTGGGGATGTTCTTCAGCGGCAGGAACTGGGTCGAGGATCGAGGGAAAGATTAATGCAGCAATGTACAGAGACATCCTTAATGAAAACCTGCTCCAGAGCGCTCTGGACCTCTGACTGGGGCGAAGGTTCATCTTCCAACAGGACAACGACCCTAAGCACACAGCCAAGATAACAAAGGAGTGGCTATGGGACAACTCTGTGAATGTCCTTGAGTGGCCCAGCCAGAGCCCAGACTTGAACCAGATTGAATATCTCTGGAGAGATCTGAAAACGGCTGTGCACCTACGCTCCCCATCCAACCTGATGGAGCTTGAGAGGTCCTGTATAGAAGAATGGGAGAAGCTGCCCAAAAACAGGTGTGCCAAGCTTGTAGCATCATACTCAAAAGACTTGAGGCTGTAATTGGTGCCAAAGGTGCTTCAACAAAGTATTGAGCAAAAGCTGTGAATCCTCAAGTACATGTAATTTTTTTTAATAAATTTTCAAAGATTTCAAACAAACTTCTTTCACGTTGTTATTATGGGGTATTGTTTATATAATTAAGGAAAAAAATAATTAATTGAATCCATTTTGGAATAAGGCTGTAACATAACAAAATGTGGAAAAAGTGAAGCGCTGTGAATAATATCCGGATGCTCTGTTTATCCCACAATTCGACTTGATTGTGACGTCACAGCAGATCATGCTCAACTGTAGTGTATGATATATTAATTATTGTGAGAATGAATTCCATAATAGTGTATACTATATTAATTATGTTGAGATTTAATCGCACAATACCTGTAACTACCTTATGTTCACAGTCAAAGTTTATACTATTAATATTTTTTTTACTAGTAAATTTATTTTTCTCCAACAGCTCATATACCTATAGGATTGTATATATATTTTTCCAACAACTTATATGCATATAGAATGGTGCATAAAACAAAGGGGTTTAAATAATAAATCAGCTCCATGGTGAATTCCAAGTGATCAAGGGCTAGTGCGTTGCATTTAAACTTTATGCATGAGTTCCACCTGTAGAGGGCGCTTGTGCAACATAAGCAATGACACATCTGAGTCCAATAGACGGAGGGAAGTTAGCGAGTGAAGAGCATACAAATTTGGAGTGGAACGCAGCCCAGTGCTGCGTTCAGCCCCAACAAAACGTTGCAAAAGGTTTTTTAAACTGGAACGGTGCTGCGTTGACCACCCTGTTCTGATGACGCAAGAGTTGCAACTATGGCAGCTGAGAAGGCCATTCTTTGTGTTCTTTTGATGAAATCGATATAAATATGTTTAATACTGAAAAATACATGCAATCACTGCCCTTGCCGTCCAGAATAAAAGACAACATCCCAATCCCATTTAATTAATCTTTTTTTATCTCCTGGTAATCAATTCTAATTTGATTTTATTTTATTTCTAGTTCTTACTTTTTTAATAGCTTGTATTTTATTTCTCATTTTTATGTAAAGCCCTTAATTACCATATATGAAATTTACCTTGCAATGAAGCTAAAAATATAAATAAATACATCATCATGTTGATATACAGTGAGGAAAATAAGTATTTGAACACCCTGCTATTTTGCAAGTTCTCCCACTTGGAAATCATGGAGGGGTCTGAAATTGTCATCGTAGGTGCATGTCCACTGTGAGAGACATAATCTAAATTAAAAAATCCAGAAATCACAATATATGATTTTTTAACTATTTATTTGTATGATACAGCTGCAAATAAGTATTTGAACACCTGTCTATCAGCTAGAATTCTGACCCTCAAAGACCTGTTAGTCTGCCTTTAAAATGTCCACCTCCACTCCATTTATTATCCTAAATTAGATGCAGCTGTTTGAGGTCGTTAGCTGCATAAAGACACCTGTCCACCCCATACAATCAGTAAGAATCCAACTACTAACATGGCCAAGACCAAAGAGCTGTCCAAAGACACTAGAGACAAAATTGTACACCTCCACAAGGCTGGAAAGGGCTACGGGGATATTGCCAAGCAGTTTGGTGAAAAAAGGTCTACTGTTGGAGCAATCATTAGAAAATGGAAGAAGCTAAACATGACTGTCAATCTCCCTCGGACTGGGGCTCCATGCAAGATCTCACCTCGTGGGGTCTCAATGATCCTAAGAAAGGTGAGAAATCAGCCCAGAACTACACGGGAGGAGCTGGTCAATGACCTGAAAAGAGCTGGGACCACCGTTTCCAAGGTTACTGTTGGTAATACACTAAGACGTCATGGTTTGAAATCATGCATGGCACGGAAGGTTCCCCTGCTTAAACCAGCACATGTCAAGGCCCGTCTTAAGTTTGCCAATGACCATTTGGATGATCCAGAGGAGTCATGGGAGAAAGTCATGTGGTCAGATGAGACCAAAATAGAACTTTTTAGTCATAATTCCACTAAACGTGTTTGGAGGAAGAAGAGTGATGAGTACCATCCCAAGAACACCATCCCTACTGTGAAGCATGGGGGTGGTAGCATCATGCTTTGGGGGTGTTTTTCTGCACATGGGACAGAGCGACTGCACTGTATTAAGGAGAGGATGACCGGGGCCATGTATTGCGAGATTTTGGGGAACAACCTCCTTCCCTCAGTCAGAGCATTGAAGATGGGTCGAGGCTGGGTCTTCCAACATGACAATGACCCGAAACACACAGCCAGGTTAACCAAGGAGTGGTTCTGTTAGAAGCATATCAAGGTTCTGGCGTGGCCTAGCCAGTCTCCAGACCTAAACCCAATAGAGAATCTTTGGAGGGAGCTCAAACTCCGTGTTTCTCAGCGACAGGCCAGAAACCTGACTGATCTAGAGAAGATCTGTGTGGAGGAGTGGGCCAAAATCCCTCCTGCAGTGCAAACCTGGAGAAAAACTACAGGAAACGTTTGACCTCTGTAATTGCAAACAAAGGCTACTGTACCAAATAATAACATTGATTTTCTCAGGTGTTCAAATACTTATTTGCAGCTGTATCATACAAATAAATAGTTAAAAAATCATACATTGTGATTTCTGGATTTTTTTTTAGATTATGTCTCTCACAGTGGACATGCACCTACGATGACAATTTCAGACCCCTCCATGATTTCTAAGTGGGAGAACTTGCAAAATGTTCAGGGTGTTCAAATACTTATTTTCCTCACTGTATATACTGTATAATTTTTTTTACGACAATCATTTCTTCTAATATCTTCAACTTTTGCGTATACATACTGAGCTGCAGTGGACACATTTGTAAACAACTTTACTTGGACTCATTGTGTGAGCTGTCTCTTTAATACCGTGTGTTTTATATACATGTTGCTGCTGATTGGGCTGACATTTTTGACACACCCACCCAACGAGATAAAACGCATCTCAAACTGGTTGCACACCGTTGCGCACCGTTTCCAGGAAACATGACGTTCAACCGGAAACCGTAGCAAAACGTTGCGCACCGGTTTGAGCTTTGAACGTGCCCCAGGTTTCAGGTTTCTTTCATGATGTCACATCCACCAGCTGGAGTGCCCATGATCTCCACTAGAAGGCACTCTTCCCAAATCTTTTCCATCTTTTCATGGACTACATTTCCCATAACCCACTGCCCCTGGACTCATTTTGCTTGATTACAAATAGCTGTGTCTCATAGGGCTGTGTATCACCAACAATGTCATGCTACGATACGCATCACGATACTGAAGTCACGGTACGATACATATCACGATATGGATCAATTTGGAATGAAATTTCTTTTGAGCAGAGTTTAGTAACAGTAATATCTGTTTATTGAATAACCAGTGTTAGAACAGTTGTGATAACTGAAAAACTATTTTGTTTTTGTTATTAAAAAAAAAACTGAGTTAAATGAAATAAATACATTTTCACAAAAAAACTTTGGAAAGGCTTGGTTCAATATTGATTATTTTGGATATATATCAGGTACAATACATGGCAAATTTTGGAATGTAAAACATATCTCGCGATAAATCTAAAATCTAAAACAAATTTGGGAAAACAAATCTCTTAACTAATGCTGTAAACTGGAAGTCAGTTGTGCTATAATATTAAAGGTAAAACTGATTTGTACAAACACTTAAATTACACTCAATTACATGATGTTTTTTTATAATAATAGTTATAATATTTACTTTACAAATTACATAATCATATAGGCTACATATTTTTTGAAATATAAACATTTAAATGGTGGCTTTCATAAAAACTTGCCAGATTAATTCAAACATGCATTAAATATTGAAGATCATTAAAAATTATAATGAATATGGAATATGGTGCATATATTTAGCAACATATATTTAGCTCCTCTCTAAAGTAAATTTTTCTGGCTGACTATTGAGTTTATGGACACTGGATATGTTTTTTTCTGAGGTAAATGTGACGTTACACAACATTATTTACAAGCTGTTTTACCGAGGCCTTTCCGTGTTTGAAACACTGATCGAGTGATTCCATGTGACATGATACAGTACTGTATCTTTTAACACACGTTCAGATGTTCATTCAAGTTTCTTTTGCGCTGTAACTGATATTAAGTATTAAGGCGGAAGAAAATATCTGTTCACGTGCGCTGCGCGGCCACTTCTCTAGAGCTGAGCTGCGCCAAAGCGATCTCACGCCACAGCGCCAAAACAGTATTTATGTTTTTGAATTTCATAATAAAATGGACGTAATTAGAATCTGAGACTTTTGTTTTATATCAATAGTAACAAAGCACAAAGAGTATTGCTATTTAATGGATGTGAGGCTACAATGCTCCGTTCATTCATTAACTGAAAACCTCTTCTCCATTTTGAATGTCTTGCACTGCTGCTCGCGTTGCGTTGGTTACATTCAAAAGCACACAGTATCGATACGGCAGCCACGCATCGTCAGGAGTTCATGACGGTGTATCGTTGTGTCGATATTCTGAGCACAGCCCTAGTGTCTCATTACCTTGTTAACTTCGGCTATATAAGCCCTATAAGCCTCATTTTTTGCGAAGTCTTGTATGTTGTCACACTGCATTTCTGGGTGTTATCCTGGTTCCCTGTGTCTTGGTTTTTGATTCTCTGCCCGTATTCTGGATTACCCTTTTGCCTGTGTTTTCTGCCCTGTTGCATATTTAGATTGTTTGACCCTTTGCTCTTTATATGGATTACGATTCTGGATTGTCCCAATAAAGATGCATTTAAATCTTCAACCCAAATCTCGGAGCAATTTGTTACAGATGAATAGAAAGTTCAAAAGAACAGCATTACATAACCAGATAATCAATATCAGAGGTGAAGAAGAATCTCACCTTCAAAAATCTGCTCCATCCAGAAATGCTGTAAAGACATAGATGTTAAAAAAAGAACAAAAATCTGATGAAATCCTCTTTATTGCTTGAGGAAATACTCTACCCACCACATGTTCTTCTGTCCAGGAGTGGATGGCCAGGTTTGGAAGAAGCTGTCGGAGAAGAACAGAAACACTTACATGTGTGTACAGGCTACTGTCATCATGTTCACCTATCAAATGACATTACATATTCAGCTAATCTTCTTATTATATGAAGTACAGATATTAACAACAAGAACGCCTGAATACCCACACTCAATTCACCAATGTTTGATTCAGTCATAATTAGTAGTGGGCCGTTATCGGTGTTAACGTGCTGTGTTAACGTGAGATTCTTATCGGGCGATAAAAAAAATATCGCCGTTAATCTATTCTCAAAGTTGGGTTGGGAGCTGGGTCTATACTACGCAAGCTTGATATTTTAGCACGGATGTACACCTAGCCGAATTGCACAGTAGGGGGCGAGAGAACGAGTCTTCGAACCTGTGTGTATGCCTACTAGTGTTGTCAAAAATATCCATATTTCGCTATGTATCGATACTGAAATATCTGAAACGATACAATACTCATTTCCTACAGTATCGATATCAGCTGCGCTCTCCTCTCCGCCCGACAGCGAGTGACACGCACCCGCCTCCTCTCATTCAGTTTAATCCTCTGAACATTGTGAACGTGTGTTCTGCTGGACTTTGCGCGGGGTTGCACATAATGTTAATTCTACTAATTCCCGCAGATTTTGCGCTCACATTTGAAGCGCACACACACATACCCTAATAAAGCCGCCTCTGACATACAAGCGCAAAAAATAGCTCCTTTTTCCAGCTTATTAATGGTCAAATACACTCAAAAATGTCTCGATGCCCATCTTGGTGAGTTTTAACGTAAACACAGTCGTAACCAGCTCACAGGAACAGTGTTTGGATATGCGTGCGTTAGGTCTTAAAGGGACAGAAGTTATTTATTATTCAAACTACAAAAAGACAAACGATCACTCACGAGCACACATATTCTGAATGCCTTCGGCAGAATTCAAATGAGCCATTTTAATCTAGATTAATCTAGATTAATTTTGGAATTAATCTAGATTAAAAAAATGAATCTATGCCCACCACTAGTCGTAATACAGTATAACACTCACTTGTAATGCAAGTGCGTCATTCATTGCAATGAAGTGTAGAAATAACTAAAAAATGAAAAACTGATGCAGTCTTACATAGAATTAATTGACATTTTATATGTAGACAACACATTATGTCTGAACACTTTCATTTATTTGTGTGTGTTTCTTTCTTCCTGTTTTTGACATCTTTTGTTTTCAACATCTCATTTCTTTATTCGCAAATTTGTATGCTTTTTAACTTGAACATTTTAACTTTATTCTGGATCTCAGTTTTGTTTTCAATTGACAGCTTATTAACAGAATGTGAAGTTGTGTCCCAGGTTATTATTTAAAAATCTAATTTTCCCCTCTAAAGTAATGAACTCTTCCATAAACCTTCCTATTTCCATCTGATGGACAGATTGACTGACAGAGACAGATTTCATTCTCAGGCAAGATTAATCATTGTGTCAGACTATTTCAGAATGATAGTTTTTTTTTAGACATTAGTACCGGATATTACAGTCTCTCTCACATCATTGATATGAGAGAAATTTCTCATAGAGAAAAGACACACTATCAATGATAAATATAAAGACAGCATGGAGAAAGAATGAGGGGGATAATATCAATCTTTTTTAATGGTGTCAAAACGAATGCTCAGTTTTACCTAAACAAATAACCCAAGCAAATTTCAAAAGCATTCTTCCTTTGGATTAGTGATGTCAATATGACAAATGTAATCCCATGCACTGCGACGAGCTCAGTGAAAGAAAAATAAACCCAAGATGGCGGATTAAACGACTAAAATGTTGATGATACATTTTGAAAAGAACCTATAGAAACAGTTCAGTATAATCACAAATGTACTCAACACTTCTGTGTGTAGCACTAGCTTAGAAACATGCCGACTCTATTGAAAACAAGTCTCTCGTGCAGAACGCTATTATTGTGGCACTTGGAGTTTCTATGTAGAAGTTTCCAAATCAGCAACTTTCTAAAAATGAGCTCAGAGTACAAATTCAGTCAGAATGAATGAATATATGAACCGTTACGTATTATTATTTAGATGATATGTTACTAGTTTATAGCTTTTACCTGTTCAACATTTCCGTCACTGTGCTTCTTCAAATCATGACAAAGTGATTATTTAAATATGATTTAACCCCTTAACTGTCACCCCCCTTTTTGAAAATACACATGTAAATGCACTATCCAAACTTAAAGGGCTGTAATTCAAGAAAGCTTTGGAATATAGACCTACGTTTGGTCTTGTTTTAAAGCAGACACTCTGCAGATATTGCTGAAGTAGCAATTCAGCAATTCAAAATATGAAAGTATGAAAAAGTTATGGAAGTTTAAATTTACTGTAAATAAAAAATACTGTACTAAATATTTTTTATTTTATATAAAATATATATTTCACAAAAATGTTTTAATCTAAAATTACTATAAAATCAAAGCCATATGTCTAACCAAGTTGTGTTCCAAATTTGAAGTTGATATCACAAAAACTGAAGTTCCCATGAGATTTTGTTTAGGTGCTGTACCAATAATAGCCTCCGGGTGTCATTGAAATTCCATTGATTGTTTTTAGATGCATTTTCCTGTAAATTTCTGTCCAAATGTCACTTCCATCACAAAACGGTCACCAAATATGAAACCTTGAGACTATGTGTTTTGTCAAGATTAGAAAAGATTTAGTTTATAAAGTAGTTAAAATACATGTTGTAATATGAAACATGAAACCGCCCTCTAGGGGAGGAGCCAGCTAGAAGAATTTAAAGTACCATTTCCATGGTAACGCAACGTCCAATTTTAAAACGGTTTACACAGGATGAATTTTGAGTTTGTAAGCTTTCGAATGATACCTAATTTATGATAATTACTAAAATATATGATACGAAAAAAAGGCGATCAAAAAAAGTGCCAGTGAGGGTGACAGTTAAGAGGTTAAAATGTACTTTGAAGGGGACCTATTATGCCCCTTTTTACAAGATGTAATATATAACTCTGGTGTCCCCAGAATGTGTCTGCGAAGTTCCAGCTCAAAATACCCCACAGATCAATTATTGTACTATGTTGTAAATCGAGTGGAAGGAAATACATGCTATTTTCGTGCTTGTGTCTTTAAATGCAAATGAGCTGCTGCTCCCCGCCCTCTATCCAGAAGAGGGCGGAGCCTTAACAGCACGTGCCTCGGATACTCTGCCAAAAATGAATACATCTGTTTGGTTTTGATTATCATCTCAATCGCGGCAACACTCACATGACCCTGCAGTTCTTCATCATCATGAAAGTGTATTATCTGCATGTGTTTCAAAGCCATATCAGTCTAAACTTCTGATATATGGTTTTCTGAGCACACACACTCGAAGCATGCGCACTGAAAGCTGGCGCTGCATCCCGTGAGTATTAAACTAAGTTTTCTTTCACGTCTTATTGCGCTTAAACTGTCAAATACACACAAAGTTCACATAAACACAGTCGGTTATGTCTGTGAAAGTAAACAGCAGGGAAAGAAATGGCATGTGTATGTTAGATCTGTGTATTAAAGTGACAGCAGTGTAATATAGAACACCTACTGCTATATCTCAGTCCCTCCAGAAAAATGTGATTATGCGATCGCGTGATTTAACGCATAATCAGCCAAAGTCCGCATATTTATGCGGAGGCCGCATTTTTTCAAATACGCCGCACTTTCGCCACATGAATTGCCTATTTCTGCGTGCAAAATATGCGGGGCTAGCATGATTTCATAATCCCCGCATTTTCGCTGCAAAAAAAGTCATATATATATTAGCAGAAAGTTGAAAAATGTTCGTTTACTTCACACAAGAGCCGCCATTTCCCCCTATTGCCATGGGAACGTTTTGAAGTGACGTAATTACCCGAAGCGAACATCATCGAAAAGCTGCAAACCCCCGTGGAGAAACCATAGATATCGGTGAAACCATGATGAAGCGCAAACTCCCATTTGCCAACAAAAATAACAGCAAAAGACGCGCAAAGCAGTTTCCCGGTGTGTTGAGCGATTTCAAAACACAGCATCATGAAGCTTTGAAGCGTTATGAATCAATGAGTCGATTCAGCGGTTCGGATCGCCAAAGTCACGCATTTCAGCAGTTTGACACGCGATCCGAATCATGAATCAACTCACTGATTCATAGCATCATGATGCTGTGTTTTAAAATCGGTCATCACTATATAAGTCGTTATTTAGAGACGAACAGAGGTCTGACGGGTGTCCAACGGCATGAGGGGACGTCATTAATGACAGAATATTCATTTGCGGTTGAACTAACCCTTTAAGAGATTGCACTTTGTGCATTGGAAGCACTCAAATGTCTGTTTTGTAAAGCTACCTCTGTAAAACTGGAAGTTATTTATTCATTTTTCAAGTTGTAGCATATTCCTTTTGTAAAGCTACAGAACTTGTTTGACTCAATGTTTTGTAAATTTGAGCCATGTGTTTATTAAGGTCTTCAATAAAACAAGATGGGAACTTAAATATTACCAGCACTTTCTGTGATGTAGTGCTTTTTTTCTCTTTTTCATCAAACCGCAGTTTTTGCAAGTTCCCGCAATTTCATCGCATAAAATTGCATAAATATCCCGCATTTTCCATCGCATTTTTTAAGAAAACATGCCGCATAATCAAGGATTTTTGCCCGCAACAATCACAAAAAAAAGCCGCATTTTTCTGGAAGGACTGATATCTGCTGTTAACTCTTTCCCCACCAGCGTTTTTAACAAAAATTGCCAGCCACCACCAGTGTTTTTGATCATTTTCATAAAAATGTAATGGCCCATAGAATATTTTGTTGTATGAATATCTGAGCATGCCATATATCAAAAGAAAGAGCAAACCCTCTTCTTTAAAAAAAAAGTTCATGCATTCCTTTTTTATCAACGGGTAAGTTTCATAAAAAAACAACATTTTGAGCAAAAAGGCTGAGAAAATCACGTTTTTGTAAAAGACTTCATCCAGATCAGATTCAGAGCGATGATCAAACACAGATGGAGTCGATCGAGTCCATCAACACCCCTAATGCTTCACACAGTCCTAGAGCTCGTCCTGGGTCAACATTTAATTCAGTAACATAACATTAGATGTTTAATGTTGATGATAACGTATGCATCTGCTTACATACGATTGCTTGTTTTTGCGTCTTCTTGGCCCCACTTTATATTAGGTGGCCTTAAGTACTATGTCCTTACATCAAAAAATAAGTACAATGTACTTACTGTGTTCAAATTGTATTGCAAAACACCTTTGCTGATATTGAGGTGGGATACGGGTAGGGTTAGGGACAGGTGTGGTGGTATGGGTAAGTTTAAGGGTAGGGTTAGGGACAGGTGTGGTGGTGTGGGTAAGTTTAAGGGTAGGGTTAGGGACAGGTGTGGTGGTGTGGGTAAGTTTAAGGGTAGGGTTAGGGACAGGTGTGGTGGTATGGGTAAGTTTAAGGGTAGGGTTAGGGACAGGTGTGGTGGTATGGGTAAGTTTAAGGGTAGGGTTAGGGACAGGTGTGGTGGTGTGGGTAAGTTTAAGGGTAGGGTTAGGGACAGGTGTGGTGGTATGGGTAAGTTTAAGGGTAGGGTTAGGGACAGGTGTGGTGGTATGGGTAAGTTTAAGGGTAGGGTTAGGGACAGGTGTGGTGGTATGGGTAAGTTTAAGGGTAGGGTTAGGGACAGGTGTGGTGGTGTGGGTAAGTTTAAGGGTAGGGTTAGGTGTAAGGGAAGTGTCAACTGTGCAATTACAAATGTAACTACAGAAATGAATTACAGATGTAATTACATGCAGGTATTTTTTAAAATGTAAGTACAATATAAAAACATGTATGTACACAATAAGTGCACTGTATCAAATGATTAATAAAAATGTTAGTACATAGTAGTTAAGGCCACCTAATATAAAGTGGGTCCGTCTTCTTCGTCTGTGTTTTGATCAGGAGATTCTGAACTCATTCAGAAGATGCATAAGAGCGCCCCCTAGCCTCTAACAGTGAAAACACGGAAAACTCTGCGTTTGGCAGGGAAGCGTTTTCTCACAAATAACGGAAAATTCTATGTTTGGCGAGGAAAGGGTTAATATGAATCAAAACAATAGACAAACAGAAAATCACTCACTGCTCTTGACTGAATAACTTTAGTAGCTTTAATAAGAACACATTTCATACTTGAATGCTGCTGTTAATGCTCATGCGAGGAGATAAACATGGCGGATTGTGTACAGCTTACTGAGGGCGGGTATATGCTAATAGGGCGGAGTCCGTCAGCAGTTGTGGGCGGTGCCTAACCATATGCAACGTCACACTGCATAGAAACTGAAAACGGCTTATGATTTATGGGGATTATTGGGTGGATTTTTACCATTTATAGGGTGGTTGTGTACACACACTGCCAACACATTTATGTTCAAACACCAGTAAAAGACAATTTTGAATAATAGGTCCCCTTTAAAGTAAAACGGTTCATTTGACATTATTACAAAGTGCACTTTTATAAGTGTGTTAAGAAACATAAGCCTGAAAGTGTACTCTCTTTTAAGTACATCTATTATTTCATTAATATTATATTATACTAAGTATTTTTTTAAAATATAACCTATTATAAAAGTGTCTAACGCTGAATTTATATCAGTGGTATATCTAGTGAACAGTGTCATTTCTTTCTGGATACAGGTTTTCAGGTTTCCTATGAAAGTGTGAACAGAAGAACAGAGGAACAGATACTCGGCTCTAATGCATTTCAATTCTGCTGGAAGAAATATTGAAATAGTCTTTCTTGCTCGTGTTTTTTCATTTTCTCTCTCTCTCTTGATGGTGTGTGAGTTCGTCACAGTCTTCACACTGCTCAAATTGGCCAATCTTAATGTCAGTGAAATGTCAGTTGTTCGTAAGTGCGCGCTGTCCTTGCCACGCTGACATGCTGTTCTCTCTCGCTCTCCTCAGCATGTGGCTATACATCCACTTCATTTGCCATAAATAACATCCATAAGGACCCGGTGGGCGTCAGTCGGCCTCACCTAATACAGCCTTTACAGAGAATCAAAGAAAGTGACTGCTCTAACCTCCACGACAGACGACTTTTCCACTTAAAACTCTTCTTACAAAAACAGCAGATTTTCTCCAGCAAATAAATACAATTCCAAAAAAGATTTAAAGACTGCATACAGACTGTAACTAAATGTGTGGAGTTACCTTAAGAAGCTATTTCTCATCGGATTTCTAAACAAACTTGAATAAAACCAGTTCATTTTGATACGAGCACTTCACGTGCGCTACCAGAGAAATGTTTGTTTCGTTCTAAGACATGTGCTTAAATAGTAAAATTAGTTTTGTAGACAAAAATAAACTGTGCCTTTCTTTCCAAAAATGTTCTTTTATATAATTGAATTACACGTGAGCAAGTGTCCTGATCATTTCAAGTGCCCCTATGATGCTTTTTCACATATCACATTTCATGCAGTGTGTAATAGAGCTGTTTGTGAATGTGAAAGCTCTGCAAAGTTTCAAAGATCAAAGTGTCAGTCGTTCTTACACGAACCTATAGATTTGTAACACGTGCATAATGCCAGTCTATGGTCTCCATTGGCTGTTGGTGAACAACGTCTACTTTGCCCCTCAAACACTAGTTGTAGCTGAGACTGGAAGAGTTTGGTTTGTGTTGCTCATGTCGAGAAGATGCTGTTTTCTGCGCCGTGAATCCACTGTAATGCACTTCCAAAGAATGAGACTTGCGCTGGAATTGATATGGTAAAACCGACGCCATCGTCACTGTAACACTGTGTATGCTGAGGAAGAGCTGAAATTCAGATATGGTGATGGCCGTTTCTAGTGTTCATTTCGTTAACACAATCTATGATGAAATATGTTCGTTGATGACCTTTTTTTCCATGACCAAGACTAGACAGCACCAACATCATTGAACGATAACTGTGAATAGGGTTGCCAACTGTCCCGTATTTGCCAGGACATCCCCTATATTGGGCCTAATTGATTTGTTCCGTGACCTCCCTTGTCCCGTTTATTGACTGCTACACTGATCTAACCACTGACTAAGGTGCCGTTCACATATGTTGTGTCTTTTGCACGCTCAAGTTCGTTATTTTAAATGTAGACCAAATAGAGAGCAACGAGGCTTTTTCCAGGCATGCCTATGTCGCAGCGAGATGAAAAAAACTTGCATCGCAGATCATTTGACATCGAACCAACCGATCAGCTTCGGCCCATAGCCGCCAAGGTCCGAATATGGCGCTGACATCTTGCGCAGATTTGGGACCGAGACGCGTCGGCTTCAGTTTTTAACACGAGTGCGGCACGCTTGCTTCGGCCTTTCCGTAACAACGCTGAAAGCTCACCCAAGAAAGACGAACATCTGATCATTGCTCATCTCCATTAATATATATAGCAGTAGATAGGCTAGAAATCCATTTATCCTTTGCTGAAACCTCTTCATCATCATGGAGAACGTGGCTCATGATTGCTTAGCAACGGCAGACACCACGGGAGCGTTTAGTTTAGCGTTTAGTCCCAGGAACTGTTTTCCCAGGAACTCTTTTTTTCTTAGACCTGCTGCTGTCTGTGTTTCCATCGCAGTCTAAAGTACCGTGAAGATTAGTCCGGTGACGTAGGACTGCACGCGACTTTCCAGAGCCCACTGGATTTCTTCCTCTGCAAATAAACTTAATAAAGCCTGAACCTCGTCGTCGGTACATTTTGTTTTTTAACTCCATTTTTGATTCGAATAGCAAACAACTCTTACTACACACACCGCAACAGATTTTGAGGTTGAAATGAAATGCTGCGGGAGCTCTACCAATCAGCATGTTCAGCACACAAGTCCCACCCCTGAAAGTTCCTGAACTTTGAAAAAGTACTTCCTCATGTAGTACTACCTTTTTGAGGGGAAAATTTTTACTTGGAACTTTATTTAGACACCGGCTCCTGTGTGTGTGTGTGTACGGGTCGCGGTTATTCACCGATCTGGCCGGCCAAGTAATAAAAAAATAACATTCCAATCAATTGCGGGTGGATGAGAGATCATTGTGTTTGTTTGATAAAGATATTTTTCAAGCCCTGTGAGCGTTTCTCCAGATGCTTTCAAAACAATTCCCACATGTACTGAGGGGAGCTGAAGCTCATTAAATATGCAAATATTATCCAATCCTAGTCGTGGGCTTTTACTTCCAAGTCTTCAGTGCGGTACGCCCATCAAATCCGAGCGTTTCTTCAGAGAGCCTCAAAATCAAGGCAGAAAATAGCCTATTACTTATTCATTATGATGTTTTTGAATGTAAAAACCATGCAAACGTCATAAGTTGACCTCAGACAACAGTATAATTTTTTTTTTTAATTAACCAGGCATTGTTAGGCGGAGCCAACAAGGCACGCTATTTGCACTTGGTGTGAATAGACACTCCGTAATTTAAATCCCTTAAAAAGAGCTTTTCTGTTAAAAGAAGACGTTTTCTAATCTGTGTTTTACTTCAATCTGGAAACCAGGAACACATGCTTTCTCTACACTGCAGTTTAGCGATCTCCATTTGAGATTTTCTGCTTAAATGAAAGAGACGTTCAGTTGGTCTGTGTTCCTTCACGAGCCGCTCTGGTCTCTGAATAAATGCACTTACTTATTACTCTGTGTGATGATACAAAGTCTTTTTTGTTGTTGTTTTAATAGAAAAACATTAACATCATTTGGAATTATTGGATTACTAGGAATTTCACTGTTTTGATTTTTGAGAAAGTTTCTTGTTTTACCATGTGATAAACAGCTTATAATAAATGAGGAATATAGATGAGGTAAAATAAACCCTGCGTATGGATTGAGCTTGATTTGAGCTTATAGGTGAAAGTGCAATAATTCTGATTAAATGTAAAGATACATTTCTATTTATTATAATTGATTATAATTTTGAGCAACATAATCATTATCAGTTCAACCCTTATGCAGCAAGACGAAAATGTGACCAAGTTTTCATTGACTAAAACTAGACTAAAATGCTCAGACATTTAGTCGAATAAAACTTGACTAAACAAAAACAGGACAAGGTTGACTAAATATGATGATAACTAAAAAGCACTAAATAAAAAAATAGATGACAAAATCAACACTACGACACACACTGTAAGCGGTCAATCAATCACAACAATCTGACCAATCAGAGCAGAGAAAGTTCTTGGAAGGGCGGGGTTTAGAGGGATCGGATCTTGATCAAAGCGTTTCAGACACTGAGAGAAAAAAGCTGATGCTGCGTTGTATTGTCACATGCCTGTCCTGTCTTGTGCTGCACATGGGTGTTTTGTAGTTTTGGCCCATGTCGTTGTCTGATCCCTCCCCCTTGTTATCTGATTATTGTTTTGATTTCTCCCACCTGTTCCCTCCTAATTTATTTCCCTTTATAAGTCCCTTTGTGTTTGCAGTCTGGTGTCAGAACGTTATGTCAGGAAAGGAAACTGAAGGGAGGACTCAAATGCGGTTAGATGGAATTTATTGACAAATAAACATAATACAAAAACAAAAACCCACGAAGGGGAAAACATGAAACTAGAAAAACAACAACTCGAAAACATACCAATGGGCTCACAGGGAAACGGGAGACGTGAGAACGTTCTGACACTTATAGGGACTTATAAAGGGAAATAAATCAGGAACAGGTGGGAGAAATCAAACAATAATCAGATAACAAGGGAGAGGGATCCGACAACAACACGAGCACATGGCCCAAAACAACAAAACACCCATGTGCAGCACAAGACAGGACAGGCATATGACATGTATATTATGATAAAAATGAATGGAAAAATTAGAAAACAATAACAAATAAAAAAGGTTTTTATCTAACAATTCTGACTTATTTCTTGCAATTCTGAGTTTATATCTTGCAATTTTGTTCTTATTTCTGCAATTCTGATTTTTTTTTTCCCCTCAGAATTGTGAGATATAAACTCGCAATTGCCTTTTTTATTTTGTGGTGGAAAAAAAAATGGTATGGTAGTATGGTAGGCTGAGCGATATGGCTGAAAGCTGCTTCATATCGGTTGATATCGATAATTATTGATATTTTTTTATGACCTATTTAAAATAAGGACCAGGAGAAAAATATATTACATTTAAACATTTTTATTTTAAACTTAACCTTCCTCTGATTATAATCCCCTCAGGCAGAAATGTCAACACAGCCATGGAAAAACACTCAAATAATTAAAATGTAAATATGTTTATACTCGTCGCGTCAGCACGAGCGTGCGCGTGGCAAAAATGGGCGCGGAGTGGGCGGTTGTGCATGTTGAGAGCGTGAGACCCCATTTCACCTGCCGGTGAACTTTCTGCGTGGCTCCGCAACCGAAGATGCACTAGTTCGAGGCAAATCGGGCCGAGCACGACGTCTCATCACACTGGCACCCAGTTTGCGCGTCTAAATCAGTTGCTTATACAGTGAGGAAAATAAGTACTTGAACACCTGTCTATCAGCTAGAATTCTGACCCTCAAAGACCTGTTAGTCTACCATTAAAATGTCCACCTCCACTCCATTTATTATCCTAAATTAGATGCACCTGTTTGAAGTCGTTAGCTGCATAAAAGACATCTGTCCACCCCATACAATCAGTAAGAATCCAACTACTAATATGGCCAAGACCAAAGAGCTGTCCAAAGACACTAGAGACAAAATTGTACACCTCCACAAGGCTGGAAAGGGCTACGGGGAAATTGCCAAGCAGCTTGGTGAAAAAGGTCCACTGTTGGAGCAATCATTAGAAAATGGAAGAAGCTAAACATGACTGTCAATCTCCCTCGGACTGGGACTCCATGCAAGATCTCACCTCGTGGGGTCTCAATGATCCTAAGAAAGGTGAGAAATCAGCCCAGAACTACACGGGAGGAGCTGGTCAATGACCTGAAAAGAGCTGGGACCACCGTTTTCAAGGTTACTGTTAGTAATACACTAAGACGTCATGGTTTGAAATCATGCATGGCATGGAAGGTTCCCCTGCTTAAACCAGCACATGTCAAGGCCCGTCTTAAGTTTGCCAATGACCATTTGGATGATCCAGAGGAGTCATGGGAGAAAGTCATGTGGTCAGATGAGACCAAAATAGAACTTTTTGGTCATAATTCCACTAAACGTGTTTGGAGGAAGAAGAATGATGAGTACAATCCCAAGAACACCATCCCTACTGTGAAGCATGGGGGTGGTAGCATTATGCTTTGGGGGTGTTTTTACTGCACATGGGACAGGGCGACTGCGCTGTATTAAGGAGAGGATGACCGGGGCCATGTATTGCAAGATTTTGGGGAACAACCTCCTTCCCTCAGTTAGAGCATTGAAGATGGGTCGAGGCTGGGTCTTCCAACATGACAATGACCCGAAGCACACAGCCAGGATAACCAAGGAGTGGCTCTGTAAGAAGCATATCAAGGTTCTGGCGTGGCCTAGCCAGTCTCCAGACCTAAACCCAATAGAGAATCTTTGGAGGGAGCTCAAACTCCGTGTTTCTCAGCGACAGGCCAGAAACCTGACTGATCTAGAGAAGATCTGTGTGGAGGAGTGGGCCAAAATCCCTCCTGCAGTGTGTGCAAACCTGGTGAAAAACGTCTCGGTTACGGATGTAACCCTCGTTCCCTGAGGAGGGAACGGAGACATAACGTTAGAGACTAACGAATGGGGGTTTCGCTTAGAAGCCTATCATCTTCGAGTACTTAGAAAACGCCCAATGGCGTGCCAATGCCATGGGCATGCGGAATTTGCATACGCAACTCCGCCTCACCGCGTGAGTATAAAAGCACACGGGGCACCTGGCCGGACATGAGGGTCTGGGTGAGACAGCCTTTGCTTTGAGAGAGCTCTTCCCTTCCGCTCTCCACCATAACAGACAAAGAGCTGGTCTGAGGTCCTGAAACATTGCGTCCTGTCTACGTAAGCATGGAGGACGTGTACTGGACAGAGCAATACCAAGGCTGGGTCTGCCCCCTCCATGGGCAGCGCTTGCAGGTTCACCACCTGGTCTTTAAACGGAGTGGTGGGAACCTTGGGCACATATCCAGGCCAGGGTCTCAGGATCACGTGAGAGTTAGCCGGCCCGAACTCCAGGCACGCTTCGTCAACCGAAAATGCCTGCAGGTCCCGACCCTCTTGATGGAGGCCAATGCAGTCAGGATCGCTGTCTTCATGGACAAATATTTAAGATCAACTGACTGCAAAGGCTCAAAGGGAGGCCTCTGCAGAGCATCTAAAACTACTGAGAGGTCCCAAGAGGGTACGAGAGGGGAGCGAGGAGGATTCAGTCTCCTCACTCCCCTCAGGAACCTGATGATCAGGTTGTGCTGACTTACCTTTTTGTTTTCCAAGAGATCGTGGTGGGCAGATATTGCGGCCACATAAACTTTAAGGGTGGAGGGAGACAGCCTTCGCTCCAACCCTTCTTGGAGAAACGAGAGCACAGACCCGATCGGCATTTCCAGGGGTCTTCTTGGCGGGAAGAACACCAGGTGAAGAGGCTCCACTTCAACGCATAGGCATGCCGAGTGGACTCTGCCATAGAAGAAGTGATGGTAGCCACCACCGTAGGTGGTAGGGTACTCAAACCTGCCGCGTCCCATCCAGGAGCCACACGTGGAGGTTCCAAAGATCGGGACGCGGGTGCCATAGGATGCCCCGTCTCTGAGTAAGGAGGTCCGGTCTCAGAGGAATAGGCCAGGGAGGGGCTGTTGCAAGGAGTACGAGTTCAGGGAACCAGGTCCGGCCATGCCAATACGGGGCGACCAGAAGGACCTGCTCCTTGTCCTCCCTGATCTTGCACAAGAGCTGTGCGAGAAGGCTCACTGGGGGGAACGCATATTTGCGTAGGCCCCGCGGCCAGCTGTGCGCCAGTGCATCCGTGCCGAGCGTGCCCTCGGTCAGGGAATAAAACAGGCTGCAGTGGGAAGAGTCACAGGAGGCAAACAGATCTATCTGTGCGTCGCCAAACTGTTCCCAAATCAGCTGGACCATCTGGGGATGGAGTCTCCATTCTCCCGGAAGTGGCTGAGACCGTGAGAGCTCATCGGCTGCACGGTTCAAGACTCCTGGAATATGGACAGCACGAAGGGACCTCAGGCGCTTCTGACTCTAGTACGAGATGGCGGGCGAGTTGAGACATACGGTGGGAGCGTAGACCGCCCTGGTGGTTGATGTACACTACAACGGCCGTGTTGTCTGTCCTGACTAGTACATGTTGACCCTTCAGCAACGCCCGGAGGCAGTGCAGGGCAACCGTACTGCCAGCAACTCGAGGCAATTGACATGTAGAAGGCGCTGGGGTCCTGTCCAGGAGCCCGCGGCTGCTTGTCCATTGCACATGGCACCCCAGCCCGTGGCAGAGGCATCCGTCAATACAACAACATGCCTGGAAACTCGTTCTAAGGGCACACCGGCCTGTAGAAAACTGAGGTTTGACCACGGGGTGATGGTCTGTCGGCAGGCCCGAGTCACTTGTACCCAGAGTGTGCCAGACCGCCATGCCCATCTTGGGACTCGGTCGCGAAGCCAATGCTGAAGCGGTCTCATATGAAGCAATCCGAGCGGCGTCACCGCGGCTGCAGATGCCATATGCCCCAGGAACCTCTGAAATAGTTTCAGTGGAACCGCATTCTTGCTCTGACGGAGGCAAGTCAGCAGTGAGGCAAGTCGCTCGTAAGCTGCACGCACATGGCGACCGAGTCGATATCCATACCGAGAAAAGAGATCCTCTGCACGGGGCAAAGTTTGCTCTTCTCCCAGTTGACCCGAAGGCCCAGACGGGCTAGGTGTTGGAGCACCATATCTCTGTCCGCAAACCTGCGCTCGAGAGTGGCCCAATATGAGCCAGTCGTCGAGGTAGTTCAGGATGCGAACCCCGTGCTGCCGGAGGGGCACAAGGGCTGCCTCGACAATCTTCGTGAAGACACGAGGGGACAGAGATAGCCCGAATGGGAGGACCGCATACTGATATGCCCGCCCCTCGAAAGCAAACTGTAGGAATGGTCTGTGTCGAGGAAGGATGGAGACATGGAAGTAGGCGTCCTTCAGGTCGATCACTGCAAACCAATCGTCCGGACGAACGCATTCGAAAAGGCGTTTCGCAGTCAACATCTTGAACGGAAGCCTGTGAATGGATCGGTTCAAGATGCGAAGGTCCAGGATTGATCGTAACCCACCGGTTTTCTTGGGTACAATGAAGTAAGGGCTGTAGAACCCCGACTTCATTTTGGCTGGAGGGACAGGCTCAATCGCACCCTTCGCCAGCAGGGTGGCAACCTCCGCACGCATGACGGGGGCGTTGGACCTGACCATGGTATGGCGGACTCCCCTGTAGCGGGGAGGAGCCTGCACGAACTGAATCGCGTAGCCGAGCCTGATGGTTCGCGCGACCCAGCGGGACAGTCCCGGAAGCTGAAGCCAGGCTCCCAGGAACTGCACCAGCGGGGTCATTCAGAGCACAGACGTACCCAGGGTGGGGCAGCGAGGCAGCGTTACCGGCCCGGACATGGGAAGCTTTTTGCCGTCCCGGTGTGGGGGCACAATTAACGGCTGCGTCCTGATAGAGGGGTCTGCTCTGAGAGGAGGCTGGTGACAGAGAGGGATGCGAGTGGCGGGACCCGGGGGTGGCGCGCACCGTCATCACCGATCTCTGGGTGCTCAGGGATGGGTTTGTCAGTTCTTTCTTTAACCACATTAGGGTGCTGCTGACCCGGGGACCAGCAGCTGAACAAAAGATTCTCCCCTGGCCCTCCACCGGGGGAAGGAGCAGCCCTGCTCCCGTCTCCCTGAAAGAACTGCCCATCCCTGAGCTGTCCGCGTCAGGAGCGCCGCTTGGCCTGGCGTTTTTTCGCGGGCTGTGGGGCTGGAGCAGACTGGGGCGCCTTCCTGCGGTAGTGTATGTTTTATGGCCTCAGTCTGCTTCTGGGCGGCTGAGAACTGTTGGGCGAAGTTCTCGACCACGCCACCGAATAGCCCATCCTGGGATATGGGGGCGTCGAGGAAACGTGTTCGCTCGCCGTCCCGCATATCAGCCAGGGTGAGCCATAGGTGTCTCTCCTGGACCACATTTGTGGACATCATCTGACCCAGGGAGGTCACCTTCGTCGCCCGGAGAGCGAGGTCGGTGGTGGCACGCAACTCATCTCTGAGTCCCGGATCAGCTCTGCCCTCAAGCATGTCACATAGCAACTTGGCCTGGTAGGCCTGAAGAGTTGCCATGGCATGCAGAGAAGCGGTGGCCTGCCCCGCAGCTCTATAGGTCTTCGCCACCAGGGATGACGAAAACCTACAGGTTTGGAGGGGTGCTTAGGATCGCCGCGCCAGGTCGAAGCACTCTGCGGACACAGTTGCATCTCAACAGAGAGTTCGATCGGGGGGACCCCAGTGTACCCTTTAGCCGCGGCTCCATCAAAGGCGGAGGAGTTCGCCGAACAGTCGCGGGAAGACAACGGGTTCTTCCAGGACCGCGCAATCTCCTCATGCACCTCGGGGAAGAAAGGAATTGGAGGGGTGGCCGGACAGGTGTCCGGAGGGTTCCACTCCAACCCAAGCGCTGCAGCGGCCCGAGAGAGCATGGCTGTCAATTCTGGGTCCGACTCGGGCAATGCTGGCACACCCGAAGGTGGCAGCACAGCCGAATCATCATCCTCAGATGACTCCAGCCCACCTTGTGATGCGCCGATAGACATTTCTTCGTCCTCCGCCGTGCCAAACGCCACAGTCGGGACAGCAGGAGCCGGCCCCGATGTGGACGCCTGAACACAGACCGGGTCATGTGCATGGGAGGGGGGTGTGGGCCGAGGCATGAGCGTCGGAGCTTTATTCCACACCGTCACCCTCAGGTCACCCTGGCCACCAGCCAAAGTGCCGCCTCTCGTGGAGACCGCAGATTGGGGTGTGGCAGAGGCATCAGCACGAAGCTCACGGAGTCTCGACCGTAACACTGAGATGATCATGTTCCCGCAGTGGGAACATGAATCATCCACGAGCGCCGCCTGAGCGTGCTGAAAGCCCAAACACGTCACACAGCGCTCGTGCCCGTCAGAGGGCGAGAGAAATCTACCGCACCCAGAAGTGCACGGGCGAGACATCCTGAAAAGGACGTGCCACGCGCAAGCTCTTTTTGTGAGAGGAAGCCTCGCAGTCGATGCCGAAGCGCCCAGGGAAACACACACCAGCTGGATGCAGACCACTGCACAGATCAGCAGGCAGGAAGTTTGCGATCACTGGAACGCGCCGTCACACCAACACCGACTGGAAAGCTGCTCGTCTCGAAGAAGCTGACAGAGTCTCAGAAGGCTTGTGAGGAGTGAAGAGGTAGGTACTCTTGGCTCCGAAAGCAGAAACGTAATGCGATATTGCCACATACTTCCTTTTATACTCACGCGGTGAGGCGGAGTTACGTATGCAAATTCCGCATGCCCATGGCATTGGCACGCCATTGGGCGTTTTCTAAGTACTCGAAGATGATAGGCTTCTAAGCGAAACCCCCATTCGTTAGTCACTAACGTTACGTCGTAGTGACTGAACGAAAGGGAACTACAGGAAACGTTTGACCTCTGTAATTGCAAACAAAGGCTACTGTATCAAATATTAACATTGATTTTGTCAGGTGTTCAAATACTTATTTGCAGCTGTATAATACAAATAAATAGTTTTAAAAAAATCATACATTGTGATTTCTGGATTTTTTTTTTTTAGATTATGTATCTCACAGTGGACATGCACCTACGATGACAATTTCAGACCCCTCCATGATTTCTAAGTGGGAGAACTTGCAAAATAGCAGGGTGTTCAAATACTTATTTTCCTCACTGTATTTACAAAATGAGCCAACAATAGCAGAAATAAGCCCTTTTAATGAAAATAAAGATCCATGTTTAATAAAAAATTTCACAAAACTAATTGAAAATGCTTAGAGAAATTAGAAAATGTTTAAAAGATCGTTAATTTTGTTGTATACATGTTCTCCCATCCATATATTCTGTTCCAATGCCACAAGTAATACTGGGTTTACTGGGTTTACGGGGACGAAAGGCTTAAGGTGGTAAAAACAAGTTTGTGGTATTACCAGTCTTGGTGGGGACAAAATTGGTCTGACTACAGTCAGACTGTCACTCCCTACGTTGCTAGGTTACCAGAGAGCTAGTTCCTTTGTTCATGTAACCTTTGTTCATGGTGACTTGTAACTTGTAATAAATGGAGTCATTTTCGCTGTAAGGAATCTGTACTTTTACTCAAGTATGGTTTTCGGGTACTCTTTACACCTCTGATATCTACCTTTATTAAAGGGTTAGTTCCCCCAGAAATGAAAATTCTGTCATAAATGACTCCCAATAGAGGGACTGAAAGCTCTCAGATTTCATCAAAAATATCTTAATTTGTGTTCTGAAGATGAACGAAGGTCTTGCAGGTTTGGAACGACATGAATTTTCATTTTTGTGTGAAATAACCCTTTAAGAGCATAATTACTCATCAATTATACTCAAATGATATCTGACATATTAACATAGTGCATGTAAATTCATTTTAACCACACTATTTATAGGGGTAGGCAAAATAAACGGACACCCCATTACAGTCCTAATCACAGTCATCAGATGGGTCAAACGCAGCCAAGCCCAAAGGCATGGTGATCTTGTGCCCCTGTCTATGGGAGCAGGTCTTGGAGGAGATGTGATCGGACCACAGCAGAGGAGCCGGTGGGAACTCCAGAGTGGCGGGACCCGGGGGTGGCGCGCACCGTCATCACCGATCTCTGGGTGCTCAGGGATGGGTTTGTCAGTTCTTTCTTTAACCACATTAGGGTGCTGCTGACCCGGGGACCAGCAGCTGAACAAAAGATTCTCCCCTGGCCCTCCACCGGGGGAAGGAGCAGCCCTGCTCCCGTCTCCCTGAAAGAACTGCCCATCCCTGAGCTGTCCGCGTCAGGAGCGCCGCTTGGCCTGGCGTTTTTTCGCGGGCTGTGGGGCTGGAGCAGACTGGGGCGCCTTCCTGCGGTAGTGTATGTTTTATGGCCTCAGTCTGCTTCTGGGCGGCTGAGAACTGTTGGGCGAAGTTCTCGACCACGCCACCGAATAGCCCATCCTGGGATATGGGGGCGTCGAGGAAACGTGTTCGCTCGCCGTCCCGCATATCAGCCAGGGTGAGCCATAGGTGTCTCTCCTGGACCACATTTGTGGACATCATCTGACCCAGGGAGGTCACCTTCGTCGCCCGGAGAGCGAGGTCGGTGGTGGCACGCAACTCATCGCTGAGTCCCGGATCAGCTCTGCCCTCAAGCATGTCACATAGCAACTTGGCCTGGTAGGCCTGAAGAGTTGCCATGGCATGCAGAGAAGCGGTGGCCTGCCCCGCAGCTCTATAGGTCTTCGCCACCAGGGATGACGAAAACCTACAGGTTTGGAGGGGTGCTTAGGATCGCCGCGCCAGGTCGAAGCACTCTGCGGACACAGTTGCATCTCAACAGAGAGTTCGATCGGGGGGACCCCAGTGTACCCTTTAGCCGCGGCTCCATCAAAGGCGGAGGAGTTCGCCGAACAGTCGCGGGAAGACAACGGGTTCTTCCAGGACCGCGCAATCTCCTCATGCACCTCGGGGAAGAAAGGAATTGGAGGGGTGGCCGGACAGGTGTCCGGAGGGTTCCACTCCAACCCAAGCGCTGCAGCGGCCCGAGAGAGCATGGCTGTCAATTCTGGGTCCGACTCGGGCAATGCTGGCACACCCGAAGGTGGCAGCACAGCCGAATCATCATCCTCAGATGACTCCAGCCCACCTTGTGATGCGGCGATAGACATTTCTTCGTCCTCCGCCGTGCCAAACGCCACAGTCGGGACAGCAGGAGCCGGCCCCGATGTGGACGCCTGAACACAGACCGGGTCATGTGCATGGGAGGGGGGTGTGGGCCGAGGCATGAGCGTCGGAGCTTTATTCCACACCGTCACCCTCAGGTCACCCTGGCCACCAGCCAAAGTGCCGCCTCTCGTGGAGACCGCAGATTGGGGTGTGGCAGAGGCATCAGCACGAAGCTCACGGAGTCTCGACCGTAACACTGAGATGATCATGTTCCCGCAGTGGGAACATGAATCATCCACGAGCGCCGCCTGAGCGTGCTGAAAGCCCAAACACGTCACACAGCGCTCGTGCCCGTCAGAGGGCGAGAGAAATCTACCGCACCCAGAAGTGCACGGGCGAGACATCCTGAAAAGGACGTGCCACGCGCAAGCTCTTTTTGTGAGAGGAAGCCTCGCAGTCGATGCCGAAGCGCCCAGGGAAACACACACCAGCTGGATGCAGACCACTGCACAGATCAGCAGGCAGGAAGTTTGCGATCACTGGAACGCGCCGTCACACCAACACCGACTGGAAAGCTGCTCGTCTCGAAGAAGCTGACAGAGTCTCAGAAGGCTTGTGAGGAGTGAAGAGGTAGGTACTCTTGGCTCCGAAAGCAGAAACGTAATGCGATATTGCCACATACTTCCTTTTATACTCACGCGGTGAGGCGGAGTTACGTATGCAAATTCCGCATGCCCATGGCATTGGCACGCCATTGGGCGTTTTCTAAGTACTCGAAGATGATAGGCTTCTAAGCGAAACCCCCATTCGTTAGTCACTAACGTTACGTCGTAGTGACTGAACGAAAGGGAACTACAGGAAACGTTTGACCTCTGTAATTGCAAACAAAGGCTACTGTATCAAATATTAACATTGATTTTGTCAGGTGTTCAAATACTTATTTGCAGCTGTATAATACAAATAAATAGTTTTAAAAAAATCATACATTGTGATTTCTGGATTTTTTTTTTTTAGATTATGTATCTCACAGTGGACATGCACCTACGATGACAATTTCAGACCCCTCCATGATTTCTAAGTGGGAGAACTTGCAAAATAGCAGGGTGTTCAAATACTTATTTTCCTCACTGTATTTACAAAATGAGCCAACAATAGCAGAAATAAGCCCTTTTAATGAAAATAAAGATCCATGTTTAATAAAAAATTTCACAAAACTAATTGAAAATGCTTAGAGAAATTAGAAAATGTTTAAAAGATCGTTAATTTTGTTGTATACATGTTCTCCCATCCATATATTCTGTTCCAATGCCACAAGTAATACTGGGTTTACGGGGACGAAAGGCTTAAGGTGGTAAAAACAAGTTTGTGGTATTACCAGTCTTGGTGGGGACAAAATTGGTCTGACTACAGTCAGACTGTCACTCCCTACGTTGCTAGGTTACCAGAGAGCTAGTTCCTTTGTTCATGTAACCTTTGTTCATGGTGACTTGTAACTTGTAATAAATGGAGTCATTTTCGCTGTAAGGAATCTGTACTTTTACTCAAGTATGGTTTTCGGGTACTCTTTACACCTCTGATATCTACCTTTATTAAAGGGTTAGTTCCCCCAGAAATGAAAATTCTGTCATAAATGACTCCCAATAGAGGGACTGAAAGCTCTCAGATTTCATCAAAAATATCTTAATTTGTGTTCTGAAGATGAACGAAGGTCTTGCAGGTTTGGAACGACATGAATTTTCATTTTTGTGTGAAATAACCCTTTAAGAGCATAATTACTCATCAATTATACTCAAATGATATCTGACATATTAACATAGTGCATGTAAATTCATTTTAACCACACTATTTATAGGGGTAGGCAAAATAAACGGACACCCCATTACAGTCCTAATCACAGTCATCAGATGGGTCAAACGCAGCCAAGCCCAAAGGCATGGTGATCTTGTGCCCCTGTCTATGGGAGCAGGTCTTGGAGGAGATGTGATCGGACCACAGCAGAGGAGCCGGCGGGAACTCCAGAGGAAACATCTCCCCAAACTCCCTCCAGATGGCCTGCAGCTCTCCATCAGCAGCACCGCCGATCTGACACGACACCTCTGAACTCAACTCCTCCACACCCGACTCAAAAAACAACTCTGAGCTTAACGCTGCGGCCAGAGGGAGAAAGAACTGAGAGAACGAGAGAAGGCAGATGGAAACAGACAATTAAAATGAATAAAGGAATAAAAAAGGACACAGAAAAAGAAGAAATGAAGTAAAGGAAACTCCAGAAACAGAAATCAGATTTGAAAGTAAGAATGATTTCAGAAGGCAATGAATGTAAAGCGTACACTTACACTTTATTTCCATGGTCCACTTTTGACATTACTACTGACTATTAGTAACTCTGCAATAGTGTTAATGTCGTTAACGAAAAGCCTGATGAAAAATGTTCGTTTTTTCCCATGACTAAGACGAGACAATGACAAGACAACACCAACGTCATTAAACGATAACTGTGACTATATTAACATGCAATATCGTAGACTAAAAAATACGAGACTAAAACGTAGTTAAAAATGAAAACTCTTAAAAAAACTTTTTCGGAAAAAAAAGAGGAGACAAAAGTTTACAGACTGCTGTACAAGCCTCTACTACGAGCGCTCATGCTTGCGGTTGCCAGATGTCACAAGCTTAAATCCCCCAATCAGAGCTTTTCTCTAAAAAGGATACATTTTCTGCCCAGTGTTTTACTTAAAGCTGCAGTCTGTAAGTTTTGCCTCTGTGTCACCATCTTTGCTTGAACCACCGCAATTGCAGTTATTTGTGGAATTATCATCTTCACGTGAGTTTTGCATTGTCACGGCTTCTCGTTTTGTGTGGCTGCCATTCATTCACCGCACCGGTGTGGATACTGTACTTCCGAATCACAGATTCTACATCCTGGAGTATGACCAAAATAAGAATTTCCAACGGAAAATGTCATCTGAACAACTAAGTAACACGTCTGTCACTTTTGTTCTGACCAACTGAGATAAAAAGCATTACAATAAATCGGGCTACCAACGGTGATTAAATCTAACGTGGAGCCTGCTGCCGTCCGCCATGAACCAGTCGAACCACTTCACCAAATCGGACTGAATCGCTCTAAACGGTTCGCGTCTCGAGTCAGCGCTGATCCATCATTTACTAAAGTTACTAACTTTCTGACATGAGTGACAATCCCTCTGACTAGAAATAAACTAATAACCTGAAGTATATGCTAGTAACTACAACAGTTCACTGAACTGAGACGTGCTGAGAGAACTGATGAGAAGTGAACTCAGGTCCATCCATCTCTCTGGCAGGCTCGTGCCTCGTAGACCTAGTTAAACCACGCCCCCTCCGCTACAAGATCTGATACTCATTTCAAATGCAAAGATGTCAGCCAATCACAACAGTGGGCGTTTTTACTGAAGTCTCACAGCAGACATGCCCCTTGAAACAGGGCATTCAGCCAGAGGGCAAACATCAGTATAGAAAATATGCCTTTTATTTCTAAATTATGACATTTTATGATGTAAAAATCATACTAACAATATAAGTACACCTCAGAATACGTTATAAAATAAAATAAAAAATCCATGCCATGGGACCTTTAACAACATCAGCATTGCGTGACTATGTGTATTTAGTGTGTATAAGTGTTATCTGTAGATTTCAATTTCCGTACAGTCTAATCTTTTGCTTTTGACTGCGGGTGAATCTCCAGTTGTCACTGATGATGTTTGGTCCTTTCTGTCACTTCGGTCTAGTTTTGCTCTTGGGTTTGTGACAGAGCCATGACACTGCTATACTGTCATGTTTTGTGTGAGCACATGGCTTATCATGTTGTCATGTCCATTGTCTAACCCCGCCCATCTTGTTATCTGATTATTGTTTAATTTGCCCCACCTGTCCTCCCTATTACCTGCCTTGTTTGATCCCTATTTAATCTCCTTGTGTTTGCTGTCCTGTGCTGGATCGTTGTGTTTCTGTTACCTGTAATTGATTCCCGTCCTTGCTTCATGTTTCCTGGTTCCTTGTGTGTGGTATGTTCTGGTTTTCCCCCTCGTGGGTAGTTTTTGTTTGAATATGTACTGTCACTTCAAATGTTAAAGTATATTTTTTACTTTCACGACTACGTTTCTTAACACAGTTAAATGGATAGTTCACCCGAAAATGAAAATTATCCCATGATTTACTCCCCCTCAAGCCATCCTAGGTGTATATGACATTCTTCTTTCAGACGAACACAATCAGAGTTATATTAAACAATATCCTGGCTCTTCCAGCTTTATAATGGCAGTAAATGGTACCTGAGATTCTGAAGCCCAAAAAAGTGCATCCATCCATCATAAAAGTAATCCATACGGCTCCAGGGGGTTAATACAGGCCTTCTGAAGTGAAGCCATGGGTTTTTGTAAGAAAAACGTTATAAACTAGAATCACTGGCTTCCATCCACGAGTCTAGATCCGGCGGAAGAGTGACCTCTGACCCGAAGCATGACGTAGCTCAGGTGAGAGTCGACGCCTCTCGTGGTTCAAACACATAGAGCTGGGCAACAAATTCAAGCACCTCCCACATTTCTCTTTAAAAATTCTTGTTATATACTGATAATTCATGACCGGTGTTTTGTTCTGCTCTATCCTCTGCGCTTCCGCGTTCGTCAATAAGTCATGTGTCGGGTCAGAGGTCACTCTTCCGCCAGAACTAGACTCACGGACGTTACCGGAAGCTAGTGATTATAGTTTATAAAGTTATAAATATGGATATTTTTCTCACACAAATGCATGGCTACGCTTCAGAAGGCCTTTATTAACCCCCGGAGCCGTGTGGAGCACTTTTATGATGGACGGATGCACTTTTATGGACTTCAAAATTCTCCATTCACTGCCATTATAAAGCTTGGAAGAGCCAGGACATGTTTAATATAACTCTGATTGTGTTCGTCTGAAAGAAGAATGGCATACACACCTAGGATGACTTGAGGGAGAGTACATTTTTGGGTGAACACTTAAAATTTTTAGGTTAACACTTTTAAAAAGTGCACTCAAACTAAGTTTTATTTTACAGTACATTTTAAATCATTAGTTTTAATAATCTTCAGTCATGCTTTAAAGAAGTAAAAGTGGCCAAAGGGAAACTGACATCTTTACTCTTTATGCAAATATTATTAACGATTCTGTAAGCATATTGCATAGTTGTGCTTGAAGTTTATTGTTTTATTTGTGATAATAATGAAATGAAACATGCCAAATTGTGCGGACATTATTTTCGGTCAGGCTAGTATACAAATAAAAATGTATGAATACATGCAAAAACATAATCAAATATTAATAACTGATTATGTATGGTTTTTCCTGTGTGCTTTTTGCTTTTTTTTATATGCATTTGATTTTATGCATATAAACCTGCAGCTGTAGCCAAATAATTTTGTCAGATAAATACCAAGTTCATTGGTTTGTTATTCCCTTAAATTGAAAATATTATAAAAAAATATATTTTCCTCATATTTTAATGGTTTAATCAAACTTGTAGTGTCATAAAAACAATGATCCCCTCTAAACATCACTTTTGGCCACTATTGTAACGTGAATATTCTTCTTATTATGGTCTACTAAAGAAACAAAAGACCTGAAAAACCTGAGAGTAAAAAATGAGCTTTTGAGTAAGCAACCGCTTTAGGTTAGAGCGGTGAGTCGAGGTCCTCTGTGTCCTAAAGGAAGAGAGAGAGAGAGAGAGAGAGAGAGAGAGAGAGAGACTCACCGGTGTGTTGGACTGCTCGATGAGTTTTCTCTCCCACATCTTTAGCCGTCTCTCTCTTTCTTTCAGCTCTTGTTCTTTGGTGCTCAGATCTCTCTCCAACCGCTTCAGACGGTCTAGAGTCGCCTCGATCTCACACCTGCTCACACAATACACATCATATTCATCAACATAATATCCCTATTTATAAACATATCAATATTCATAAACAAGGGATTAGCTTGTTTGCTAATGAGAACATACATTAATATTTTACTGCATAATGTGTCATACATGTACTAAACATAAAACATGATTATTTTTGAGATTGGATAAAAAGAAAAGTAATGCCTTTTTTTAACATTTAAATATTACAAGTTGTATACCCACATTCACAGTGAAAATGTAACAACATTAATAAAATGTCACTGGACTCCGGGACCAAAACATCACAAAAAAACAACACTTGTTTGTCCAAAGATAAAAAATTTAAAAAAAGTTTAAATAAAAATAAAAATGTGGACAAACTGTATCCCCACAGCCACACTTTTGGATCACATCGACAATTTAACAACATAATTATACATTTCACTGGACTTTGAGGCCAAAACAACAGAAAAACTTAATCATTGTACACAAATAAAAAAAATTTAATTAAAAAAAAAAAAAAAATACATACATATATATATATATATATAATATATATTTTAGTATTGTCAAATCAATTAATCACAATTAGGGATGCTCAAAACGATTAATTTTCCCGACCGACAACCGCCGATCATTATCCGATTATTAACCGTTAACTGATAAGATTATAATATTGAATTGGCATTAAATAAATATACACTTGAAGAGTGTCTGTGAGCCGTTAAAAAGACACTTTTTTCCACAAGTTTATTTTACTGAGCAAACTTCAGCATACAGAACAGATCAACAACAACATCAGAACCTGGATTCACATTATCACATGTTCACGCACCTGCAGCGCTTCTGTCAACAGAGAAAAACTGAATCAAATATTTTAAAAAAGAATAAAATAAAATAAAATAAATAAATAAAATAAATAGGCCTACACTAAATATTTTTCACTTAAATAATTAACAAATTAAGATGACAAAACGAAAACACTGAATCCATTTGAAGCTTTGAAGAACCGGAATAGTTTTTTTCATCATATAAAAATAGCAGGCCTACCTCAATCCACGGGAAGTGGGGGTGCTGCAAAGGATTGCAAATTTTTGTTCATTTTATTCATTTTTAAAATGTAATAATTTATTTGTAATAAACATTTTAAGTGGCCCATTAAAAAGTATTATTTATTTGTTGAATTATGTTTTTAAAACGATTCCGTTCATTTCTGAAGCTCATTCCGCTCAGCACCGCCGCTCAACCCAGAACTCCCTTTGTGACATAAAATATAGGTGTCACGCTCTGACAGAAGAAAGTGCTCGACGAAGGAAATGAGGGTTACAAAAAACGTCTTTTAATCTCAATAACAGACAGAGAGAGTCCAAGACATGATCACACGGACATGTGTGGACAAACAATAACCGACAAGGACTGAACAGAACAGGGAGTATAAATACACAAGGTAATGGAGGGAACTAGTTAGACACAGGTGGAGTAGATAAACTAATCAGGGCTAAACGAGAACAGGTGAAGACAAGACAAACGTAATTGTGACATTACGCCCCCCTCGGAAAGGCCCCCTCGCGCCGTGAAGACAACAGAGTGCATGAAGTAGAAATGAGGTGGAGGCTTCGGTGAAGGGCGTGGAACTGATGACAGACAGGCGTCTGGAGTAGGCGGGCACCAGTACCATGGTGGCGCTGACGGAGGGAGTGTCCAGGGCGGAGTCCAGACTGCAGGGGCGGATGGAGCCCTAGGACCGATCGACGAAGGTGTAACCATGGTGAGGGAAGTATCCAGCGGAACCGAGTGGCCGATGGACCAGGGCGACATCGCAGGCCGGGAAGCCTGGCACTGAGCTGCAGGCTCATGGGACTGAGGCGGTGACGGGGACTTGGGATGACCAGAACGACGATGTGGCGAGTGAGGCCGACGGGGAGGCTGGAGGAAGGGAGGAGCACGCTGATGCCGTAGGGGTGCAGGGTGAGGGCGTTGCCCGAATCCCGGAAGTCCGTGGCATAGGCTGTGCGTCGACCGCCGGAGGCTGACCTGGAGAGACGAGGAAGCCCAGCGGAGTTTCTGGGCAGACGGGCCACGGAGGCGTTGAAGGAGCAGTGAGTCGAGGCAATGGTGACGGACTGACAGGCCGAGGTGGAGATATGGGCCTGGAGGTCCGAGGTGTAGCCGGGGACTCGGCCTCTAGCTGAGCTGGTGGCAGGGTAGCCTGAGGCGCAGATGATGGGCCGCATGGAGTGAGCAGCAGGGGTAGAGCCGAGGAGCTGGACAACACCAGTGGTGCTGACAGATCCAGGGGACTGGCCGTGACCAGTAATGGAGACGGGTTTAGGAGAGGCATGGATATGGGCAGAAGATTTCCCGACGGGACTGGCGAAGAAGGTGACGAAGAGAGGGTGGGGACTTGGGTGTGAAAAGGATCCGCAGACCACAGATCGATCAGGTCACAGTCCGCTCCTGGCTCTAAGATGGACTGACCCACCTGCGTCAACTCCGGGGCCTTTGCGTCTTCCAGCACTCGAATCACCTCGGTGGGTGCCTCCGGATCATCCAGGCCAGGTATCCCAGGTATGGCCTGCTCTCTGGACGGAGAAGTAGCAGCATGGGTGCCTCGGGCTCGCCGGCTGTAGGGAGGAGACCGCCATTCCGGAGCATCCAGGCCAGGTATCCCAGGTATGGCCTGCTCTCTGGACGGAGAAGAAGTTGCAGCATGGGTGAGTCCATCTTCTTTAATACTCACTTTGAGGGTCGGTTATTCTGTCACGCTCTGACAGAAGAAAGTGCTCGACGAAGGAAATGAGGGTTACAAAAAAACGTCTTTTAATCTCAATAACAGACAGAGAGAGTCCAAGACATGATCACACGGACATGTGTGGACAAACAATAACTGACAAGGACTTCTTCTTCTTCTTCTTTAAAGTTATTGGCGGTTGGCATATTACATGGTGCATTACCGCCACCAACTGTTTGGGGTGTGGAGCTTCAATGCGGATTTATATGCTAATAAAAATAAATAAATAAAAAAAAAATTATAAAAAAAAAATTGTAGTGTTGTTCTTAAATTCTATCAAATAAACCCGTTTCTTTTAAGTACCTAATGAGAACTGGCCATACTGATGGTTTTGATGTAGAAAAAGAAAGTAAACCCTCTACTGATAATTGTGTATAACCTAATTCTTTGACTTGTTCTAATAGTATAGTTCTTTCCATGTTGTATGCTTCACACTCTAGTAATACATGTTCTACAGTTTCTCTCTTGTCACAGTTAATGCATAGTCCCGTTGAACCGACAAGGACTGAACAGAACAGGGAGTATAAATACACAAGGTAATGGAGGGAACTAGTTAGACACAGGTGGAGTAGATAAACTAATCAGGGCTAAACGAGAACAGGTGAAGACAAGACAAACGTAATTGTGACAATAGGCCTATCTGAAATAAATAGTTAGGGCTGCCCCTGACTAAAGTTTTTTTTCTTTTCTAGTTGTTCATTTAAGCCGCTGATCACGCGCCGCCGCCACCGCAAATGTCATTGTCTGTTATAGGCTATTTGCTTATTATTTATTAAATCCGGGCAATTTGGTTGATTAAACACAGATTAAAATTAAGATACAATTTATACAAACCGAAATTCACTTTAAAGAAAAGTTTTGTTTTGTTGAAAGCCTATTGAAGTGTTATTGAACTTATTGAAGACCCCCGTCTTCTAACATTATGCATCTTTTGTGTCCTGTTCACTTTTCAACGCAAATTAAAATAAAAAATAACATTATAATATTTAAACTGAAACTAATTACGTGTTTTAATGGCTACAAGTATAGTAGGCTACAGAGAAACGTCATGTCGGAGCGGGATTTGAGCGCACATCATTTTACCGCTGAGCAGTTCATTAGTGAAGCTCCGCTTTGCTTTGCTGACATGCTCTGGTAAGGTAGGCATGTTTTTTGCGTTAATTTTTATTTCCTGTCGCTGTGCAAGCTCGTTTATAGTATATGACTGTGTAAACCTTTTATTTAAAGGTTTAATGTAGGCCACAGTCCACTGCATTACGATTGCAAGAAGAATCAATATTGGGAAAATTGTGATATGCAGTCAAATGCAGTCCCGGTGTGTGTAGGCTGTTAAAACGAATGTTCTCACCGATATATTTGTTGTTCTTTCGTGTTTTATAGACTCGATATTGTTTCTTATAAAAATGTGGTGACCATGCAGCAAAAAAAAAAAACAAGTTTTTAAACCGCTTAACTGATAGTTTTAATCGATCAAAATTCATACTATCGGTTAACGGTTAAACGGTCAATATGAGTATCCCTAATCACAATTAATCCCATCGAACATAAAAGTTTGTTTATATAACGCGTGTGTGTGTGTGTCTGTGTGTGTGTGTGTGCGTGCGTGCGTGTGAAGAATTAATAAAGAATTTTATGAATGATTATGGACTTTGGGGCAAAAGAATATCTGAACAATCTTCAATAATCAGTTATTAAACTATGCTCTGTTCAAATGCATCATACCAATTGGCAAAACACGTAATAGTCCACTAATAGTGTTCATATTGTATTGTTAAACCTGTCTAAAACTGTTACTCATTTCAAGTATATGTATTAAAAAATAAAAATAAAACATATTTATACTTTCTCTAAAAATGTGTTGTTTTGAAGAAATTGTTGCTTTTCACTGATTTTACTGGTTTGGCCACCACAGTATAAAATTAATTTTGCCAAAAGTAAGACATTTTCCAGGCTGGCTGACAATATTCAGTGCAGAATCACCCAGTGGTGTTTCTTTAATTATATGCTCTAAAAATGGTGGGTTCATGTTTGGGTCAAATATGAACAAACTCAACTATTGCGTTTAAAAAATGTATTAAAAAACGAATCTTTGGTTTGTCAAGGTAGGTTGAAACAACCCAGCATTTTTTAGAGTGTAGGTAAGTACAGTCAAGTCACTGTTCATTTGTAATATCTGATTTCCCCAGCAGAGGGAGCTACACATTCTCTTCAGACAGAAGTTATTTATAAATGGACAGAAGCTGGAACTCCTCAAACACCTCCCAGCAGGGCCGTCCGTCCCGTCGAGCCCCACCCATGAGGCCTTGCTTGCTCAACTTTAACACCACACTTCCTGTGTGACTGATTTCCCAGTCTGTCTCCTTTCTAACAAATGATATTGGAATTTCACAATCATATGTGTCCTAAAGTTCCACTTTTTGACACGTCATATTTCTTTGCTTCATTCGTTGTTCCTCTGTTTAGCTGTAGGGAGGTACAGGAATCTCCTGTCCCTGTATCCTGGCCCAATTCCAGATAGTCTTAAAGGTGCTCTAAGCGATCCTGGGTGGAGTAACTTCTAGTTGATGTTCGAAGTGTTGTCAAACAAAACAGAGGCTAGCTAGACCCTCCCTCCTCCTCCTCCTCCTCCTCCTCCTCCTCCTCCTCCTCCTCCCTTCCCTGCTTCCTGATTGGAAGCCCTTCTGCCGCCGGAGTTCTTGCCACCTTTCGAAGGCTTTTCCGATGTAAATTCGGGACTTTGCGCATTCCTTCTCCTTTTCGTTGCAAGTTGTTAATCAGAACGTCGTCTCTTTGGTCGCGTGTCGGCCATATCAAAAACATATCATTCGAACTTCCCTCTTTTTGCTTCTCTCTTCTACACACCCCCTTCATGTGCACGCGCACTAACAGCAAACCTCCACCCCCAAATCATTCTTGTCAGTTATTGGCTGGAGCACTGTTTCTTCTTGTTGATGTTCGAAGTGTTGTCAAACAAAACAGAGGCTAGCTTTGCCATTTGTGGAGCTTGTGCTTTTTTTACAGTGTGTTCAGGGGACAGGCAGCTAGCAGATAGTGAGGAGATGTTTGCTGTATGTGACAAAAAATGTTTTGGCCTAAAAAACACGTGACATCGCTTAGAGCACTTTAATATAGCAGGACTTTCTAGACCACCAGTACACAATGATCTGGTTTCACAAACTTAGGCCTTAGTTCAATTAGGACATTTAAGTAGCTTTTATAAAAATGCCTAAGAAAAAAAAATACTTTAAAGCAATACTTTGATTACTTACCTGAAACCCTAAAGCAAATTGTGGCGAGGTTGGTGAGCGAGAGGGGTGGGAGGAGTGAGCGAGACCGGTGCGCGTGATTGAGAATGAGAGTCACCTGCGAGGTCTCGAGTCCTCTCATGAGGGAGCCTGGAGGCAAATAAGGACGAGTGACACCAGTGAAGGACGAGAGAGGACCAGGCCCGGACTTTACGTTGTGTTTTGTTTACGTTTTGTTATGTGTGTGTGCACGGCAGTCGTCCTTATATGCCTCCGGGCTCCCTCATGAGAGGACTCGAGGTGACGCTCATTCTCAATCACGCACCGGTCTCGCCCGCTCCTCCCATGTCTCTCGCTCGCCAACCTCGCCACATAAATATTCTGAGATTTTGAGTTATGAGAGCATCATAGAAGTCAATGTTACCATCCATTCGTTTTGATTGTTGGAGAAAACTAGATCATTTAAAAAAAAAATTGCACTATATTCAACTTCCGGGTTTAAATGAATCGTTGTATCAACGTCACAGAATGTGACGTTTTCTCGTACTATAGTACGGCGATGACTCATCGGTGTCTCATAATTATTCACTGAGTCTGCATGTCCTTATCCTATGAGAAGACGACTCGCTTAATTATTCATGAGTCTGCATGTCTTTATCCTATGAGAAGACGACTCGCTTAATTATTCATGAGTCTGCATGTCTTTATCCTATGAGAAGACGACTCGCTTAATTATTCATGAGTCTGCATGTCTTTATCCTATGAGAAGACGACTCGCTTAATTATTCATGAGTCTGCATGTCTTTATCCTATGAGAAGATGACTCGCTTAATTATTCATGAGTCTGCATGTCTTTATCCTATGAGAAGACGACTCGCTTAATTATTCATGAGTCTGCATGTCCTTATCCTATGAGAAGATGACCTGCTTAACACAGCAGCATGCGTTGATTGACAGGCGCTTCAAAGAGTGAGAACGCATTCAGTGAGAGATGCATTAAAGGTCCCGTTCTTCGTGATCCCATTGTTCAAACTTTAGTTAGTGTGTAATGTTGCTGTTAGAGCATAAATAATACCTGTAAAATTATAAAGCTCAAAGTTCAATGCCAAGCGAGATATTTTATTTAACAGAAGTTCCCTTTCAAAGCCTACAGCGAACGGCTGGCTTGGACTACATCCTGGTACTTCCTTCATAAATGACATCAGTAGAACAGTAGAACAGACTAACCTCCGCCCACAAGAATACGCGAAAAAGGGGGCGTGGTCTTGTTGCTGTCCCACGTGGAGAAGAGGACGTGTCGCGTGGAGAAAAGGAAGTGTTGCGTTTGAGTGTGTTTGTCGCCATGTCGTCGAGACGCTGTTATTTTCATCCCGGAGTCAAATCACCTTTGTTTGGCTTTCCCAGGGACGCTGTAGAGATCATTGAGCGCATACATCTCCCGTTAAGAGGCGTGACCTTTCCACGTGCGCTAAGCTGCGGTCAAATCACAACACAGGAACCGCTGGCACAATCAGAACTCGTTACGTATTTCTGAAGGAGGGACTTCATAGAACAAGGAACTCATCAGCCGTTTTTAGGACAGTGAAAACAGCGGTGTACAGATGAGTAAATTGTGTTAAAAATACTGTGTTTTTTTACACGCGAAACATGAACACATGTTATATTGCACACTGTAAACACAATCAAAGCTTCAAAAAAACACGCAGAACTGGACCTTTAATGGATCAAAAACTAATGTTTGTTTTTGCTTTGTAAGAGTTTCTGCGTCGCATAAGTTCTCTTCAGTAGATCCTGAGTCTTCGAAACAAACGCGATTCATCCACACAGTGAGTGTAACCGCTCTTTACGACCCATTAGCCAATCAAACAGCTCATAAAACTGTTGTCGGTCAGTGTCCCCTCCACTCTGCAGCTTAACCACGCCCACTTTTATAGCCTTTTTCAAAACTGTGGTGAGAACTGACGGCTGCTGAAACAGGGTTTCATGACCCTTTAATTAAAGGTCCCGTTCTTCGTGTTTTTTTTAAGCTTTGATTGTTTACAGTGTGCAATATAACATGTGTTCATGTTTCGCGTGTAAAAAAACACAGTATTTTTCACACAATGTACTCATCTGTACACCGCTGTTTTCACTGTCCTAAAAACGGCTGATGACTTCCTTTATTCTATGAAGTCCCTCCTTCAGAAATGCGTAACGAGTTCTGATTGTGCCAGCGGTTCCTGTGTTGTGATTCGACAGCAGCTTAGCGCACGTGGAAAGGTCACGCCTCTTAACGGGAGATGTATGCGCTCAATGATCTCTACAGCGTCCCTGGGAAAGCCAAACAAAGGTGATTTGACTCCGGGATGAAAATAACAGCGTCTCGACGACATGGCGACAAACACACTCAAACGCAACACTTCCTTTTCTCCACGCGACACTTCCTCTTCTCCACGTGGGACAGCAACAAGACCACGCCCCCTTTTTTCGCGTATTCTTGTGGGCGGAGGTTAGTCTGTTCTACTGTTCTACTGACGTCATTTATGAAGGAAGTACCAGGATGTAGTCCAAGCCAGCCGTTCGCTGTAGGCTTTGAAAGGGAACTTCTGTTAAATAAAATATCTCGCTTGGCATTGAACTTTGAGCTTTATAATTTTACAGGTATTATTTATGCTCTAACAGCAACATTACACACTAACTAAAGTTTGAACAATGGGATCACGAAGAACGGGACCTTTAAAACTTTATAGCATTTAAACTTCAGTTTTCAAATCAAAATGGGTTGCATTTTTCACAGTGTGGTAAATAGGTTATAGTGTATAGGCAGGTAGATGATATTGATATTACAGTATGTAATCATTAGTGTGTTAGTGTACCTCCACTCTGCTTTATTGTGGAGGAACGTGTTGCACTCATCAGGTAACTGACTGTCGTTCCACATGGACTCCAGCGTGGACAGGATGTGTTTGAACATCGGCCTGTCCTACAACACAATCACACAACATCTGCATTAGAACATCAGCATTTCAGTCACAGGCACTTTCTGAAACACTGTGAAAACGTTATACACTGATGACTGGCTTACCAGGCCATTAAAGCAAACTCAAATTCAATACACTCAATACACCAATAAAACAAAACAAGCACACCTTAATGAGAAAGACTTTAGCATACTTTTAAAAAGAAAACTTAATACGAAAATAATATACTTAAAGGATTAGTTCACTTTAAAATGAAAATTTCCTGATATTTTACTTTTTCAACTTCAAAATCGTCCGACATTATTGTTTAACCTTTTTTTTGCTAAAGGATGTTTGTATTAGTCTTCGCACGAGCACTTTATAAACACGGGGGCATACTTCCGCCTACGTCTAGCGTGACCTTTCCGATGTGATTACGTAATCTGTGGCACATCACAGAGCAGCACAAGATGAGCAATTTAGGTTAAAACCTAATATTATATTCATATTTTATTTTTTCTTGAAAATGACGATGGTTTGGCTAGATAAGCCCCTATTCCTCGTCTGGGATCATGCAGAGCCTCTGAAGCCCTTCCTTTGAAACTGCATTGATTTGGACCTTCAACATTGTGGTTGCCATTGAAGTCCATTATGTGGAGAAAAATCCTGAAATGTTTTCCTCAAAAAACTTAATTTCTTTTCAACTGAAGAAAGAAAGACTTGAACATCTTGGATGAGAAGGGGGTGAGAAAAATGTCAGGAAATTTTAATTTTGAAGTGAACTTATCCTTTAAGTGTGAACAGCTAATTGCAAGTCAATTGCAAATAAAAAAAAAAAATATAATAGATTAAATGTATATTAAAAGAAACTTAAGAGTGTTTTTTGATACACTTAAGTAGGACTAAAGCACATGTTATGTGTAAGTTCACAATTACTCCTATAGCCTGTGAAATATGATTAAAGCATTGTGTTGAATGCATGATATGGTCAACTATCATACATATTAAAACAATGATTTTGTACTTTAAAGTAAAACTTTTAATGTGACTATAAGTGTGTTAAGAAACAGTCATGAAAGTGTACAACTTTTTGTTTAATTCATATATTATCTGCAAGCACAGTTTCTTTAAAGCTACACTGTGTAACTTTTTTAGTTTATTTTTAGCTAAAAACACTTAGTTCTTACAAAAATATATGTGCTCATTAATGTATAATTACTTCTTTCAAGTAATAAAGTATTCTCGTAAGTTTATAATATGCCATTGAAAATACATACGGGTAAGGGGTTTGAATGGGGGTCGCCATGTTGCCCCTCCATCTTGAAAGTACATTAGCCAAAGAGGGACATACCCGTAAATTCAAGCTTCGCGTTTTAACACGTTTAACGCGTTTTGTAGGAAAATAGTGTGGCCCCTTTAAGAGTGTTCGCCCCGGTTGGAGCACCTGCGTTCTGTGTGTGTGTGTGTGCACACACACTTCTCTTCTGTTGCTAACATTCATTTATTTTTGTTTTGTTGGGTAATGCTGTGGACGGAAGTGGAGTTTGTGCCGGACTCTTGTGGGGGTTCTGCGGGGAATAAAGTGCGGGCTGTTAGATGTCAATCGCCTCCGTGTTTGCATCGACTCCAGTTGCGTTGAGTGAGTTATCCGTTTTTTTCACCCGGACACACGCGTTACAACTCGAATGTGAAGAGGGGGATTGCTGGATCGAACTGGAAGCCATGTTAATCTTGGACTAAATCGGCCACCGTAGGAGTTAAAACGAAATCGGAATTGGGAGGAAAAGAAACTAATATTTACTGGATGGTCATATACCCTTTCACCGCTAGATGGGGGGAAATATCACACAGTGTAGCTTTAAAATGTACTTTTAAGATTTTGAAGTACACTACAAGTGCACATTCAATACAATTATGTGCACTTCTTTTTCACAAGGGCTTGAAAGGTTGAAACGGTTGATAAAAACAGCAGGCTGTGTGCCACATTAACAGCTTTTTCAATTAAACGTTTGCAAGTTGTCATTAGTTTAATGCACTTGTTGTGAACTTCTTTTGTTCCCTGAAGCAGAGAGACCAGGAGACTTGGATAGGTTCTTCAGCAGGATTCTTTATTGAGAAAACGCGCTGTCTTTCGGCTGAGGTCATCAAGTCTAACTAAAACATTATACATTGTAGTTATATACATTCCAAGGGGGAGGGATTACATAGAGGCGGGAAATCTGAATAAAGCATGCAAATGAAGTGGGAACACACCCTACTCTGAGAGCACTACCAGTCCCATTGAATCAGCATAACTATTCACATGCTGATACTGGCCAAGAACTCCAATTCCAGGAGCCATCCCAGAGCCATTAAAGACAAAAGGTGAAAGTCAATCAACCTAACGATTCAACGTCTGGGCTCCGAAAGGTGAGAATCTCAGTGATCTGATTAAAACAGGTCTGGCAGGAAAAGAGACTCTTGCTGGAGACTCCAATAATCATCTGATATCATAATTCTTTACCTTAAATGCTAAATACAATGTACTTTCTTAAATTTGTAATCTTACACACTGTAGAAAGTAGAAATATCCATATGATACTTATCAGAGTTGAAAGAGTTTAAAGTAACATATTATGCCTCTTTTTACAAGATGTAAAATAAGTCTCCAGAGTGTGTATGTAAGTTTTAGCTCATCATTTTGTATAGCATGTTAAAATGTCCACCTTTTGGGGGGGCGAGCAAAAATGTGCCATTTTTGTGTGTGTCCCTTTAAATGCAAATGAGCTGCTGCTCCCGGCTGCTAGAAGAATAAACACGGTACAAGAAGTGTGAGCGTCTTATCCATTAACTCTCTTTCCTGCATCAACATACATAGCGAAGTACACAGAAACACTCATTACAACTAACAGCAAACACATATATACAGGCCTTGTGCCTTTTCAGGGGGTGCTTCATAAACTGCTAAGCTTTATATGTCAGATGAACTGTAATAAAGTGTGTGCTCTCCCTTTCATTACTGTCGTGACCAATATCGCTGCGGAAACTAAACTGGATCACGAACAGTTGGTACTGATCCAACCTTGAGTAGCAACTTTTTAACAAACCCTGAGTTTTGTATTGTTTGTATTGACCCTTGTTCACAAAGTGTTTTGACGGTCTGACTGGGTGGGGTTTATGTAAACGTTATGCTGCGTTCACACCGAATGCAAATAGAGCGTCTGGAGCGAGTGATTTCCATGTTAAGTCAATGCAAGGTCCTGCGGTGCGCTAGACGCGTTTAGTGAGGTGCGGTGTACGTGATTTCGCCTCGTTTGCGCGTCCAGTTCCCGCGAATTACGCGTCTTGCGCGATACGCGTGAGTGATTTTATTTGGTGCTTTTTGTGCATTCACGCGTTTGAAGTGAATTCGCGTGACGCCCGAAAAAAATCTGAACGTTGGCGTCTGTTCGCACCATGTTAACCAATCAGGAGCCTGTTTGCTGCTGTCACATGGTGAAATGATGTCATAAACTAACGGCAAGTCAATAACAATCACAAAATGTAGTTTTAAGACTTTTTCAGACGAGAATGTTCTTGTTTAAAGGGATAGTTCACCCCCAAAAAAACCAAGCAGATAGAGCAGCATTGACTACCATAGTATTTTTCCCCCTACTATGGTAGTCAATAGTTGCTCTATCTGCTTGGTTACAAACATTCTTCACTCTATCTTCTTTTGTGTTCAGCAGAACAAAGAAACTCATACAGGTTTGGAACAACTTGAGGGTGAGTAAATGATGACATAATTTTAATTTTTGGGTGAACTATCCCTTTAAAGCTCAAATCTGTGGTTTATTTATAAAGAGAGCGTCTATTTGAACATTTTGATCTGGTGTTTTCTGAGTTGTGAGATCCAGTCGATCAGCAGAGCTCAGCACTCGTTAACCTCGCCGAGAGCAGCATTTCGTTGACGAACGAGAGACGCGGGAGGAGCGAGTGGGATCAGTGCGCGTGATTGAGCGTCACCTGCGAGGCACACCGGTCTTGAGTCCTCTCATGAGGGAGCACGGAGGCATATAGGGATGAGTGACACTACTGAAGAACGAGAGAGGACCAGGCCTGGACTTTACGTTGTGTTTTGTTTACATTTTGTTATGTGTGTGTGTGTGCGGCAATCGTCCGTGAGGACTTTCAGTTTGTGTTTATTTTGAATTAAAGTTGTTGAACGTTCGCCGGTTCCTGCCTCCTTCTTCCCATATCTACAAACTGCGTTACATTGATGCCGAAACCCGGGAGGAAGGAGGGACATGCTGTCGGAGAGCCCTCGCTGCTGAGGGGGATCGTGGTGCTGAGGAGTTCGGGCAGCGCGGAAGAGTGAAGGCCACGAGTGGCCCGAGGCGGTGGTGCAAGAGCGAGTGAAGAAAGATCCGGTGGGACGCAGAGCTCGCTGCCGTGCCCCTGGGTCGAGGTAGGGTGGCTGCTGTCCTAGAGGGAGCGGAGGAGTCGTCGGCGTTCGCCGTGGGCCGTAGAGCCTGTGTCCATCCGCCGTGTAGGGGAGGAGCAGGGAGCGCGCGGGACTCGCTGCTGGCTGCCCTCAACAGGAGGAGCCACCGACGGCCGCCAGGGGGCGGAGGAGGATCTAGCCGTCCACCGAGCGTCCAGTACCATCGCATGGCACTGCGAGGAAGAGCCTCTCGGCGGGCTGAAGACCGAGCGACAGTGTGTCAGGGAACCGGACCAAGTTTTTTTTTCTCTCTCTCTCAACTCTCTCGTCCTGTCGCTGTCTGTGTCTCCGTGGGGGGGGGGGGGGGGGTGTAGGCGGTGTCTCGGGTGTACCCACCGGCCTGCGAGTGGCGATAGGGGTATTTGGCGAGGTTGATGAGCGAGAGACGTGGAAGGAGCGAGCGAGACCGGTGCGTGTGATTGAGAATGAGCGTCACCTGCGAGGCACACCGGTCTCGAGGGACATGAGGGAGCACGGAGGCATTTTGTACTCCGTGACATTTTGTTTATTTATTTTATTAAAGTCTTTTAAATGTTCGCCGGTTTCCCGCCTCCTTCTTCCCTGAACATATGAACTGCGTTACACTCGGCTTGTCCTTCTGACGTTTGCCGCTGACTCTGATGTCTCTGTAGTGGTTAAACACGAGATATAATTCGTCTTGTGTAGATCTAATGGGCGATCTTCGGTCTCATGAATATATAATTTGTTGCCAGCCAAATCGTTTCGACTGAGGGCAAAGTGAAGTTTCATAACTTTATTTTTTTGGGATATTTAACTTTACCGTTGTAGCCTACTAGCGCTGACTTTGTTTGACTGAATTGTTTGCTTTATTTATTGTATAGCTCCTTATACCTTTTACTACTTTTATAATGGCTATTACTGATCACACACACATCGCGATAGATGCAAATTTGATGCTCTATTCGCGTTCGGTGTGAACACAGCATTAAGGTTTGTGATCTCAACAACCCAGGAAGAATCTTGTTGTAGTACCAGCTTTACAGATGTTGTTTATGCTCAAACAGCAACATTACACACTAAATAAAGTTAAAAAAGTTTAATCATAATTAAGGACCTCTTTAACAACAGCTGTGTGTAAACTCAACTTGTAATCTGAGTGTTTTTGAGTGTTATGATACTGTATTCTGGCACGCCAGTGCTCTGTGAGTGACAGGCAGACGAATTTATGAAGCTCGCTTAAATGAGTGTGAGCATTCAGAGGAGATGTGTGACCTGACAGAGTGAAACTGAGAGGGGAAAAACAAGCCCTGACATGAGCCCGATGAAATGAACTTTGATCAGACTAAATAAAAATGTCAGGATAAGAGACAGTCATGTATTAATAATGACAGCGGTTATCAATGTCCTGACTAAACAGCATGTCTTATCTATTATTCATGCATTAATGCATTGCACTTTAATGTGGAGTAAATACCAAACTACAGAATTACTCTATTAGTGTACTGCAACATATTGCTAATGCTTTGCAATGTATGTAATTATGTAAGGTTTATTATATGTTTGCTATGCAATATCAAAACCATAACAATTTATGCTGTATTTGCTGAAGAAGATCTCACAGGATAATCATACTGTAAAAGAGTTGATCCACCAGTCTCATGTCGTTCCAAATCTGTATGACTTGGTTTTGTATGACTGGGTTTGGTTTACTCTGTGGTCATGATCTACTATATGACCTTATATATTGAGGTAAACATACATATTTGTTTTTGTTTTTTTACTTACTTTGGGTTCCGTCACCCAGCAGCTTCTCATCAGACAGGCAAAACTGGCCGGGCAGCTACTGGGAATCGTCAACCTCTGCAAAACACATATGACACATGTCAAAAACCACACATCAACCACACTTCATCAGTGACACAGCCAATCAGAATCTCCCGTTACCTCGTTCTTCTCCACCACCAGCCAGGCCACCTGCAGCCCCTCCAGACCTTTGAAGGGAATTTCACGCGTCAACATCTCCCACAGGACCTGAAAGAAACCTACTTATAATTCACAGCTATATGATAAAGAGAACTACAGTATCTGTGCCAACAGACCCAGTGAATCCACCAAGTGACAAAAAATACTCTGTGTTGCAGCCAAAGTTATTAGTTTTCCTCAAATCATATTTGGTTCAAAACTTAAATATTGATTTAATATTGTTGGGAAATCGATTATGCGCGATTAATCGCATCCAAAATAAAAGTCTGGGTTTACATAACGTGTGTGTACTGTGTATAATTATTGTGTATATATTAATACACACTTATTAATGTATATATTTAAGAAATATTTGCATGTATATACTGTATATATATATTTATATATATATATATATAATTTATCTTAAATATAAATATTTTATATATACACATAACATATGTTATGTAAACCCAGACTTTTATTTTGGATGCGATTAATCAATTGCTCAGCACTATATATATATATATATATATAGCTCATGAAAAATGGGGGCAAAAACAAAAGAGCTTATAATTTTGTTCAGTGTTTATATATATATTCACACCACGGTTATTGTGGCCAATGCTCTTACCAGTGCTTAGGTCGCTCGTTCACCTATTACGGCCTTTGATCCTGAAATTAGCCGATATATAAAATACAACTCATATCTGTTGCTTTCGTTGTTGTGAACTGAATTTGCATAGCCTATAGAGTGGAAATTGAAGATTGGATTTATATTCATTTTGCAGAGAGGTATAAGGTAAGACAATCTGCATGTTTTTATTGTCATAGTTTAGATTGTGTAGCCCGTTTCGTTTGCAGGCGCCGTTGCGTGCGAGCCTGCCTCAGCTTGTCAAAAATGCGTTTTTACTGTGGTGGTGATAGTAAACATTTAAACTTACATTGTGATATGCTTGAAGTGTTTTATATATATGGATTTTATTATAGGCAAGACAAGTCAAGTGTTGATTTGAGAGGATAAATTGATCAAACATGCGGTTAACTCACTGCTAACTCACCGCTTGGTCCTCAATTTAAAAAACTTCAACTTTAATTTAACAAACAAAAATTGCCCCAAACATTTTTTCTAAATTAACTTAATAAAGAAACAAAACGAATTATAACAAATTTGACATTACAAACAAAGTGTGTAATAGAGAGGGAGAAAAAAAACACGGCTACAGTCGGACTCGAGACACTGGAGTATTTACACGTCATGTTATCATACCAGTCCTGTTCATTTTAAATATTGTGGACGGTTATCGCCAATACCGGTATATTGCCACACCCTAAATTAACACGATATTTCGTGCTTCGAATATCACAGTTATCGTCAATACCGGTATATTGCGACACCCCTAATATACATATATATACTGTATATATTTATTTATTTATAAGCCTTACAGCTTCATTTCACCATAAACAAAAGATAAATTAGCTATAATATCAAAGTAGTATTTTTAAGATAACACTACAAATTTTTTTTTAGTTAATGTTAATTTAGTTTACTTACTATAAATAAGTTTATTGTGATGTATTTGTTTAAATCATATTCTCGATTACATTTATGTTCTAACAAAAACAAACACCAAAAAATGTATAAAAATAATATAAAATATAAATAATATAAAAATTTCAGTAGCCAGTATGTGTTCTGCACATCAAGACTCTGGTGTCAAGCAAAAATACTATTTAAACAAAATTGTTTCGTTTTATTTTTTATATGTTGAATGTTATTTGGTTTTAGACTACCAACGTATGCCATGAGTAGGGATGCACGATATTGGAGTTTTGCCGATATTTTTCAACTCATTTTGGCCGATATACGTTTATTTTTTCCCTTTGTTTGGAAACAACACTATTTTAAGGTAAAACTCTTTTTTTTTTTTATTCTGGTTTCAGATTTCTGAGGTCTCCTTACTAAAAGGATACTTGTTAAAGATAAATAAATGTTAATAACGTTATTTTTATAATAAGAGTATATTAAAAGCTCTTAAAATAACAATAATAAAGTCAGTGATTTTTCATCCCAGACAGATGCAGAAGCTAAATATTTTATTTTTGGATATAATGTTTGTGCACATGAAGTGGGGGTGGCATCAGTTGTATTTAGCTTTAAATGAAAAATTATACAATTATTTTAGAGCTCCTTGGATTATTTTTCATCATCCATTTCATAAAATTGTATTACAGATTAATAAACTGTTAATAAAAGTATTTAATTTACAAGTGTCATGCTTGTGATTTATGACATCATTACTGCTTCATTTATTCAGAAAAAGAAGTAACTTCAAGTTATTTGTGTATTCTACTTTTCATTGTATTACTGTAACAACATCGCCCCCACTACATATGTATAGAAGGCAGGCACTAGGACCTGGAGGAGCTTCTGCTGCTGTGGAGGCTGCTGAACGCGCTAGAGAATGAAGAATCACTGTTGATGTCCTTCTGTACGCGCATTCACAAAATCAAGGCAGCGTTTAAAAACTGTCGATATAAATCACCATACATGCAATGCATTTGCTTGTTTTTGCTTGTTGACATACAAGTTCACTTCAAGAATGACCACACTGCTGACATGATCTTATCGCTATTAGCACTCGCATATCAACACGTTATCATATGGGCAAGGCATATCGGTATAATTTTTTCACATCGGCCATTGACGATTTTTATATTTTAAGCGTATATCGGCCGATTCCGATGTCGTACCGATTATAGTGCATTCGTGCATCCCAAGCCATGACCATAACACTTCATCAAAAATGTTGTAACCAACTAGTCGACTAGTCTAAGAAACCCCTAGAAGACAGTCGAAAACAGTCTGTATATGAAAATTAATTTGGAATAGCTGCTGAATGACTACTGGATACTGAATGCCGCTGAAAAATAGGTCATATACATGCGCTGTGCTTTTTAAAAACCGTACAGCCGCTCCGGAGAAAACGGGGATGTCATCAGCTCATTTCAATTATCATACAGTGATAATGTGGGCAGATCAGTAATTTAGTTGATATAGTTCATTTAGTTTACTAATCAGATTTATTTGGATATTTAGTTGAAAATTTTGTGTCCCCAGCTGAGCAAGCCAAGCCAAAGGCAACTCCGTTAACCTTGTCTAATAGGTGCTCAAATTTCATTGGCCGATGCCGGCCATGTTTTTCAAGATATGCCAATGTCCTCATAGAATATCATGGTGCATTGGACAAAGACACAGCATGCCAATTTTCAAGTCAGTCGGACCAACAGTTGAGTAGTTATAAGTGTTTTCATGTTGTTGTTTTTTCATGTTATAGCACCACCAATCGTGGTCAATCGTAGCAATGTTTTTACTGTTACCTCAGATTGAGCTCTTACATATATATCCCTAGTTTGGTAAAAAAAAATATCTCATTCTGTTCAAGAGACATTTTAGTAAAAGATGCTCTGCGCAGTTTACGACCGTGAATCGAAATTTAAATTTTTTTTTCATAATAATATTCAGACTCCAGAGAATATTTCTGCACTGATTTGGTTTAAAACAACACTGTACATTAAAGATTTGTTGTGCACTTTAGTTAGATTCATTGAACAAAACTGGAGTTTTCACAAGTGTGCCGAAATCAGTGAGCTTGTGCAGCGCTGACTGACAGCTTCAATGATTATAGTAATTCATGTCTTTTTTTTATTATAAGTGTTTTCTATCAAATGTTGGATTTTCGACATCTTGAAACGTTCGGTTTTACCAATGGGGACGATCTCAGATGGATGAACAAATAATGTTTTTGGCAGAGGTGTCAAGTAGCAAAGTACAAATACTTTGTTACCTTACTTAAGTAGACATTTTGGGTATCAATACTTTACTGGAGTAATTCTTTTTCAGCCGACTTTTTACTTGTACTCCTTACATTTTAAAATAGCCTCGTTACTCCTATTTAATTTCGGCTTGTTTTCATTCCGGCTTATCTTCGTTCATAAAATAAAAAAAAACACTTATCCAGATAAATCACGCCATCCGGATTGAATTTGAATTTGATTGTGGTTGGATGAGAAGTATAAACATATACCACCCTATTGGTTTGTACGCTATCCATCGCACCTGCACATGACACAAATCACTTAATGCTCAGTAGTACACTGTGGCAGGGGAGGCGTGGTTCAGCGAGGTTTGCAGCAGGAGAGAGAGGCGGGAGACGAGCGGTAAGTGAGTGGGTTAGACACAAACCACCTACACCTGTCTCTCATTCCAGTAATGGGCGCGGGGAGAGTATAAGAGCCATGGAGAAACGGAGGACGAGGAGAGAGAGAAGGAACTACTGACGTGTGCCCTGAGTTCCCGGATGGACGCGACCCGGAAGTGTGCCGCCGAATGTTTTTGAGTTGAATGTGCACTCTAGTGCGAATACGAAACGACCTTGAGTTTATTAATAAAAACGTCAGTAGTTCAGCCGACCCCTGTGTCCTCTTCCTTGCCCTCCTTACCCGAACCTCTACACTGGTGCCGAAACCCGGGAGGAAGAAGGACCCACGCCGCCGCCATGCAGGGACAACCGTCCTCTTCGCCATTTGCGGACGTCATCTCGTCCCTCGCGGCCCTACATCGCGAACAACATCAAGCCCTGCTGGACCTGCGCACGGATCAAGAACGCCGCTTCCAGGCGATCATACAGGCCCAACAGGAGGACCGCGAGACGTTCCGGAGCTGGACGGAGGTTCGCGACGGAGCCACCGAGCAGTCCACCGTCCCGCTGACTGTCCCGCTGCATAAGATGGGACCGCAAGATGACCCGGAGGTCTTCCTGGAACTGTTCCAAAAATCCGCGGAAGCCGGCCGGTGGCCCCGTGAGCAATGGCCGATGCGCCTGATTCCGTTACTGTCCGGAGAGGCTCAGGTGGCTGCCCACCAACTTCCCGTCGCGAACCTCCTCGTCTTCGACGACCTGAAGCGGGCCATTGTCCAGCGGGTCGGCCGCTCGCCCGAACAACACCGCCAGCACTTTCGGTCTCTGGACAGGGGCGATGCGAGCCGGCCCTTCGCGTTGGCCCAACAGCTCCGGGACTCGTGCCGCAAATGGCTCCGGGCCGAGGAAAGCGACGTGGACCAAGTCATCGATCTGGTGGTACTGGAGCAGTTTATCGCTCGGCTGCCTAAGAAGACGGCCGAATGGGTCCAGTGCCACCGACCCACGTCGCTGGACTCGGCCATCGATCTGGCGGAGGACCACATGGTGGCGTGCCCAGGGGTCAGCGACGTTACCACCACTAATTCTCTCTCTCTTCCCTCCCCGTCTCTCTCTCGCCCTGTCCCTCTGCCTAGGTCGAGACCACCAGCACCTCCTCGGGTCCCGCCCCGGAGCCGGGGCCAAGGTTACTTTGGATCCTCCAGGTTTTCGCCTAGGGGGGTGGGCCCTACGACGGGCGGAGGCGACAGTGCTTCCGTTTCTCCGCTCTCTCCGCGCCCCGTCTCCAGCCCACTCCCCGCCACCGGAGCGGCGGGTAGGTCTGGGCTGGCCTGTTGGCGTTGCGGCGACCCGGACCATTTTATCGATCGGTGCCCGGTGATGGAGGTGGGGCTGATGGTCCGGGTCCCGGACGGTCCCCAGGTCACCCCCGGTCAGGCGGGCGAGTACCAAATACCTGTGAGTATCGAGGGGGGTACTTATCGGGCCTTGGTGGATTCAGGTTGCAACCAAACCTCCATCCATCAAAGCCTGATTCAATCGGGGGCATTGGATACAAGCCGCGTGGTTAAGGTGCGGTGTGTGCACGGGGATGTGGTGGAATATCCGGTGGTCCCAATCTCTATTCAGTTTCGGGGGAAAAAGCATAGAGTCGAGGTGGCGGTTAGTCCCCACCTCCGGCATCCACTAATTTTGGGGACGAATTGGCCCGCTTTTCCGGTTCTATTGGGGGCTTTAAGTGTGGATGCTTCTTGGGGAAAGAAGGCACGGGAGGAGGGGGCGCGAGTGCAGCTGGGCGAGACTGAGCCAGGACCCAGGGCTGCTGCCTCAGAGGAACCGACCGGGATCGAGAGACTAATTCTCTCGGACCGGGATGACTTTCCTCTGGAGCAGTCCCAGGATGAGACGCTAAAACACGCATTTCAACAGGTCCGTTCCATCGATGGCCAGGCTCTCCCACCCGCTCGCCCGCTCTCCTATCCGTATTTTGCCATTATAAAAGATCGGTTGTATCGAGTGACCCAAGACGCTCAGACAAAAGTAGATACAACCCAGTTATTAGTTCCGAAGAGCCGCAGGGAAATGCTTTTCCACGCGGCTCATACGAATCCTATGGCGGGACATTTGGGACAGGCGGCTACACTTAATCGTCTCATGACCCGATTTTTCTGGCCAGGCATTCATGACAATGTGCGCAGGTGGTGCGCGGCGTGTCCGGAATGTCAGTTAGTGAATCCCCTGGCCGCCCCAAAAGCGCCTTTGCGCCCCCTTCCATTAATGCAGGTCCCCTTCGAGAGAATTGCGATGGACCTCATCGGGCCATTAGAGCGATCCGCACGAGGACACCGCTTTGCATTAGTCATAGTGGACTATGCAACGCGGTATCCGGAGGCAATAGCCCTCCGCACCATTTCCGCGAAAAGTGTTGCGGACGCGCTATTCCGTCTTATCTCCCGGGTGGGGGTTCCACAGGAAATCCTCACCGATCAAGGCACGGCGTTTATGTCACGGACGTTACGCGAACTGTACGGGTTATTGGGCGTTAAATCGATTCGAACTAGCGTCTACCACCCACAAACAGACGGTTTGGTCGAACGGTTTAATCGCACGCTTAAATCCATGATCCGGAAGTTCGTGCAGGATGACGCCAAAAATTGGGACAAATGGTTAGAACCCCTCTTATTCGCTGTGCGGGAAGTCCCACAAGCCTCCACAGGGTTTTCCCCCTTTGAGCTCCTCTATGGACGCCAGCCCCGAGGGGTACTGGATGTCCTGCGAGAGGCTTGGGAGGAGGGACCTTCTCAGGGCAAAAACGAAATTCAATATGTGCTGGACTTGAGAACAAAACTCCACACGTTGGGGCGGCTATCACGGGATAATTTGTTACAAGCCCAGGACCGCCAAAGCCGGCTGTATAACAGGGGAACGAGGCTACGCAAATTTTCACCGGGAGAGAAAGTACTCGTATTACTCCCAACGTCTAGCTCTAAATTAATGGTTAAGTGGCAGGGGCCGTTTGAGGTCGCACGACAAGTCGGGGATCTTGATTATGAGGTTATTCGGTCCGATAGAGGAGGGGCGTGTCAGGTATATCACCTCAATCTCCTAAAGAAATGGAATGAGGCCGAATCAGTGATGTTGGTGTCGGTGGTTAGCGGAGAGGATGATCTCGGCCCAGAGGCGAACATCAAACCGCAATCCTTCGCTCTGGCCCCAGGGGGAGATCACCTCTCACCGGCCCAACTCATGGATTTGACAACATTGCAGGGGGAGTTCGCCGACGTGTTCTCGCCTCTACCGGGCCGTACGAACCTCATTCAGCACCACATTGAGACCGAGCCGGGCGTGGTAGTTCGCAGTCGGCCGTATCGTTTACCTGAGCATAAGAAAAAGGTGGTTCAGGACGAATTGAGCGCGATGTTGGACATGGGAGTAATCGAGGAATCTAACAGTGACTGGGCCAGCCCGATAGTTTTAGTTCCGAAAACAGACGGCTCCGTCCGGTTCTGCGTAGATTACCGCAAAGTGAACGCTGTGTCGAAATTCGACGCGTATCCAATGCCACGGGTTGACGAGCTGTTAGATCGGCTAGGCACGGCTCGTTTTTATTCGACATTGGACTTAACGAAGGGCTATTGGCAAATCCCCTTGTCTCCATTGTCCAAAGAAAAGACGGCTTTCACAACGCCGTTTGGGTTACACCAATTTGTCACCCTTCCTTTTGGATTGTTCGGGGCACCCGCCACTTTTCAGCGTCTCATGGACCGGATTCTACGGCCCCATGCGGCATATGCGGCTGCCTATCTAGATGATATTATCATTTTTAGTAATGATTGGCAGCGGCATATGCAGCATTTGAGGGCTGTCCTGAGGTCGCTGAGAGGGGCGGGGCTCACGGCCAATCCAAAGAAGTGTGCGATTGGGCGTGTGGAAGTGAGGTATCTGGGCTTCCACTTGGGGCATGGACAGGTGCGTCCCCAAATTGATAAGACTGCTGCGATTGCGACCTGCCCGCGCCCTAAGACCAAAAAGGAGGTAAGGGATATTACAGACGCTTTATTCCCAATTATTCGGACCTCACCAGCCCTCTGACTGACCTTACTCAAAAGGAGGTGCCAGATACGGTCCAATGGACGGCGCTGTGTCAGCAGGCCTTCACTCAGGTAAAGGCTGCTCTATGTGGCGGGCCGTTATTACACTCTCCTGACTTTTCTCTCCCTTTTCTGTTGCAGACCGACGCGTCGGACAGGGGGTTGGGCGCGGTCCTGTCCCAGGAGATGGAAGGGGGGGAGCGGCCGGTGCTGTACATTAGCCGCAAGCTCTCTAAGAGAGAGGCTAAGTACAGCACCATTGAGAAAGAGTGCCTGGCGATCAGGTGGGCCATTCTCACCCTCCGCTATTATCTCCTGGGGCGGGAGTTCACCCTCTGTTCGGACCATGCCCCGCTGCAGTGGCTCCACCGCATGAAGGATACCAACGCGCGGATCACCCGTTGGTATCTAGCTCTTCAGCCATTTAAGTTCAAGGTGATCCACAGGCCGGGTGTTCAGATGGCGGTGGCTGACTTCCTCTCCAGGAATGGGGGGGGGGCCGCAGGCCGGATGGCTCCCCGGCCTGAGACGGGCGGTGGGGGTATGTGGCAGGGGAGGCGTGGTTCAGCGAGGTTTGCAGCAGGAGAGAGAGGCGGGAGACGAGCGGTAAGTGAGTGGGTTAGACACAAACCACCTACACCTGTCTCTCATTCCAGTAATGGGCGCGGGGAGAGTATAAGAGCCATGGAGAAACGGAGGACGAGGAGAGAGAGAAGGAACTACTGACGTGTGCCCTGAGTTCCCGGATGGACGCGACCCGGAAGTGTGCCGCCGAATGTTTTTGAGTTGAATGTGCACTCTAGTGCGAATACGAAACGACCTTGAGTTTATTAATAAAAACGTCAGTAGTTCAGCCGACCCCTGTGTCCTCTTCCTTGCCCTCCTTACCCGAACCTCTACATACACATATTTGGTTCTTTTGGTTAAAAAAAAAATGTTTTTTTGAGGAGGTGGGGTAGTGCACTGTGGCACGCAGTGTTAATTTTGACCGCATATTTTGATTTAGTTTTAGTAATAGTCTTTTGACTAAAATGCCATTTAGTTTTAGTCATATTTTAGTCACCTGAATTGTTTTTAGTTTTAGTCTAGTTTTAGTCGACTAAATATCATAAGATTTTAGTCGACTAATTCTACAGTAGATTTAGTCTCCTAAAATCGAATGAGTTTAGTTAAATTGTAATACATTAAGCATCACTTGTCACTTGAACTGACATTTTGACATAATTTTGTTTTTGACATTAAAAATACACGAAAGAGAGCTCAATTTACTTTTTTGTTTGTTTTTAAAAACATCTATATAGTTTTTATAACTTTGTATTTCCGTTTTAGTTAGTATATCATGTTAAGCTAAAGCTTCAAATAAGTTTGTTTATTTATTTTTTTAATTTCAGTTAACATTTATTTAATTTTAAGTAACAAAGATTTTTTAAATGGTTTTAGTGAACTATTATAACCCTGATACTTTATTTAATATGTGTCAAATACTGGTCTTTACTATGAATTAAATGGGAATTCAATTAAATACAGTTTATTGTGTAAGCAAAAACAAATACGGTATATGCTTGACTTTTAATTACAAACCAGCTGGAAATACACCGGGACTCTTATTTTGAAATCTCGCCTTACTAATGCAGTTGCAGCTGCTCATTCAAGTTCAGATGAGGAGATAAAAAATGCATTGTTACAACCGTCTAAAACACATTACTATATAAACATCGTAAAGTAAACATTGTCATTATTCTTCAGCATTAGTTCATAAACAATTGCCTGGCATAAATGTGTGTTATTCATTGATTGTGAGCCGTTCTGGAGCGCTGGATTGGAGATGCGTGAGGCCGTGTTTTCCCGCCGTTAGATCAGTTCAACTCAAATGTGCGCATCTGTTACACACGACATCAGTTCTGACTGGATCTCTTCCCTAATCGTCCCTCCCTAACATTTTCGTCTCGTTTTATTTGTTGACGAAAATGACAGTTGATTTTCGTTATAGTTTTTGTTAATCAACACTAGTTTTTATTTAGTTATCGTCTCGTTTTCGTCAGTGAAACAAGGTCGTTGACGAAAATTATGACGAAAATTATTCGTCAACGAAATTAACACTGGTGGCACGGCTTAAGCTTTTGTGAGCTTTTGCCATTAATGGCATTTTTTTCCATTACATTACTTTTATACTTTAAGTAGTTTTGAAACCAGTACTTTTACACTTTTACTTGAGTAAAAAGCTTAAGTTGATAGTTCAACTTCTACTGAAGTCTTTTTAAACCCTAGTATCTGTACTTCTACCTGAGTAAAGATTGTGAATACTTTTGACACCTCTGGTTTTTGGTCATCACATAAAAATAAAGTGTTGGAAAAATGTTTGCGTGTGCATGTCCAATTACTGACACAGTGTTTCTTATCCCAACGTTCCCATTAGCTTCAAGTCTTTCTTGCAATCAATAAAGCTGGTTTATTGGCAAATTAGGTAAGAGTGATAGCTGCATTAAAATATAAATACAACATTAAAAAGTCAACCACTGATGGTTTTGTGTTGATGTACAGCGAGTACATGAGTAATGACAGCTAGCAGTTCTTTGGAAAAACTGGCTTATCGAAAACAAGGAAGTAACTATGCATATGGTCAATTGAGACCTACCATCTGGCCAAGTTTCAAGTCTCTAGGCCGAACAGTTTGGTCATCACGATCAGTTTTACGGCAGAAGAATATTAATAAAATTACAATACAATACAATTTCAGCGCTTGAACCCCTAATGAATGGCACAGCCGTTTCACTTTTGTGAAAAAGTGCAAGTAGCTAGAAGCACCAGCGTTCACGTTGACACACTCACCACTCCGTAAGAGTATGTGTCACATGTCTCAGACACAGGAAAGCTCTGGATGACTTCAGGGGCCATCCAGGGAAATGTGCCCACCAGCGACATGTGAGTGGTGTGAGAGTGAAACTTAGACGCCCCAAAATCACAGATCTGAGGAAATTAAAGGCCAATTAATCAGCAGACTTTAAATATAAAAGAACTTGATTCTGTATGTATGATAGAATAGACAGTCATCATGTACCTTGGGAATTGAATCTGCTGTCAGCACAACTGAAAAGAAACACAAGGTCTTCAGGTCATAGAAACTGAACTCTGAACTGAATATATATATATATACAGCCTTTATTTCATATAGTTACAAACCATTTCGGGACTTGAGGTCTCTGTGAATGACTGTAAACGGGGCTTCAGCGTGCAGATAGTGGATGCCTATGTGAGAAAACACAACATACCAGCAAGCAAATTGTGAAAGACTAGAATTATATTTTGTTATTAGTCATTATTGCACAGAAGGTCCTTAAAGAAATATTTGAGTTAAAATCACATCTGTTGCTTCTCCCGTTTCTCTGTGTATAAACAAACAGGAAATGTGTTTACAGTACTGAGATTACAATGAAGGCCCAGAAGGCATGTGGGCCTGAGAGGTTCAAGCGTGTATTTTTGTTGAAGTGTTTACACTGCTATCAAAAGTTTGAAAAAGTACGATTTTTTAAAGATTATTTGAAGTCTCTTATGCTCACCAAGGCTGTATCAAAAATACAGCAAATACTTAAAACAAATATTTTAAATATTATAAAAAATTTAAAGAACTGTTTTCTATTTTAACATATTTAAAAATGTATTAAACATGAATTAAAAATTATTCCCTTGATGGTAAAGCTGAATTTTCAGCATCATTACTCCAGTCTTCAGTTTCCTATAACTGGAGTAATGGTGCGGAAATTTCAGCTTTGCATCAAACTACAGGAATAAATTAGCTAGTAGAAAAGTTATTTTCAATTTATTTCGCAATATTGATAAGCATAAGAGACTTATTTCTATAAAAGGGATCATGAAATGAGAAATCAAATTTCCCTTGATCTTTTGACATGTAAGAGGTCATTGTACTGTAAAAACATCCTGTAAGTTTCAGAACTCAAACTTCCTTGTTAGTCCAAAAACAGCTTTTATTGGAACCAAGCTCAGAAACAACTCATTTGGAATTTTGTCACATTATATGACCACTAATGCATCATCACGTCTTTGGCCCCGCCCACTGGTGCATTAGTGAGACCTGCCAAAGGATCCTAATGCTAGGAAAGTGGTTATTTGTTTTCAACTATGTGAATGACTCAGTACTTGATCACTGTGGATTCTTTGGTAAATTTCGGCACAGGCTTTTCAAACAGACTTTTACTTTAAAAGTGCTCTAAGCGATGTCACACGTTTTTTAGGCCAAAACATTTTTTGTCACATACAGCAAAGATCTCCTCACTATCCGCTAACTGCCTGTCCCCGGAACACACTGTAAAAAAAACGAAATCTTTGTAGTCAGCACAAGCTCCACAAACGGCAACAAAAACAAACATGGGCAGTCTGGACAACGAAACATAGTAAACAGTGCTCCAGCCAATAACTGACAAGATCGATTTGGGGGTGGAGGTTTGCTGTTAGTGCGCGTACACATGAAGGGGGGTGTGTAGAAGAGAGAAGCATAAAGAGGGAAGTTCGTATTATATGATTTTCATGAGACGACGTTCTGATGAACAACTTGCAACGAAAAGGGAAAAGGAGAAGGAACGTGCAAAGTCCCGAATTTACATCGGAAAAGCCTTCGATAGGTGGCGAGAACTCCGGCGGCAGAAGGGCTTCCAATCAGGAAGCATGGAGGGATGAGGAGGAGGGAGGGTCTAGCTAGCCTCTGTTTTGTTTGACAACACTTCGAACGTCAACAAGAAATTACTCCACCCAGGATCGCTTAGAGCACCTTTAAGATATGGACCTGACAGTAATGCCACCACATATAAGTAACCGTGTTAATTCTAATGCCTGATCTGTGATCAGTGTGTCACAGTTGTATTCAGTTTAGTTTGGTTTTCTGTCTTTGCTGTGTTCATTTCCTGTCTGCATGTCTGCTGTGTTATGGTTATACGGGTATGCATTGACGTAACTTTCCCATCGTGTGAATAGAATATATTGCAACTTGCACTTAGTATAAATAGCATCTATGCTTATGCAAATAGCCGCTGCCTTTTATTTTCACCATCATTCACATTTTATCCTCTCCAGACCTCAGCCAGTCCTTCCACCCAGTCTCTCGTCAGCTCCTTAGTTCCCCCTCAGCCTACTCTAAGTGGCATGGACCGCGGACCTGCAATAAGCCAGCTCCTCCTGGACATATGGAACACTTGGCTCCGCCACTGGTCGCTGATCCCATCACCCTACCTCAGCCCATCGGCTCCACCAGGGACCATCAGGCATTCGGCTTCACCTGCCTCCCTTGGAACATCGGCTCTGACTGGGTCAGATGTCACCATTTCACCGCCACAAACTTGTGGGCCATCCGCTGGACTCCACCCCTCTGGCTCCATCTGGCTTCACCCTCCCACAAGCTCCACCTCAGCCCTCCGGTACCCTGCTTCCAACCTGTTCTGGTTCCTGGCTCTCTCTCTCTGCAACAAGGGCACGACCTCCATCGGCTCTGCCACCTTTGCTCGTCCCCAAGGTGGGGTTGCTGATGAGAGACAGCGGAGACGTGGGCCGCCATTCCTGGCTGTGTCCTGGGTCAGTGTCTGGTGCCTCCTGCTCCTGGCTTCTCCCTGGTTTATTCCACCATCTTCACCACCCTGGTTTCCTCAGTTTTCACCTCTCCCGGATTCCCGTCCTCCACCAAAACCTCCTCCCATTAGTGAACTGTCTATGCAAAGGTCATGCCTTTCCGGAAGGGGGCGTAATGTCACTGTTGTATTCAGTCTAGTTTGGTTGTCTGTCTTTGCTGTGTTAATTTCCTGTCTGCATGTCTGATGTGTAACGGTTATTGGTTTCATGTAATTATCCCGTTCAGCTGTGTTCCACAGGAGTAGATGTAAATTTAATGCTATAATCAATGTTTTTCACAATAAGATAATATTGAGAGCTATAAGAGTAAAAACATAGTAAAAGATTTTGAGAGAATTCCACATAAGCAAAGATGTCAGCCAATCATAGCAGTGGACGTTTACACTGCATCTCACAGCAGCCAATCACAGCAGTAGGCGTTTACACTGAAATCTCATAGCAGCCAATCACAGCAGTAGGCGTTTACACTGCATCGCACAGCAGCCAAACACAGCAGTGGGAGTTTTACACTGCATCGCACAGCAGCCAATCATACCAGTGGACGTTTACACTGCATCTCACAGCAGCCAATCACAGCAGTGGGCGTTTACACTAAAGTCTCACAGCAGCCAATCACAGTAGTGAGCGTTTACACTGCATCGCACAGCAGCCAATCACAGCAGTGGGCGTTTACACTGAAGTCTCACAGCAGCCAATCACAGCAGTAGGCGTTTACACTGCATCTCACAGCAGCCAATCACAGCAGTGGGCGTTTACACTGCATCTCACAGCAGCCATGCCCTTCAAACAGAGCGTTCAGATCAGAGGGCTAAAATCATGGTAGGAAAAATGCCTTTTATTTCTAAATTATGAACATTTTTATAACGTTTGACCGGTAGTGTATATAATGTTCTTTTCCACACAGACAAACTTCTGATTAAACACTATGCTTTCAATTCTTCTCTGGTGTCGTTTGCCCCATGTAAACAGTGATTTATGAACACTTGAAAGCAACCGGGTACATTTTCTACAGATTTGAAAGATTGGATACAATTGCACAGACAAGACTGGCAGCTGATTATATCACACCAGTGTCATATTACCAGGTGTAATGTTAATCCAAATACTGTAACATATTTTACACAAATATGTGAACGCAAATGTGCATCCTCAGCACTGCTGCAAGAGATGCACATATTAATTTAAACTGTTCAACTGTTCACTGGAAGTTAATTCAAGTTAGTTAAACTGTATAATGTTTACAGCTGGTCTGCCAGCCAGAGCAGCACCCACAAACCTAGTATGGATAGCACACTTGCAATGCGTTGATATGTTACTGTCCTGTCCTTATAGTCTAAGTATAAGTATATCTATAGTATAAGTATTTGAACACCCTGCTATTTTGCAAGTTCTCCCACTTAGAAATCATGGAGGGGTCTGATATTGTCATCGTAGGTGCATGTCCACTGTGAGAGACATAATCTAAAAAATAAAAAAAATCCGGAAATCACAATGTATGATTTTTTAACTATTTATTTGTATGATACAGCTGCAAATAAGTATTTGAACACCTGAGAAAATCAATGTTAATATTTGGTACAGTAGCCTTTGTTTGCAATTACAGAGGTCAAACGTTTCCTGTAGTTTTTCACCAGGTTTGCACTGCAGGAGGGATTTTGGCCCACTCCTCCACACAGATCTTCTCTAGATCAGTCAGGTTTCTGGCCTGTCGCTGAGAAACACAGAGTTTGAGCTCCTCCAAAGATTCTCTATTGGGTTTAGGTCTGGAGACTGGCTAGGCCACGCCAGAACCTTGATATGCTTCTTACAGAGCCACTCCTTGGTTATCCTGGCTGTGTGCTTCGGGTCATTGTCATGTTGGAAGACCCAGCCTCGACCTATCTTCAATGCTACAACATTGCATTACTCCCTAAAAAGTAACTAATTGAGTTACTTAGTTACTTTTTAAGAAAAGTAACGCGTTACATTACTTTTGCGTTACTTCTACGTTACATTTTCTCACCTGGGCTGGGCTTTTTTTTTTTTTTATAACAAAAAAGTTTTATTTTTGTGCAAATGTAAAGATCTCTTCATACCAAAATTGAAATAATAAGCCTCAGGCTGAGGTAAAAATGCAAATTCACGCATGAACAGTAGAGGGTGCTGTGCCATTCTGGATAATGGAAGAATAGGACGCAGGAGAAAAAAGTTTTAGCAATAAAAACAAAAAATCGAGTAATTTTTGTTCATGGTTTAACTGAATCATCAAAGGTCAGCAGCAAGACATTGGTCAATAAAGGTAGATTAAATGCATACAAATATTTGTTTTATTTAACATTTAATTATTGGAGGTTTGATAAGTACTCTCATTTTGCATTTGACTGATTTTATTCATTTTGAGGAATCTACTGAATCTTTATTGTGCAAATGAGATGAATAATTTACATTTACATTTATGCATTTGGCAGACGCTTTTATCCAAAGCGACTTACATTGCATTCAAGGTACACATTTTACAATGTGAATAATGCTCACATTTAGTCTAGAACTACAATCATGTTTACACACAACACCTCTGCACTTACTCTCGATTTTTCTCAACATGGGGACAGGAGAGCTGTCAGTCAAATAAATGTGAAAAACTAACTCAGATATTTTGTTGTAAATTTGAAAAGTAATGCGTTACTTTACCAGTTACTTGAAAAGGTAATCTGATTACATAACTCAAGTTACTTGTAATGGGATACGCCCAACACTGTTCAATCGTGTCATATTATTCACATAAAACAGCATTCACATACAATAAAAAAGTGTTTTGGCCGACCACCGCTGGTGCTACTCAGCCACCGTGGTGGTGTGGTTGTCACTTTTACCGGCACAACTTTAATGGTTATATTCTTGTGCTAGGCTTCCACTGTAAATGTGTTTTGTTTTACATTTAGAACATTTAGGCCAGGTTTTACAGGCAGGGGTTAGATTAAACCAGGATTAGGCCTTAGTTCAATTAGGAAATTTAAGTCGTTTTTATAAACGTGCCTTAGAAAAAAGTATTACTGGTGTGCATCTTGAGACAAAACGTTCAGCTTTCAGTTAAAACGTTAAATCATGCATTTTAGTCTTGGACTAGATTAAGCCTTGTCTGTGAAACCAGGGGCTAATCCCGTTTTTTAATTCAGTTTATGTATGTGTGTGTGAGTGTATATAATACCTTTAGCGATGTCCATGGCCCAGGTCATGATCTGCTTCATACTGATGTCTTCACTCTCGCCACTGGACAGATAGTCAAACAGAGATCCACCACTGGCATACTCTACAAAACACACACACACACACACACATAGAATACAAATTAAAACACAAAACCTCTCGTATTGGGCAGTAGTTTTACATATCACTGCTGTGGGACGCAGTGCACTACTAGTTGTCATCAAATACTCTGATTTAGTGCTTGCTGTTAAACACTGTTTATCACAATATCCTGTTTCTGAGCTCAAACCCTCAATGACATCATCTAAATACACTGGAACATTCAAAAACCACATCATGACTTATATACACAAACACTGACGTCTACAGCACACATGACAAGAGAAAACCCAACTGTGATGTCATTTATTTGCACGGTGTAGTACTTGTTTGAAAATGATTCAATGAAAAATAGTCTCAAACTCTGACAGCCCTTTTTGCTGAAGAACAAACATCGAGTGCTGTCTAAGGCCAACCTATGGACTTTGACCCCATTTCAAGACACACCTTATTTAGTTATTTCATGTTTAGATGCCCCATATGACCATACTGATACATGTGACTAACATGAGGAAATATGATTTTTAATAAGTATCTTCTTATTAAGTATTAGTAAGCGCATCAAAGTGTATTCAAAGCTGAATTTTCAGCATCATTACTCCAGTCTTTAGTGTCACATGATCCTTCAAAATGAATTCTAAAATGATTATTTTGATTTATCAGTGTTGAATATTATAGTGCTGTCAATCGAAGAAAAAAAATATATATATATCACAAAATGTTCAGTAATTAATCGTGATTAATTCACCTAACATTAACATTTTTTACATATTTTTATATTTAATATTGTAAATTAATGTACATACAGTATATTTGAAGTATTTGTTTAATGGCATCTTTTTTATGAAATAAGGCATCACCAATACTACGGACGTATATATATATATATATATATATATATATATATATATATATATATATATATATATATATATATATATATATATATATATATATATGTATATATGTATATATATATTAAATTTATCAAATTTTATATTTATATATAATATATTTTATATTGATTTTTAGTTTGGATTTGATTATATATTGAATATATATCAAATTAACATTTAATAAATACATACAATTGCTCATTTATAAAAATACCAGTTCTTCCATGTAGTGTCTAAATTAATATCAGCAATATTGGGTTATAAAAATAATATATGTGTAATATGTAACATACACCGATACGGCATAACATTATGACCTAATATTGTGTTGGTCCGCCTTTTTCTGCCAAAACAGCCCTGACCCGTCGAGGCATGGATTCCACTAGACCCCTGAAGGTGTGCTGTGGTATCTGGCACCAAGATGTTAGCAGCAGATCCTTTAAGTCCTGTAAGTTGCGAGGTGGGGCCACCATGGATCGGACTTGTTTGTTCAGAACATCCCACAGATGCTCGATTGGACTGAGATCTGAGGAATTTTGTGGCCAAGTCAACACCTCAAACTCATTGTTGTGCTCAAACCATGCCTGAAACATTTTTGCTTTGTGGCAGCGCATTATCTGCTGAAAGAGCCACAGACACCAGGGAGTAACGTTTCCATGAAAGGCTGTACATGGTCTGCAGCAATGCTTAGGTAGGTGGTACGTGTCAAAGTAACATCCACATGGATGGCAGGACCCAAGGTTTCCCAGCAGAACATTGCCCAAAGCATCACTGCCTCCGCCGGCTTGCCTTCTTCCCATAGTGCATCTGGTGCCATGTGTTCCCCAGGTAAGCCACGCACACACACCCGGCCATCCACGTGATGGAAAAGAACACATGATTCCTCAGACCAGGCCACCTTCTTCCATTGCTCCGTGGTCCAGTTCTGATGCTCTCGTGCCACTGTTGGTGCTTTCGGCGGTGGACAGGGGTCAGCATGGGCACCCTGACTGGTCAGCGGCTATGCCGCCCCATACACAACAAACTGAGATGCTCTGTGTATTCTGACACCTTTCTATCAGAACCAGCTTTAACTTCTTGAGCAGTTTGAGCTCCAGTAGCTCGTCTGTTTGATCGGACCACACGGGCCAGCCTTTGCTTCCCACGTGCATCAATGAGCCTCGGCCGCCCATGACCCTGTCGCCGGTTCACCACTGTTCCTTCCTTGGAGCACTTTTGATAGAGACTGACCACTGCAGACCGGGAACACCCCACAAGAGCTGCAGTTTTGGAGATGCTCTGACCCAGTCGTCTAGCCATCACAATTTGGCCCTTGTCAAACTCGCTGAAATCCTTGCGCTTGCCCATTTTTCCTGCTTCTAACACATCAACTTTGATGACAAAATGTTCACTTGCAGCCTAATATATCCCACCCACTAACAGGTGATGAAGAGATAATCAGTGTTATTCACTTCACTTGTCAGTGGTCATAATGTTATGCCTGATTGGTGTATATATCATATGTAATAAAACATTTATTTAAAATGAGTCAAAAAACAAAAGATGTGTTCCCGAAAGAATGTGAAGTATCCATACACAGATGCATACCACTGACATACGACTGCGGTTAAGTCTGTTAATATTCATGAATATTGTATGTTTAGCTTAGGGTTAGGTCACTGTGAACACACATCATATAATGGTCAGATTATCAGGTTCAAACAGAGATACATACACAGGGGAAATTAATAACCTCACTGACAAAGGTGAGCTAGTCATAAACAACCCCTTCACCTGCTCTTATTACATTTACTTTTCATAAAGAGAGACTCAACTGTCTCTCAGGACTGCACTTTATGATCTTTTACAATCACTGCAGCTTCCCTCCGCACAGCAGACGCAGACCAACACACAGCGTCTCGTAACAGACCGTGTTTGAATCTCACCGCACATGAGAGTTATGAAGAAACAGCTTTTTATCAGTGTAGCTCATCGAGACCTCACTAATTCTTGAGATATGGGACAAAGGTCCTACAATTTCATTAATCCACTATTAATTAAAAATGTAATATTTTCAAAACAGTACACATTCTGAAAAAAATAATTAAGAATCTAAGTAATAATAATAATAAAAAAAACATATTGAATACAATTACAAGAATACTAGTTCTGCAAATTGACTGTTAATTTGTGACCCTGGAGCACAAAACCAGTCATAAGTCAAACAGTCAACAACACATTGTGTGGGTCAAAATTATCCATTTTTCTTTTATGCCAAGAATCATTAGGATATTAAGAAAAGATCATGTTCCATGAAGATATTTTGTAAATTTCCTACCGTAAACATATCAAAAACTATACATTGCTAAGGATTTCATCAACTTTAAAGGTGATTTTCTCAATATTGAGATTTGTTTTGCACCCTCAGATTCCAGATTTTCAAATAGTTGTATCTCGGCCAAATATTGTCCTATCCTAACAAACCATACATCAATGGAAAGTTTATTTCAGATGATGTATAAATCTTAGGGATGTGACGGTGAGGACAACAACGACGTGTGACAACACGGTATCACCGGCAGGGGCTTTTCAAATCGCTCATTTTAAACCTAAAGTAAAATGCGCACGGCCGCTCGGGCATTCATAACGGAGCGGTCGGAGCAAAGCGAGTGTTCTCAATGAATTCCCATGAAAGTTAGGCTTCCATAGACATGAACTGAAAACACGCCAGACTGGACACGCCCCGTGAATGACAGTGAGGCCGTGAATGAATGACTTTCAGTTTAGAATTAGCGCCAATTCGGGGGCGGGTTGCTTGAATTGTGGGTTCATTAGCCTATTAATCTTTATGAAAAACACAACAATAAAATGGTACAATGACAAACTCCCTTAAATAGAATCCCTTAAAGGTCCCGTTCTTCGTGATCCCACTGTTCAAACTTTAGTTAGTGTGTAATGTTGCTGTTAGAGCATAAATAATACCTGTAAAATTATAAAGCTCAAAGTTCAATGCCAAGCGAGATATTTTATTTAACAGAAGTTCCCTTTCAAAGCCTACAGCGAACGGCTGGCTTGGACTACATCCTGGTACTTCCTTCATTAATGACATCAGTAGAACAGTAGAACAGACTAACCTCCGCCCACAAGAATACGCGCAAAAAGGGGGCGTGGTCTTGTTGCTGTCCCACGTGGAGAAGAGGAAGTGTCGCGTGGAGAAAAGGAATTGTTGTGTTTGAGTGTGTTTGTCGCCATGTCGTCGAGACGCTGTTATTTTCATCCCGGAGTCAAATCACCTTTGTTTGGCTTTCCCAGGGACGCTGTAGAGATCATTGAGCGCATGCATCTCCCCGTTAAGAGGCGTGACCTTTCCGTGCCACGTGCGCTAAGCTGCTGTCGAATCACAACACGGGAACCGCTGGCACAATCAGAACTCGTTACGTATTTCTGAAGGAGGGACTTCATAGAATAAGGAACTCATCAGCCGTTTTTAGGACAGTGTAAAAATCAATCAAAGCTTCAAAAACACAAGAAGAACGGGACCTTTAAATAGGCGCATTTCGCTTTGAAACAAAATCTTCCGCGATCATCGGGTCTGTCAGCTCCTCACCTCTGATGAATGAGTTCTGCTGCGTTTGTGCGGCGACTCTCGTTCGGCTCACGCTGTATTGAGCAGACACATTCGGTTTTTAATTGTAGTGTCTGTTCTCTAACTGATTTAATTACTATAAAAATGAACACGACGGTGGGCAAGAGATGGATAACACCGGCAACACCGACTATCGCCGCAAGCCTAATAAATCTCAATTTCCAGAAATTGACCCGTATGATTGGTTTTGTGGTCCAGGGTCACATTTATTAATATGGCAGATTTATGGAGGCCAATGGATGTTTGTTTATTGCTGTTATTTGCTTATTATAATCCAAATGAAAATGAGACTGGTCTGAGAGAAACTGAGAAATTAGCATTTCCTGAAGGAAGTGCCAGCGTTTGCAAGTCAAAAACAAATCATTTGATGGTGATATATGGGTATATATGTAAGGAAGACCTATCCTAATTTATTATGCAAATGAAAATATTACATAATTTTTCATCTTCAATCATCAATTTCTTAAAGTATAATTCTTATAGTAAAGAATAAAGAGGTAAACCATAGAAAATAATTCTTACTTATAAATAAAAGTAACAAAACCTAAGACTAAAATGATCTATGAAGCAAAGTTTGAATGGAGTCTGCTTAGAATAATAAAATAGGAATTTCAAAACAGCCCTGCCTTGCAAACGCTGTAATAAATGCTGCGATTCAGAGTGATGAGTCATGTTTTACTGACCTGTAACAATTCCATAGTTGGGAGCTTCCAGGATCGCTCCATAAAACTGGATAATGTTTCGATGACTGAGAACACTTAAAATCTCTGCCTGCAAATACAGCCAACGAAAAGTATTGAAACATGACAGATTCAAAACAGGCTCATGATGCATATTCGATATGTGCGTTCTTTCCTAATTTAAAGGAACACTCCACTTTTTTTGAAAATAGGCTCATTTTCCAGCTCCCCTAATGTTAAACAGTTGAGTTTTACCGTTTTCCAATCCATTCAGCCGATCTCCAGGTCTGGCGGTAGCGCAAAAAAATGACCAAATGACTATTTTCAAAAAAAGTGGAGTGTTAATACAAGACGTTTTCATTACAAATGATATTATCAGCATAACCATTTAAGTAAAATGCTCATTTAAAAAAAGCCCGATACTTTTTAATACTTTTTTAATAACTTTTTAAGCAGTTAGTTCCTCCATCAAATTAAAATTTTTAACATAATTTTTTCCCGACCAAATGGTACCATCCCATAGCCATTATGCTTGAAAATCACTATATGTGAAGAACAAAGACAACAATGAATCTAGCACTTAAGTAAATACACTTCACCCCAAAGACAAACACTGCACTCAGCTGAAACTAATATGACTTAATTATGTGACAATTTTCCCTTAAAGACATAGTCTATGAATTTCAGTTCACAAAAGACGCTGTGAGAGCGCACATCTCTCTCCGTAGAGCAGGGGGGAGGCGTAACCGCGCTGGTCGGACTGGAGTCGACACACAGAGAGGCAATTAAAATGATTATCACACTGACAATTAAAGCATGTGTATGAAAAGCTCGGGCGACTCTCACTCCCACCTCTTTTTCAATCTTCAGAAGCTTTTTCACCGCCACCTCTTTGTCCTGCGAGAGCCAGCGAGCGCGATACACGCTCCCGAAACTCCCGCCGCCGCAGTTCTCGTAGAAGAGGATGTCATCGGATTTGATTTGCACAAAGGAGCCGCCCAGAGATGCCATAGCATAATGGCACTTAGAAGCACGCTTCTCTCCTGGAGAACGAAGAAAAGAGGAGAGGATGAGAGGAGAATGAGGGACGAGGCTGTTGTGATTTGATCTGCCACTGAGAGAACTGCTCACTTTAATGAACACACACACACGCGCACACACACACACACACACACACACACACAAACGCTGTGAGCTGTCAGACAGTCTCCGCTCACTTACACTAACAAGTTTTGCTTGAGTGTCACAGGCTGGTGTGAACTTAATATTTGGCGCAGTGTTTATGTGTTCTTGTGACAGTTTGCATGCCTGTCTAGCTGCATAAGTTTATCACGGTGATATATTTAAATCAGCAAGCTTCATTTAATGGCAGAAATCACAAAGTTTGGCATTTGATCAACAAGTATACTGACAATGCCATACCTGCCAACTTTTCAAAAAACCTTGGAGTGAGATTTTGTCAGGGGAGATCAAAATTATGCCGCACACGCAGCCACACAAGTTGGTGGCTCAGATATCAAAGAATTGGACTTAATTTGATGTTGTACCCATGTATACCCTGCATTCTGGTGGTTTGTGGGGAGGCCCAAAGCCGTTGATATGGGCAGCCCACTGGAGATGGACAATACTGGTTACATTCTGTGAAGCAGACATAGCTGAAGGTCCACCCCCAGGAAATGTTGGATTAAGTAGATGTGATTTCCTGCATTCTAGTGGGTTTTGGGGTGGTCTGCTAAAGATGTGCAATACCTGAACTTATACTGATTCATGTTCGGCATCATTGCAGAGCCTTCTAGACTTGAGCTAAACATTCAACCAGAAAACTTTTGTTGTGCCTAAATGACTTATTAATAGACCAGTGTTTAAGGTTGATTGATATCTTGATTAGAATGGATTCTTCATGTATTGTGCTAGTTTAGCCATTATAATGTTTGGATCTACACAAAAACACATGGTTCACGGTTCTTGAATTTCAGACACAGTATTCAAGGACTGGCAATTATGTGAAAACAAACATTGGTCTTAGAAAGTGCTTAAATTAACCAAAGTTTAAGGCCCGGTTTCACAAACAGGGCTTAGACTAAGCTAGGATTAGTCCTTAGTTCAATTAGGGCATTTGAGTAGCTATTGTTAACATACCTTAGAAAAAAACATTACTGGTGTGAATGTTGAGTCAAAACAATGGCAATGATATATTTTAAGTTTTGTCAGTGCAAGTTGCTTTCAGTTAAAACGGCTCAAACATGCATTTTAGTCTAGGACTAGCTTAAGCCTTGTCTGTGAAACCAGGGGTAAGAGTAGTTAAAGAAGAGAAACCGACATATCTTAACTGGATTATGCTCATTTGCACTGCCGACTGTATTTACAGTAACAATGTTTACAATTGCATTTTGCACCGTACTTCTAACTGTAATATGCAACCACTTTCCACTGCACTTTTACACTTTCTTTCGGATAGCTCTGTCCATAATTTATTGCACTACCCTAATCCACTGCTATATTCCTCATATTAGCCTAACATATTATTGTATACCTCTATCTGTAAAATTCTGTTTATAGTAATAGCCATCTGTATATTATATTCATAGTACATATTCACCTGTAAATTCTGTTTATAGTAATAGCCATCTGTATATTTATTCACTGTACATATTCACCTGTAAATTCAGTTCTGTTTATAGTAATAACCATCTCTCTATTTATACATATTTATATATATTCAGTACATTTCCATGTCCTGCACTTACGCAACCACTGTATATCCTGCACTTGCTGCTATTGCACTTCTGGTTAGACCTAAACTGCATTTCGTTGCCTTGTACTTGTACTTGTGTAATGACAATAAAGTTGAATCTAATCTAATATTTCTGCTTTTTCATTCGGGGAGTCTGCTGCCGAATTCAGACGAATGCAAAAGAAAAAACCCTATTTTTACACAGCTTACAGTGTTGTAAATGGTTGTTAACTGTTGGATTGATAAGCTATGTGCATTCAAATACTGTAGAATAATAATGTATCTAGAATATTATATAACCATATTTTAAATAAATGTACAATTTATCATTTTGACTCCTAATTTAACATTTTCCCTGTTCTTAAAAATTGTTTAAATTCAGTTATGTGATTGCAAAACAGGGTGATTTTTGAGAATTTAAGCTTTCGAATAATACCTATAATGATTAGGCATACTTAAAACTTGGTTTGAATAAATAGTCTATATTGATGTTTATTAAACACACAAGCTAATTTATGACTCATTTTATAATTTATTTATTTTGATGGCTGATTGGTTTATGGTTTATGATTTATTTCCAATGAACTTGTCTATAATGAGTTCACTGTTTTCATTAAAAGCTGAGCAATGTGTCTGTAGGATTCTCTGATGATAATATTAACGATGTTAAAATAATGTTAAGATCTTTAACCAATTTTTTTGCAGAAAAAGCATATGCAGAATTATCTACCATTAATGATAAACTAAACCTTATAAAATCCTCTGCTTCACTCTATTGCAGATATAGATAATCATACATGCACGCGTATAACTACGGTTACAGACGCACAGGCAACATTTGAATGTTCACAAAGCGCGTTCACGACCGGCTTTGACAGTTCAAAAACGTATAGCGGCCCATAGAAACAGTCGCTAGTGAGGCATCTACTTATAGATATCTGTGGACAGCAACACATAGGGTTCAGTGGCGCTCGGGGAGTTTGAAAAGAACGAACGAGTCTCGGTCCAAGATCGGAATTTTTTTTTTGTTTTTTTTTGCGTGAGACATTGGATGTGTGGCGTGAGTGTGTGTGAAAGCAGGCAAAACCGTGTGTCACACGGTGAAAGCGTGAGAGTTGGCAGCTGGGCAATGCATCGCTGCATCTTACACTAATATTCCTCATATCTGCAATCAGACCACACGACACATGATGATCCACACACCAGGGCCGTAACCACCACAGACATTGAGGGGGACAAATCCCCCCAATAATTAGAAATTAGGGGTGTAACGGTACACAAAACTGACGGTTCGGTACGTACCTCGGTTTTGAAGTCCCGGTTCGGTACGGATTCGGTACAGCAGTTTTACAAAATTGCTTTTTATTAATTTTTATTCAACAGTGGTTTAATGAAAAAAATTGTGTCTGTCCTTAAATGAATTAAATTATAACTAAAAGTTTCTTAAAGATAATGCTGTAAACTATATAGGGAGCCCTTACTTACATATAGCTATTAAAGATTAACAACAGAGCCCAAACTATTAGCCTAAATTCAGTTGCTGTTTATTTTTAGATATAATAATCAACACTCATAAGCTTCACATAAGGCAGTTTTTGCATTAACTTCTAAATCTAATTATTTTTATTCGTTGTTGAAATATAATCATTTAGTGGCTGTAATTTTCATGACAGGTTTATTTAAACATACATTAAATAAACAAGACATCACTAACAGGCTAAGTAGTATATAATGAATATATAACGGCTAATATAATGAATATAACGGCTAATATAGTGCATGTATTCAGTGAAAGAGTTGATTTCTCTAGTGAGCTACAGCTGTGGACACTGAATGACTTCTGAGTAAACGTGATTCTGCATGACATTGTTTACAAGCTGTTTTATTGTCTTTCCGCGGTAGAAACACAGATGGAGCGATTACACGACATATGATACATTTCGATAAGTTGTAATGTATCCTCAGCATACCTTAAGATGTATTAATTTATGTTTATTCTTTAGGAAGAGATGATCGCATTGACTCGCGCGCCGCCGCTTTAAGTTGAACTGATACGCGTCTATCAGTCACGTCACATTAAAGAGTGTTAAAACGGCATTTATCGTTTGAATTTCGTGATAAAATGGACTGAATACTTAATATGTTCGTGTGGGAACTCGGATTGAAGTGTGTTCCGCGCTTACAACAAGCCGACTGTGAACTGTTAAAGACTACATTCATAACCGTTCGGTACACGCGTGCACCGTACCGAAAGCCCTGTACCGAAACGGTTCAATACGAATACGTGTACCGTTACACCCCTATTAGAAATGGTCAAATTGTCCCCCCAATATTTGAAAATCTTGCACTGCTCTCCTGCACTACATTATGCGGCGCTCTGTATGTTATGCTGCGTTCACACTGGATGCGAATAGAGCGTCAAATTCGCGTCTGCCGCGTCTAGTTTGACGCGTGAACATTTTGAATCCATTCGTGCGTCCGCGGAGAATTGGATGCGCATAGAAATTGAGCGTTTGAAGCTAAATTGACGCGCGTTCAAGGAACTCCAGGAGAAATATGTCATAAAACACCACCCTGCCTCTTTTCATTTTCATTAAAAATATATATTAAGCATTAATAGCCACACAAATGTGGTCCAGGCAACTCCTACATTATCATCACTGCATGTATATTTAAATATCCTTAAAAAATAAAGTTATGAACAATGAGTTAAATGAAATAAATAAATTGTCACAAAAAAACTTTGGAAAGGCTTGGTCCAATATTGATTATTTTGGATATATATCAGGTACAATACATGGCAAATTTTGGAATGTAAAACATATCTCGCGATAAATCTAAAATCTAAAACAAATTTGGGAAAACAAATCTCTTAATTAATGCTGTAAACTGGGAGTCAGTTGTGCTATAATATTAAAGGTAAAAATTAACCGATTTGTACAAACACTTAAAGGTGCCCTAGCATAAAAATTGAATTAACCTTGCCATAGTTAAATAACAGGAGTTCAGTGCATGTAAATCACATACAGTGAGTCTGAAACGTTTGTGAAAAACACCACAGAAAAATAGGCAAATCTCAACGTAACACCGAGAATGATGCAATCCACAGGATCATTAATATGTACGCCCCCAACATTTGCATATGCAAGCACATGTTCACTGTCAGGCGAAACTGCGCAGCCGTATCATCTAGAGTTATGCAGGCAAACAAGCGTCACGTGAGGATAGCGAACATGGCAGATCATGGAAACAAATGTTATGTTCCAGGCTGTGCAGGGGATGTGAAGACGTTTCATACTCTTCCCACAGATAAAACATGTCAACAGGCATGGTTGATGTTTATTTATAATCGGATACCGCGACAATTTAATTCAAAGTTGTTCGATTGCTCAGCCCATTTCACCACGGACAGTTTTTCAAACCTGGGACAATATCAAGCAGGCTTTGCTCAGCGTCTGACACTGAAGAAAGGGGCAATTCCAACCATATACCTGCAAGCAGTGATTTTATCCACTTCTTGACTGTCTAAATAATTTCTGATTAAATTGAAAGCTTCTTAGAGAGACAACATTAACGATAATATTCCTGTTGTTGTCTAGATCCAACGCAAGATGCTAGTACAGTAACAATAGGATAATCCAAGTAGCTTACATAACTAAATGGCTAAATAAATCGACTTTTAAATCAGTACTCTACTGTCAAACTCAAACATTACTGTACAAACAACATATTTAAGCGCTACCCAGTTCAGTTTGTGATTCAAAGTGAAGAAGCTATCATTGCAAAATCATACAGGGACACCATTACAATAATTCAAATTTTTACAATGCTAAAAAAGTTGTGACTGCTGATGTGTATATTTAATGCTATATGCTAGTTCTCGTTTAGGCTGAAGTTCTGGTATGGACGTAATGATTTTGCAGGTTCCTAATTAAAATAAAGACATAACTTACCATTCAGAAGCGTTAATTTCCAATCTCAAAACATGTTGTTGTTCCTCAAAATCTGCATCTTCGTCAGAAACAGGCTCAAACATATAAGGTTGAATGCCTAATCTCGCCATCGTCATGACGGTCAGCTATCATTGAGCCGCGCAGTGAAACAGCCAATCAGAGCAGAACTCTGCATTAATATTCATGACCCTTCCAAATAATAATAATAATAAGTTTATTTTATATAGCGCCTTTCTCAAACCCAAGGTCGCTTAACATAGTAGAAGGAAACAGACAAACAAAATAATATCAATAACAATACAACAAAACCAGCTGTGTATGGAGCTATGTGTTGGGTGTAGAAGAGAAGTGATCATTAAACAAAAAGGTCTTGAGATGTGCTTTGAAGAGGGTAAGAGATGGACAGTCACGAAGAGGTTGGGGGAGGGAGTTCCAGAATTTGGGGGCCAAGGCACTGAAGGACCTGCCACCCTGAGTGGAGAGTCTGGTACGGGGGATGACAAATAAATAAGGCAAAAATAGACCATTTCATCCTGGGGAAGATTTCTAGAGTTGTAAATGGACCTGTAAAACCTTATCTGGACAATTCTTGACCTTAAATAAGGCATATACCCTCTATGTAGATACCAGAGAACAATTTAAAATGTTGTTTCAAATCATTCTAGGGCACCTTTACATTACACTAAATTACATGATGTTTTTTATAATAATAAAGTTATAATATTAACTTTACAAATTAAATAATCATATACATATTTTTTTTTAATAAATGGTGGCTGTCATAAAAACTTGCCAGGTTAATTCAAACATGCACTAAATATTGAAGAACATTACAAAATACAAATTATAATGAATATGGAATATGGTGCATATATTTAGCAAAATGCTCCTCTCTAGAGTCAATTTTTCTGGCTGACTATTGAGTTTATGGACACTGGATATGTTTTTTTCTGAGGTAAATGTGACGTTACATGACATTGTTTACAAGCTGTTTTACCGAGGCCTTTCCGCGTTTGAAACACTGATCGAGTGATTCCATGTGACATGATACGTGTTTCGGTAAGTTGTACTGTATCTTTTAACACACGTTCAGATGTTCATTCATGTTTATTTTGCACTGTAACTGGTATTAAATTTTAAGGCGGAAGAGAAGATCCGTTCACGTGCGCTGCTCGCGGCCGCTTCTCTAGAGCTGAGCTGCGCCAAAGCGATCTCACGCCACATCGCCAAAACGGTATTTATGTTTTTGAATTTCATAATAAAATGGACGTAATTTGAAATCCGAGACTTTGTTTTATATCAATAGTAACAAAGCACAAAGAGTTTTGTTATTTAATGGATGTGAGGCTACAATGCTCCGTTCATTCATTAACTGAAAACCTCTTCTCCATTTTGAATGTCTTGCACTGCTGCTCGCGTCGCGTTGGTTACATTCAAAAGCACACAGTATCGATACGGCAGCCACGCATCGTCAGGAGTTCATGACGATGTATCGATATTCTGAGCACAGCCCTACGGCACAGTGTCCCAGCTTTGTGCTTTGTGACAGGAGGGACATCATGTCTTTTTCACTCCATCAGGGAGCGGAAGTTACAATAGTAACCAAGTCGTTCCCTATCTGTCAATCACTTCAACGTGTTATTGATGACTGACACTAGGTGTCCACGGGGAAGTTCACTATATATGGAGCACCTAGCCCAAGTATGCAGGCTAACCTGAAAAAGGCATGCATCACGAGTACTGGGCCTGATGTCGAATTCTTCAACCGAATCAACTACCAAGGGTGCTGGTGGAAAACTTGCATCCAGTGTTCATTTTTTTCACTGACGAAAACGAGACGATAACTAAATAAAAACTAGTGTTGGATGACAAAAACTATAACGAAAATCAACTGTCATTTTCATCAACAAATAAAAACGAGACGAAAATGTTAGGGAGGGACGATTAGGGAAGAGATCCAGTCAGAACTGATGTCGTGTGTCACAGATGCGCACATTTGATTTGGACTGATCTAACCGCTGGAGAACACGGCCTCACGCATCCCCAATCCAGCGCTCCAGAGCGGCTCACAATCAATGAATAACACACATTTATGCCAGGCAATTGTTTATGAACTAATGCTGAAGAATAAAGACAATGTTTACTTTACAATGTTTATATAGTAATGTGTTTTAGACGGTTGTAACAATGCATATTTTATCTCCTCATCTCTGAACTTGAATGAGCTCCTGCAACTGCAATAGTAAGGCGCATTTCAAAATAAGAGTCCCAGTGTATTTCCAGCTGGTTTATAATTAAAAGTCATGCATGATATATTTGTTTTTGCTTACACAATAAACTATATTTAATTTAATTCCCATTTAATTCATAGTCAGAAGGAAATACCAGTATTTGACACACATTAAATAAAGTATCAGGGTTATAATAGTTCACTAAAACCATTTTTAAAAAATCTTTGTTACTTGAAATTAAATAAATGTTAACTTAAAATAAAAATAAAAATAAACAAACTTATTTGAAGCTTTAGCTTAACATGATATACTAACTTAAAAAAATACAAAGTTATAAAAACTATATAGATGTTTTTAAAAACAAACAAAAAAGTGAATTGAGCTCTTTCGTCTATTTTTAATGTCAAAAACAAGATGATGTCAAAATGTCAGTTCAAGTGACAGTCGGTTATGTAATGCTTAAATGCTTAATGTATTACAATTGAACTAAACTCATTCGATTTTAGGAGACTAAATCTACTGTAGATTAAGTCGACTAAAATCTTATGATATTTAGTCAACTAAAACTAGACTAAAACTAAAAACAATTCAGGTGACTAAAATATGACTAAAACTAAATGGCATTTTAGTCAAAAGACTATGACTAAAACTAAATCAAAATATGCTGTCAAAATTAACACTGCGTGCATCAAGGGTTTGCTAATCCAGGGATATCACATGGACAAAACCCCCCCCAAAAAACGCATGTTATCACCTCAGGGAGAGGAAGGCGCTTTGTGCAAGTGGAACACCCGGTCCATTGTCTGTAACTGGTCGTACCCAAAAGCACACAGGACGAAACTGGCTCAACCTGGAGACTATAAAATCTCACAAAGGCATTGAGTGTCTCTCTACAGTTAGAGAGGCGCAGTTTGTGTAGCCCGGGTGGGGTCTCAAGACTATGTGAGAGCATGCTGAACCGAAATCAAGGCATGTTATGTTGGCAGAGAACACCTGCAGGTCCCCAACCCTCGTGATGGAAGTCAGCATTGTCTGGAGGGCTGTATTCAAAGAGAGGGCACTTAGGTCTACTGACTTCAAGGACTCAAAACGAGCTCTCTGTAGCCCCAGCAAACATCTTGAACGGGAGCTTGTGCAGGGCCCGATGGGGGCGATAAGAAAGCATACTTTTCTCAATGGCTCAAAATATCAGAGGAGTTCGGGGCTCCCAGGTGCGACCCCTAGTGTCAGTCATCAACACCACCTCAAAGTGACTGACAGAATATTACAGTTTGCACTTTGCAAGTTAGTTCACCCAAAAATGTTCATTCTGTCATCATTAACTCACCCTCATGTCGTTCCAAACCTGTAAGACTTTTGTTCATCTTCAGAACAACAATGAATCTGAGCGAATTCTGTCCCTCCATTGACAGCTATGCAACTACTACTTTAACGCTTTAAAAATTCATAAAAAGATCTTAGAAATAATCCATATGAATTGAGTTATTTAGTCCAAATATTCTGAAGAAATACAATCACTTTATATGATGAATAGATTGAATTTAAGCTTTAATTAATATATAAACATTCATCAGTAAACGGAAGCTCAAGCATGTTTGCAGCACGTTTGAGCTTCCTCAAGAACCAATGAGGTTCATTCTTGTGTTACGCAGCACGTTTGAGCTTCAGCAAGAACCAATGAGGTTCATTCTCGTGTTAAGCAGCACATTTGAGCTTCAGCAAGAACCAATGAGGTTCATTCTTGTGTTACGCAGCACGTTTGAGTTTCAGCAAGAACCAATGAGGTTCATTCTTGTGTAACGCAGCATGTTTGAGCTTCAGCAAGAACCAATGAGGTTCATTCTTGTGTTACGCAGCACGTTTGAGCTTCAGCAAGAACCAATGAGATTCATTCTTGTGTTACGCAGCACGTTTGAGCTTCAGCAAGAACCAATGAGATTCATTCTTGTGTTACGCAGCACGTTTGAGCTTCAGCAAGAACCAATGAGGTTCATTCTCGTGTTACGCAGCACATTTGAGCTTCTGAAAGAACCAATGAGGTTCATTCCTGTGTTACGCAGCACGTTTGAGCTTCAGCAAGAACCAATGAGGTTCATTCTCGTGTTACGCAGCACGTTTGAGCTTCCACAAGAACCAATGAGGTTCATTCTCGTGTTAGGCAGCACATTTGAGCTTCTGAAAGAACCAATGAGGTTCATTCTCGTGTTACGCAGCACGTTTGAGCTTCCACAAGAACCAATGAGGTTCATTCTTGTGTTACGCAGCACGTTTGAGCTTCAGCAAGAACCAATGAGGTTCATTCTCGTGTTACGCAGCACGTTTGAGCTTCAGCAAGAACCAATGAGGTTCATTCTCGTGTTACGCAGCACGTTTGAGCTTCCACAAGAACCAATGAGGTTCATTCTCGTGTTACGCAGCACATTTGAGCTTCTGAAAGAACCAATGAGGTTCATTCTCGTGTTACGCAGCACATTTGAGCTTCTGAAAGAACCAATGAGGTTCATTCCTGTGTTACGCAGCACGTTTGAGCTTCAGCAAGAACCAATGAGGTTCATTCTCGTGTTACGCAGCACGTTTGAGCTTCAGCAAGAACCAATGAGGTTCATTCTCGTGTTACGCAGCACGTTTGAGCTTCCACAAGAACCAATGAGGTTCATTCTCGTGTAACGCAGCACATTTGAGCTTCCACAAGAACCAATGAGGTTCATTCTTGTGTTACGCAGCACGTTTGAGCTTCCACAAGAACCAATGAGGTTCATTCCTGTGTTACGCAGCACGTTTGAGCTTCCACAAGAACCAATGAGGTTCATTCTCGTGTTACGCAGCACGTTTGAGCTTCAGCAAGAACCAATGAGGTTCATTCTCGTGTTACGCAGCACGTTTGAGCTTCCACAAGAACCAATGAGGTTCATTCTCGTGTTACGCAGCACGTTTGAGCTTCAGCAAGAACCAATGAGGTTCATTCTCGTGTTACGCAGCACGTTTGAGCTTCAGCAAGAACCAATGAGGTTCATCCTCGTGTTACGCAGCACGTTTGAGCTTCCACAAGAACCAATGAGGTTCATTCTCGTGTTACGCAGCACATTTGAGCTTCTGAAAGAACCAATGAGGTTCATTCTCGTGTTACGCAGCACGTTTGAGCTTCAGCAAGAACCAATGAGGTTCATTCTGGTGTTACGCAGCACGTTTGAGCTTCCACAAGAACCAATGAGGTTCATTCTTGTGTTACGCAGCACGTTTGAGCTTCAGCAAGAACCAATGAGGTTCATTCTCGTGTTACGCAGCACGTTTGAGCTTCCACAAGAACCAATGAGGTTCATTCTCGTGTTACGCAGCACGTTTGAGCTTCAGCAAGAACCAATGAGGTTCATTCTCATGTTACGCAGCAAGTTTGAGCTTCAGCAAGAACCAATGAGGTTCATTCTCGTGTTACGCAGCACGTTTGCGCTTCAGCAAGAACCAATGAGGTTCATTCTCCTGTTACGCAGCAAGTTTGAGCTTCTCAAGAACCAATGAGGTTCATTCTTGTGTTACGCAGCACATTTGAGCTTCCGCAAGAACCAATGAGGTTCATTCTTGTGTTATGCAGCACGTTTGAGCTTCAGCAAGAACCAATGAGGTTCATTCTCGTGTTACGCAGCACGTTTGAGCTTCAGCAAGAACCAATGAGGTTCATTCTTGTGTTACGCAGCACGTTTGAGCTTCAGCAAGAACCAATGAGGTTCATTCTCGTGTTACGCAGCACGTTTGAGCTTCAGCAAGAACCAATGAGGTTCATTCTCGTGCTACGCAGCACGTTTGAGCTTCAGCAAGAACCAATGAGGTTCATTCTTGTGTTACGCAGCACGTTTGAGCTTCAACAAGAACCAATGAGGTTCATTCTCGTGTTACGCAGCACATTTGAGCTTCCACAAGAACCAATGAGGTTCATTCTCGTGTTACGCAGCACATTTGAGCTTCCACAAGAACCAATGAGGTTCATTCTCGTGTTACGCAGCACATTTGAGCTTCCGCAAGAACCAATGAGGTTCATTCTCGTGTTACGCAGCACGTTTGAGCTTCCACAAGAACCAATGAGGTTCATTCTCGTGTTACGCAGCACGTTTGAGCTTCCACAAGAACCAATGAGGTTCATTCTCGTGTAACGCAGCACATTTGAGCTTCCACAAGAACCAATGAGGTTCATTCTTGTGTTACGCAGCACGTTTGAGCTTCCACAAGAACCAATGAGGTTCATTCTCGTGTTACGCAGCACGTTTGAGCTTCCACAAGAACCAATGAGGTTCATTCTCGTGTAACGCAGCACATTTGAGCTTCCACAAGAACCAATGAGGTTCATTCTCGTGTTACGCAGCACGTTTGAGCTTCAGCAAGAACCAATGAGGTTCATTCTCGTGTTACGCAGCACGTTTGAGCTTCAGCAAGAACCAATGAGGTTCATTCTCGTGTTACGCAGCACGTTTGAGCTTCCACAAGAACCAATGAGGTTCATTCTTGTGTTACGCAGCACGTTTGAGCTTCAGCAAGAACCAATGAGGTTCATTCTCATGTTACGCAGCAAGTTTGAGCTTCAGCAAGAACCAATGAGGTTAATTCTCGTGTTACGCAGCACGTTTGAGCTTCAGCAAGAACCAATGAGGTTCATTCTCGTGTTACGCAGCAAATTTGAGCTTCTCAAGAACCAATGAGGTTCATTCTCGTGTTACGCAGCACGTTTGAGCTTCCGCAAGAACCAATGAGGTTCATTCTCGTGTAACGCAGCACGTTTGAGCTTCAGCAAGAACCAATGAGGTTCATTCTCGTGTTACGCAGCACGTTTGAGCTTCAGCAAGAACCAATGAGGTTCATTCTCGTGTTACGCAGCACGTTTGAGCTTCAGCAAGAACCAATGAGGTTCATTCTCATGTTACGCAGCAAGTTTGAGCTTCTGCAAGAACCAATGAGGTTCATTCTCGTGTTACGCAGCACGTTTGAGCTTCAGCAAGAACCAATGAGGTTCATTCTCGTGTTACGAAGCACGTTTGAGTTTCAGCAAGAACCAATGAGGTTCATTCTCGTGTTACGCAGCACATTTGAGCTTCCACAAGAACCAATGAGGTTCATTCTCGTGTTACGCAGCACATTTGAGCTTTTGCAAGAACCAATGAAGTTCATTCTCGTGTTACGCAGCACATTTGAGCTTCTGCAAGAACCAATGAGGTTCATTCTCGTGTTACGCAGCACGTTTGAGTTTCAGCAAGAACCAATGAGGTTCATTCTCGTGTTACGCAGCACATTTGAGCTTCCACAAGAACCAATGAGGTTCATTCTTGTGTTACGCAGCACGTTTGAGCTTCAGCAAGAACCAATGAGGTTCATTCTTGTGTTACGCAGCACGTTTGAGCTTCAGCAAGAACCAATGAGGTTCATTCTCGTGTTACGCAGCACGTTTGAGCTTCAGCAAGAACCAATGAGGTTCATTCTTGTGTTACGCAGCACGTTTGAGCTTCAGCAAGAACCAATGAGGTTCATTCTTGTGTTACGCAGCACATTTGAGCTTCTTCAAGAACCAATGAGGTTCATTCTCGTGTTACGCAGCATGTTTGAGCTTCAGCAAGAACCAATGAGGTTCATTCTAGTGTTACGCAGCACGTTTGAGCTTCAGCAAGAACCAATGAGGTTCATTCTTGTGTAACGCAGCACGTTTGAGCTTCAGCAAGAACCAATGAGGTTCATTCTCGTGTTACGCAGCAAGTTTGAGCTTCAGCAAGAACCAATGAGGTTCATTCTTGTGTTACGCAGCACATTTGAGCTTCCGCAAGAACCAATGAGGTTCATTCTCGTGTAACGCAGCACGTTTTAGCTTCAGCAAGAACCAATGAGGTTCATTCTTGTGTTACGCAGCACGTTTGAGCTTCAGCAAGAACCAATGAGGTTCATTCTTGTGTTACGCAGCACATTTGAGCTTCCGCAAGAACCAATGAGGTTCATTCTCGTGTAACGCAGCACGTTTGAGCTTCAGCAAGAACCAATGAGGTTCATTCTCGTGCTACGCACACGTTTGAGCTTCAGCAAGAACCAATGAGGTTCATTCTTGTGTTACGCAGCACGTTTGAGCTTCAGCAAGAACCAATGAGGTTCATTCTCGTGTTACGCAGCACATTTGAGCTTCCACAAGAACCAATGAGGTTCATTCTTGTGTTACGCAGCACGTTTGAGCTTCAGCAAGAACCAATGAGGTTCATTCTCGTGTTACGCAGCAAGTTTGAGCTTCAGCAAGAACCAATGAGGTTCATTCTTGTGTTACGCAGCACATTTGAGCTTCCGCAAGAACCAATGAGGTTCATTCTCGTGTAACGCAGCACGTTTGAGCTTCAGTAAGAACCAATGAGGTTCATTCTCGTGTTACGCAGCAAGTTTGAGCTTCAGCAAGAACCAATGAGGTTCATTCTTGTGTTACGCAGCACATTTGAGCTTCCGCAAGAACCAATGAGGTTCATTCTCGTGTAACGCAGCACGTTTGAGCTTCAGCAAGAACCAATGAGGTTCATTCTCGTGCTACGCACACGTTTGAGCTTCAGCAAGAACCAATGAGGTTCATTCTTGTGTTACGCAGCACGTTTGAGCTTCAGCAAGAACCAATGAGGTTCATTCTCGTGTTACGCAGCACATTTGAGCTTCCACAAGAACCAATGAGGTTCATTCTTGTGTAACGCAGCACGTTTGAGCTTCAGCAAGAACCAATGAGGTTCATTCTCGTGTTACGCAGCAAGTTTGAGCTTCAGCAAGAACCAATGAGGTTCATTCTTGTGTTACGCAGCACATTTGAGCTTCCGCAAGAACCAATGAGGTTCATTCTCGTGTAACGCAGCACATTTGAGCTTCAGCAAGAACCAATGAGGTTCATTCTCGTGTTACGCAGCACATTTGAGCTTTTGCAAGAACCAATGAAGTTCATTCTCGTGTTACGCAGCACATTTGAGCTTCCACAAGAACCAATGAGGTTCATTCTCGTGTTACGAAGCACGTTTGAGTTTCAGCAAGAACCAATGAGGTTCATTCTCGTGTTACGCAGCACATTTGAGCTTCCACAAGAACCAATGAGGTTCATTCTCGTGTTATGCAGCACATTTGAGCTTTTGCAAGAACCAATGAAGTTCATTCTCGTGTTACGCAGCACATTTGAGATTCTGCAAGAACCAATGAGGTTCATTCTCGTGTTACGCAGCACGTTTGAGTTTCAGCAAGAACCAATGAGGTTCATTCTCGTGTTACGCAGCACGTTTGAGCTTCCGCAAGAACCAATGAGGTTCATTCTTGTAGGGCTGTAATCTCCCAGTCGATTAGTCGATTATTAGTCGATACGTTCTGGCTCGACCAAAATTCTGATTGGTCGATTTTTTGCCGCGTTCATTTCATCAGTTTTGCCGCGCCGCGTTCATTTCATCAGGTGGAAAGCACTAATTGCTAATGGGGGTGTTTTGAGAGCACCCCTGTTTCACAGGTAACAGTCTGTCTTCAGAACACCCCCATTGTTTTCACTTCTTTTGGATTAGCCCAACCCGCTGGCGAAGAGTCTCTCGCGGGTCCTTTGTGTTTCATTCCCCGCTGGGCTGCTGGCTCAAACGCACGCCCATAGCGGTAAACTTGAGGAACGTACATCAACATACACATGAGGGGAAGCGTCACAACACCGCGCTATAAGTGGATCTGTACTGTCAGTTTTGCCGCGTTCATTTCATCAGTTTTGCCGCGCCGCGTTCATTTAATCAGGTGGAGAGCACTAATTGCTAATGGGGGTGTTTTCAGAGCACCCCTGTTTCACAGGTAACAGTCTGTCTTCAGAACACCCCCATTGTTTCACTTATTTTGGATTAGCCCAACCCGCTGGAGAGAGAGACAGATTGAAGAAGGCTAGTTTTCTTGTATATTATTTATTTAATTGTGAGAGCGTTGTTTCTGCTCTTGATCTGGCTTGTTTAATAAATATTTCTTTTTTATTAAAGTGGACGTGCCTTTTGTGTTTAAGAGTAAAAGCTTTAAGTTAATAGTCTATTCGTGTCTCTGCCGCGAAGCTGAGCTCATATGTTTGAGCTTCACAGAGCGGCTGCAATGAGTGTCTGTCAGTTATTATAATACATATGACAAAAACAATTGTCTAAATTATGTTGCATATTCCTCAAAAGTTCTTGTGATGATATCTAGTTGACAACACATAGTGCTATATTTTCGGAAGCTCTCAGGTGCATGCGATGCGACGCTGTCAGAGCCACAGACTCGTGTGTCAGACTCATTTCAGTGCTAAATAATCAGCTCAAAAACTATTTAATATACTGCAATTAGCCTACTAGTTTTTTATGTTTATTTATAATTAATTTAGTGAGACAACAAGGCTACCAAGTACTGCGCACAGTGTGCAGCTTATTCATTTAAGGTTTTTTTTTCCTAACGTTATTTTAGTCGATTTTTAGTCGAAAATTTCAGGACTTCAGTCGACCAAGATTTTCTTTGGTTGATTACAGCCCTACATTCTTGTGTTACGCAGCACATTTGAGCTTCTGCAAGAACCAATGAGGTTCATTCTTGTGTTACGCAGCACATTTGAGCTTCTGCAAGAACCAATGAGGTTCATTCTCGTGTTACGCAGCACATTTGAGCTTCCGCAAGAACCAACGAGGTTCATTCTTGTGTTACGCAGCATGTTTGAGCTTCAGCAAGAACCAATGAGGTTCATTCTTGTGTAACGCAGCACGTTTGAGCTTCAGCAAGAACCAATGAGGTTCATTCTCGTGTTACGCAGCACATTTGAGCTTCCGCAAGAACCAATGAGGTTCATTCTTGTGTTACGCAGCACATTTGAGCTTCTGCAAGAACCAATGAGGTTCATTCTTGTGTTACGCAGCACATTTGAGCTTCTGCAAGAACCAATGAGGTTCATTCTCGTGTTACGCAGCACATTTGAGCTTCCGCAAGAACCAACGAGGTTCATTCTTGTGTTACGCAGCATGTTTGAGCTTCAGCAAGAACCAATGAGGTTCATTCTTGTGTAACGCAGCACGTTTGAGCTTCAGCAAGAACCAATGAGGTTCATTCTCGTGTTACGCAGCACATTTGAGCTTCTGCAAGAACCAATGAGGTTCATTCTTGTGTTACGCAGCACATTTGAGCTTCTGCAAGAACCAATGAGGTTCATTCTCGTGTTACGCAGCACATTTGAGCTTCCGCAAGAACCAATGAGGTTCATTCTTGTGTTACGCAGCACATTTGAGCTTCTGCAAGAACCAATGAGGTTCATTCTTGTGTTACGCAGCACATTTGAGCTTCTGCAAGAACCAATGAGGTTCATTCTCGTGTTACGCAGCACATTTGAGCTTCCGCAAGAACCAACGAGGTTCATTCTTGTGTTACGCAGCACATTTGAGCTTCTGCAAGAACCAATGAGGTTCATTCTTGTGTTACGCAGCACATTTGAGCTTCTGCAAGAACCAATGAGGTTCATTCTCGTGTTACGCAGCACATTTGAGCTTCTGCAAGAACCAATGAGGTTCACTCTCTTGTTACGCAGCACATTTGAGCTTCTGCAAGACCAATGAGGTTCATTCTCGTGTTACGCAGCACATTTGAGCTTCAGCAAGAACCAATGAGGTTCATTCTTGTGTTACGCAGCACATTTGAGCTTCTGCAAGAACCAATGAGGTTCATTCTCGTGTTACGCAGCACATTTGAGCTTCCGCAAGAACCAATGAGGTTCATTCTTGTGTTACGCAGCACATTTGAGCTTCCGCAAGAACCAACGAGGTTCATTCTTGTGTTACGCAGCATGTTTGAGCTTCAGCAAGAACCAATGAGGTTCATTCTTGTGTTACGCAGCACATTTGAGCTTCTGCAAGAACCAATGAGGTTCATTCTCGTGTTACGCAGCACATTTGAGCTTCCGCAAGAACCAATGAGGTTCATTCTTGTGTAACGCAGCACGTTTGAGTTTCAGCAAGAACCAATGAGGTTCATTCTCGTGTTACGCAGCACATTTGAGCTTCCGCAAGAACCAATGAGGTTCATTCTTGTGTTACGCAGCACGTTTGAGCTTCAGCAAGAACCAATGAGGTTCATTCTTGTGTTACGCAGCACATTTGAGCTTCTGCAAGAACCAATGAGGTTCATTCTCGTGTTACGCAGCACATTTGAGCTTCCGCAAGAACCAATGAGGTTCATTCTTGTGTTACGCAGCACGTTTGAGCTTCAGCAAGAACCAATGAGGTTCATTCTCGTGTTACGCAGCACATTTGAGCTTCCGCAAGAACCAATGAGGTGCATTCTTGTGTTACGCAGCACATTTGAGCTTCTGCAAGAACCAATGAGGTTCATTCTTGTGTTACGCAGCACATTTGAGCTTCAGCAAGAACCAATGAGGTTCATTCTTGTGTTACGCAGCACGTTTGAGCTTCTCAAGAACCAATGAGGTTCATTCTTGTGTTACGCAGCACATTTGAGCTTCCGCAAGAACCAATGAGGTTCATTCTCGTGTTACGCAGCACATTTGAGCTTCCGCAAGAACCAATGAGGTTCATTCTTGTGTTACGCAGCACATTTGAGCTTCCGCAAGAACCAATGAGGTTCATTCTCGTGTTACGCAGCACATTTGAGCTTCCGCAAGAACCAATGAGGTTCATTCTTGTGTTACGCAGCACGTTTGAGCTTCAGCAAGAACCAATGAGGTTCATTCTCGTGTTACGCAGCACATTTGAGCTTCAGCAAGAACCAATGAGGTTCATTCTTGTGTTACGCAGCACATTTGAGCTTCTGCAAGAACCAATGAGGTTCATTCTTGTGTTACGCAGCACGTTTGAGCTTCAGCAAGAACCAATGAGGTTCATTCTTGTGTTACGCAGCACGTTTGAGCTTCAGCAAGAACCAATGAGGTTCATTCTTGTGTTACACAGCACATTTGAGCTTCAGCAAGAACCAATGAGGTTCATTCTCGTGTTACGCAGCACGTTTGAGCTTCAGCAAGAACCAATGAGGTTCATTCTTGTGTAACGCAGCACGTTTGAGTTTCAGCAAGAACCAATGAGGTTCATTCTTGTGTAACGCAGCACGTTTGAGCTTCAGCAAGAACCAATGAGGTTCATTCTCGTGTTACGCAGCACGTTTGAGCTTCTCAAGAACCAATGAGGTTCATTCTTGTGTTACGCAGTTAAAGCAGGTTCATTTGAGCTTCTGTTTATGTTCACTGATGTGAATAAAAGCCTAAATTCAATCTGTTCATCATATAAAGCGATCGAGTCTCTTCAGAAAACTTGGACTAAACCGCTCAATTCGTATGAATTAGTTTTACAATCTCTTTCGGAGCTTTTTGAAGCGTCAGAAAGTGGCAGTTGCGTAGCTGTCAATGGAGGGACAGAAATCGCTCAGATTTCATTAAAAAAATCTTAATTTCTGTTCCAAAGATAAATTAAAGTCATTGTTAATTAAGTTGTTTATGTTCATTATTATTGTAATGTTATGTGCTTTGAGGCATGAGGTAGTTTAACGCCGTCTCTCGTGACGCTTTGCAGACTCTTTGCTGTGTGTGTTCATGTGTTTTGAAGGAGGCGTGGCTTTGGAGAGGCTCTGAAGGGAGGGCGGGATCTAATGCTTTCAAAGCTAGCTCACTATTGCTAGCCTCTTCAGAAATTGCCAATCCTAACTTTAAATGCGAAAACATTTTCAGAAACATTACATTCAGGGTTTTTCCTATATTTAATTTTTTTTGGCGGCCGCCAAAACAAATTTTTGTCCCGCCAAAGCCTTATTTGATCAGTTATTGTGATTTATGATTGATGTAGTAGATGACTGCTGCGCTTGTGTTAACTGAGAGGCAGAGAGAACGATCAGAGAGCTCCTACCCCGCTCGCACGCTCTCTGTCTTCAAAATAAGCATTCTTAGCTTTCTAATATTTCACATATTACGTTAATCAAAATCAAAAGGTCGGAAGACCGAATCCATGTTGCACGTGGCGCTATCAGACGATGTTTTCCTTTTAATTACCGCTGGGTGTGAGTTGCGCTCAAAAAATGTTGACTATTCTCTGACCAGCTGACCATAAACCATGGGAGGAAACCATACTTTCAATAAACGGGAGACAAATCCTATTCAGTTATGAAGTGTTTTTTGTGTGTTGACATCTATCGCGATGTTCTAACAGACGGGATTCGCACACAACGCGTCTGCTAGTGTCCGATTCGCCACCTAATGACTCCTTTGAACCGAATCATTTTAACGACTGGTTAGAACAACTGATCTGTCCAACACTGAACTCACCAATCAGTTTAATAATAGACCATTTACGCAAAAACCGGAAACACGTCAAAGAAGCGTAAACCCAGTTCCGGTGTAAGCTTTGTTGACGGCGAAATGGCAGCAAGAGTGTTTTCGACTAGCCTGACTTTTCTTCCGAAGTTCACCAGCGCCGATGTGTTGAAGAGTGTGGAGATACATTCGTCCACTAAAGGGAACAAACTGGACAAGGGATATAAATTCTTCCACGAAGAGTTTATCCACAATTCCAAGGTAAGTTATAAAGAAATTGCTATAGCTAGCTTTAGCCATATCACCGTGTTTTTGTAATATAAGGTATAACACATCGCAGTGAATATGTCGTGTGTATGTTTAAGTCAGATGGCATGAGATAACATAGCTGTATAATGATAGCTGTAACGTTACAAGGTAAATGTGAAATGTTACTGACATTGTGTTGTGACTTAACGTTACGAAGTAAAGTTGTGTATTTCTATGACAACAGGAAGTTCTAATACACTTCATTGATGCATTTCCGGTCGAAAAATGCGGAAGTGCGTAAAAGGTCTATTTACTCTGAACACATCTGAAATGAGAACACAAGTGTGCTTACACAATTTAGCAAGAGCGGGTTTAAGAGTTAGCTTTAATTATCCACAGTCTTTCAGCTTATTTATGTTCACAATGTGTAGTAAAATAAATAGCCTATAAATAATTTAGTTTAGACTGGAGTGAGGTGAACCCAGAACAAAGTTATTAGCTAGCTGATAATTTTATTAAAGGTCCCGTTCTTCGTGTTTTTTTGAAGCTTTGATTGTGTTTACAGTGTGCAATATAACATGTGTTCATGTTTCGCGTGCAAAAAAAACAGTATTTTTAACACAATGTACTCATCTGTACACCGCTGTTTTCACTGTCCTAAAAACGGCTGATGAGTTCCTTGTTCTATGAAGTCCCTACTTCAGAAATACGTAACGAGTTCTGATTGTGCCAGCGGTTCCCGTGTTGTGATTTGACCGCAGCTTAGCAAACGTGGCACGGTTCCTGTGTTGTGATTCGACAGCAGCTTAGTGCACGTTGCACGGAAAGGTCACGCCTCTTAACGGGAGATGTATGCGCTCAATGATCTCTACAGCGTCCCTGGGAAAGCCAAACAAAGGTGATTTGACTCCGGGATGAAAATAACAGCGTCTCGACGACATGGCGACAAACACACTCAAACGCAACACTTCCTCTTCTCCACGCGACACTTCCTCTTCTCCACGTGGGACAGCAACAAGACCACGCCCCCTTTTTCGCGTATTCTTGTGGGCGGAGGTTAGTCTGTTCTACTGTTCTACTGACGTAATTAATGAAGGAAGTACCAGGATGTAGTCCAAGCCGGCCGTTCGCTGTAGGCTTTGAAAGGGAACTTCTGTTAAATAAAATATCTCGCTTGGCATTGAACTTTGAGCTTTATAATTTTCCAGGTATTATTTATGCTCTAACAGCAACATTACACACTAACTAAAGTTTGAACAGTGGGATCACGAAGAACGGGACCTTTAAATTGTATATGGCAGAAAATTAGGCTATTTGTTCTTTTTTTTTTATACTACTTTTTAATACTGATAGGATTATATACCAAAACAGTTATCTGTAAATAGTGTAAAAATAAGGTATCAAAATAAGATAAGCAAAGTGAGTGAATTTGGACACCAAGTGCGCCGCTTTTGCATATTGTGCTTGCCATTTAAGAATTCATTGAAACGTAGCAAAACTGGCAGCTCCAGAAGTAATGAAAAGATTTATCTTGCATGTCTAACCTATAATAAAACAATTAAATAATCAATTAAAAATAATGTATACCTGTATGATATTACGCTGGAGTCCTGGACCAGCGTGGTTCTCATTCGGAATTCATTCAGCATGCGACTCTCACAGTGCATTATGGGTATTCTATACTCGTTATTGCGGTGTATTGTGGGATTGAATCCACTAAGGTTTCGGACACCACTACAAATGGCTGTCCCCTCATATGCCCTTTTTAAGGGTGTGGGGGAGATCTCGGACACATGTCTCTGCATTGTCAACAATCATTGTTAAAGGTCCTGTTCTTCGTGATCCCATTGTTCAAACTTTAGTTAGTGTGTAATGTTGCTGTTAGAGCATAAATAATACCTGTAAAATTATAAAGCTCAAAGTTCAATGCCAAGCGAGATATTTTATTTAACAGAAGTTCCCTTTCAAAGCCTACAGCGAACGGCTGGCTTGGACTACATCCTGGTACTTCCTTCATAAATGACGTCAGTAGAACAGACTAACCTCCGCCCACAAGAATACGCGAAAAAGGGGGCGTGGTCTTGTTGCTGTCCCACGTGGAGAAGAGGACGGTCGCGTGGAGAAAAGGAATTGTTGCGTTTGAGTGTGTTTTAGAGGTCTTCACGGAGCCCCCGAGACCCGTGGACCCGGGACCCGGGACCCGACCCGGGACCCGTACGGGTTCGGGTCTATATTTTAAATGATCAGCCGGGTCCGGGTCGGGTCCCAATCTATTACTACGGGTCCCGGGTCTGTTTAACATTGTGTGCAATACCCGAGTCGATCCGGACTCGGAGAACACCTGCCGTGATCAGAGTCGGTCAGCACTGCTTGTGTGTTTTTTGTAACTTGCAACTGTAAAATTAGGATAAGAAAAGTGTGAGCCGGGAAATAAGGTTTAAAAAAAAGAAAGAGGAAAAACACGAGCGATCTCTCTCTCTTGCTCGCTCGCCTCACGCGCTCTCTCTCTTTCTCTTTCTCTCTCTCTCTCTCTCTCTCTCTCTCTCTCTCTCTCTCTCTCTCTCTCTCTCTCTCTCTCGCTCGCTCGCTCGCTCTCTCTGCAAGCGCACGGTAATAATAATGGTTACCTTCATGAGTGATGTGTGAAAAAAGCTAAAAAACAACGAATATAAAGAAGTTAAACCCACGGGCACCTCTTCTGTCCGGGCATCCTTCATGCATATTGTGGACAAACATGAGAAAAAAGTAAGTGCTGTCTACGTGTGACGCACTGTTGAAGTTTGATTTGAAATTATATTTAAATAATATATTTAAAATCAGCAACAAAATCTCAGTTGAACTGTCACAAATGTTTTCTATGATGCTCAAATTGCGTAAAAAAGCTCATATTTCAGGTTGCTCCAGCCACCGCGCATGTGCAGTATCAAGCGCGTGTCATTTCTATGGCAACCCGAGCTTCCGCTGTGATTGACTTTAATAATAATATGAATGAACCGTCTTATTTCTTAAAGTTTTGGTGGTCAGGCTCGGCTCACAGAGATTATAGCAAATAAATAATGCGGACGTCAGCGGCCACCGAACGAGCAATCGTTATTAGTTAAAAAGGGCAAACAGTCAAAGTTATTATGGGAGTTAACTCGAGTCGAAATGCAAATCTGCAAAGACGCATTTGTCATCCGTCACCGTGACATAAAGTGGACTTTTAAAGCTGAAATGATGAGTGAATTAAGCATGCTTGGAATAACAAGAGAGGAATAACATGGATTTAACTTTTTGGCAAGGATGTAATGCATCACAAGTAACGTTACAAGGAAGGGAGACGACGGCTAGGTAAGACAAAAAGTTATATTTTTCATAACTTGTTTATTGACTTGTTAATATCAGTTATTGTGGAATATGTGACAAACGCCGGGTTCGGTTCCAGCTTTTAAATAATAGACGGGTCCAGGTCGGTTCCGGGTACTACGTTTTTGGCATTTCTCGGATCTTCACGGGTCCGGGTCCAGCTTTTGAAATAATAGACGGGTCCGGGTCGGTTCCGTTAAGCACATTACGGGTCTCTTCGGGTTCGGGTATGAATTTTTGGACCCGTGAAGACCTCTAGTGTGTTTGTCGCCATGTCGTCGAGACGCTGTTATTTTCATCCCGGAGTCAAGTCACCTTTGTTTGGCTTTCCCAGGGACGCTGTAGAGATCATTGAGCGCATACATCTCCCGTTAAGAGGCGTGACCTTTCCGTGCAACATGCGCTAAGCTGCGGTCAAATCACAACACAGGAACCGCTGGCACAATCAGAACTCGTTACGTATTTCTGAAGGAGGGACTTCATAGAATAAAGGAACTCATCAGCCGTTTTTAGGACAGTGAATACAGCGGTGTACAGATAAATAAATTGTGTGAAAAATACTGTTTTTTTACACGCAAAACATGAACACATGTTATATTGCACACTGTAAACACAATCAAAGCTTCAAAAAAAACACGAAAAACGGGACCTTTAAAACGGGACCTTTAATAATTGTATAGTCATTGTTTCATAACTGCACCCTAAAAATGTTCTGTTTGTGATATGACTTCCTTGACAAGTCTGATTGTTATCTTTCTTTAAAATAAATGACACTTGCCTTGATATTCTGTAGCCAATGCAATGACATTCACTCATATTCAATTATGGATTAAGTGTCAAAATACTGTATTGGGGATTACTGTATTATCTGAGTCTGATAAACAACTCTCTGCATGTCAATGCGTGTCCAGTATTTCCTCATTAAGTTCTGAACAAATAGGATCACAGCAACATTCCTCCATTCATTCCTCGGCACATGCTCTCTGCACTGGAACAGAAAGTAAAACCAGCGGAATAATTGGGATTTTTCTCATTCATCTAGTCCGTGAATGCCTGTACTTTCATACAATGCAGCGTGCAGAGGACAGCAGAAAGAGTTTCAGTCAGTTTACTGAACAATATAACACAACTCTCCCCTTTCTCGGAATCATCTGAGTTATGATGCAGCTTTATAGATATAATAATAAACGCATTATTACGTTGTAATTACAATGCAAGCGCTCATGTCAAAGTCAAAAACTTTAATATGTGATATCATGGTACCTTTGCACTTTTTATAAAGGATACCGTGTTATAGTTAGTGCAACACATATAACATATAATAATTTTTCTATTACAGCAAACGGCAAAATGTTACATAAACTTGGCTCTAAACCAGAACCATGCTTTGGTTTATCAGCCTTTAAGGTATAATAAAAGCAGATTTATAACAATTTTGCACACATTAATCATTAATAAGTGATCATTTCATGGAACAAGTCCAGACAGATCCCAACAGATCCATGAGCTACACGAGCACTGACCCACATCTCACACACTGTCATTACATGTTATTACAGTGTAACATCATGAGACAAACAGACACACACACACACACACACACACACGTACCTGCTCTCCTGTATTCTGCTTCTGCTGTCAGTCTTCCCGGGAGAGATGGACAGCAGTTATGAAGTTCTTGCGTCAACTTGTGACTCCAGTGTCAGATATTTCCAGTCAGTGTCCGATCCGGTGAGTTCACGTGTAGCAACTTCTTCCTGATCAGAGCTGGCCATCATCACACACGCAGTGACGCAGCGGAAGAGAGAGGAACAGCGACACCCCGCGGACATGCACAGGACGCTGCTCATTCATGGCGGCAGGGGTGGCGAACTCCGGTCCTGGAGGGCCACTGTCCTGCAGAGTTCAGCTCCAATCCTGATAAAACTCACCTGCCTTTAGCTTTCTAGTAACCCTTCAGACCATGATTAGCTTGTTCAGGTGTGTTTGATTAGGGTTGAATTAAAACTATGCAGGACAGTGGCCCTCCAGGACCGGAGTTCGCCACCCCTGGTCTAAGGTGTAGCAACTCATAATGTAATAACTGCACATCATTTAATAGGTATTACATTACAAATGTAATAAAATGTTTGTGTAATATTTTTTTCAAAATGTAATACAATCTTGAGCTTATAAAGTATTAATGATTTTCCAACGTTATAACGATTTTTCACATGATGTAAAGGTTATTGTATGTGAAATGTATTACATTATGAACCCACTGTAGCAATCACAGTTCATAAAGTAATATATACAGTGAGGAAAATAAGTATTTGAACACCCTGCTATTTTGCAAGTTCTCCCACTTGGAAATCATGGAGGGGTCTGAAATTGTCATCGTAGGTGCATGTCCACTGTGAGAGACATAATCTAAAAAAAAAAATCCAGAAATCACAATATATGATTTTTTTAACTATTTATTTGTATGATACAGCTGCAAATAAGTATTTGAACACCTGTCTATCAGCTAGAATTCTGACCCTCAAAGACCTGTTAGTCTGCCTTTAAAATGTCCACCTCCACTCCATTTATTATCCTAAATTAGATGCACCTGTTTGAGGTCGTTAGCTGCATAAAGACATCTGTCCACCCCATACAATCAGTAAGAATCCAACTACTAACATGGCCAAGACCAAAGAGCTGCCCAAAGACAAAATTGTACACCTCCACAAGGCTGGAAAGGGCTACGGGGAAATTGCCAAGCAGCTTGGTGAAAAAGGGTCCACTGTTGGAGCAATCATTAGAAAATGGAAGAAGCTAAACATGACTGTCAATCTCCCTTGGACTGGGGCTCCATGCAAGATCTCACCTCGTGGGGTCTCAATGATCCTAAGAAAGGTGAGAAATCAGCCCAGAACTACACGGGAGGAGCTGGTCAATGACCTGAAAAGAGCTGGGACCACCGTTTCCAAGGTTACTGTTGGTAATACACTAAGACGTCATGGTTTGAAATCATGCATGGCACGGAAGGTTCCCCTGCTTAAACCAGCACATGTCAAGGCCCGTCTTAAGTTTGCCAATGACCATTTGGATGATCCAGAGGAGTCATGGGAGAAAGTCGTGTGGTCAGATGAGACCAAAATAGAACTTTTTGGTCATAATTCCACTAAACGTGTTTGGAGGAAGAAGAGTGATGAGTACCATCCCAAGAACACCATCCCTACTGTGAAGCATGGGGGTGGTAGCATCATGCTTTGGGGGTGTTTTTCTGCACATGGGACAGGGCGACTGCACTGTATTAAGGAGAGGATGACCGGGGCCATGTATTGCATTGAAGATGGGTCGAGGCTGGGTCTTCCAACATGACAATGACCCGAAGCACACAGCCAGGATAACCAAGGAGTGGCTCTGTAAGAAGCATATCAAGGTTCTGGCGTGGCCTAGCCAGTCTCCAGACCTAAACCCAATAGAGAATCTTTGGAGGGAGCTCAAACTCCGTGTTTCTCAGCGACAGGCCAGAAACCTGACTGATCTAGAGAAGATCTGTGTGGAGGAGTGGGCCACAATCCCTCCTGCAGTGCAAACCTGCTGAAAAACTACAGGAAACGTCTGACCTCTGTAATTGCAAACAAAGGCTACTGTACCAAATATTAACATTGATTTTCTCAGGTGTTCAAATACTTATTTGCAGCTGTATCATACAAATAAATAGTTAAAAAATCATATATTGTGATTTCTGGATTTTTTTTTTTTAGATTATGTCTCTCACAGTGGACATGCACCTACGATGACAATTTCAGACCCTCCATGATTTCCAAGTGGGAGAACTTGCAAAATAGCAGGGTGTTCAAATACTTATTTTCCTCACTGTATATATATATATTACATAATACATATATTACATAATGTATAACTGAAATAATTATACATTGGCATTGCAATTACAATTGTGGCATTGCATAAATTGTAATTTTACATTTAAGGTGCAAACGTTATGCTTTTATTTATTTATCACAAAACTAAACCGTTTTAACAGGGGTATGTCGACTTTATAACCCCTGTATGATTGTGAGTTGTGCTGTATTTTTCAACATGCCCTCTGATGTACATTCAGGTTTTGTTTTGTTGTAACTTGCAGAGAAGAAATGTTTGCTTAACTTGCGCTCTGCTCTGCTGTTGATTAAAAGCAGACAACATTATCTATCACTCACACACACACACACACACACACACACACACACACACACACACACACACACACACACACACACACACACACACACACACACACACACACACACACACACACACACACACACACTCTCTCTCTCTCTCACACACACACACACACACACACACACTCACTCACAAACACACACACACACACACACACACACACACACACACTCTCTCTCTCTCTCTCACACACACACACACACACACACACACACACACACACACACACACACACACACACACACACACACACACACACACACACACACACACACTCTCTCTCTCTCTCTCTCTCTCTCTCTCTCTCTCTCTCTCTCTCTCTCTCTCTCTCACACACACTTACACACACACACACTCACACGGGGGGTTTGTGAAATGTGGGGACATTCCATAGGCGTAATGGTTTTTATACCGTACAAACCGTATTTTCTATCCCCCTACACTGCCCCTGCCCCTAAACCTACCCATCACACACACACTGCCCCATACCCCTAAACTTAACCCTCACAGGAGACTGTGCAGTTTACTTTCTGTGAAAAAAACCTCATTCTGTGTGAAATATAAGCATTTTGAAAAGTGAGGACATGGGTAACGTCCTCATATTTCACCCTCTTTATGTAATACCTATGTCATTATACACATTTGTGTCCTGATATTTCAAAAAAAACATGCCCACACTCCCTCACTCTCTCTCACACACCACACACACACACACACACACACACACACGCACACACACACACACACACACACTCTCTCTCTCTCTCTCACACACACACACACACACACACACACACACACACACTCACTCACAAACACACACACACACACACACACACACACACACACACACACACACACACACACACACTCTCTCGCTCTCTCTCTCTCTCTCTCTCTCTCTCTCTCACACACACACACACACACACACACAGTTTTTTTTACAGCATTTGTACACTATTTAACACTGTCATTTAACAGAAGGTAATAATAATAGTAGTAGTATCAGTAATCTGGTGGGTTTTGCAGGTTAAATTGTATTAATAATAATAATAATAATAATTGCAGGAATATTGCAGGTAGTTAAAGGCTAGATTTAGATTTTAAAAAATGTACTGTAAGGGAATAAAAAAATAGTTTTAAAAGCTATTAAAATTATGACAATATGTTTTTGGTGAGTTCATAATGTAATACATTTCTCATAATGTATTTATTATAATTTATGTTTAAATAATTGTTTATATATTTATATGTAATGTTTTTGTATTTATATTTATGTTATACATTTTTATAATTAATAAAGATGTTATTACATTTTGAGAAAATTATTACATTATGAACATTTTATTACAATAATAATGTAATACTTATTACATTATGTGCAGTTACTTCAATATGAGTTGTAACAGGCCTGGTTTCACAGACAGGGCTTGGATTGAGTCAGGAGTATGCATATTTAAATGAGTTTTTATAGACATGCCTTATAAAAAACATCACTGGTGTGCATCTGAAGACACAACAATGACACTGACATGTTTTAAGATATTGCTTTCATTTAAAACAGCTCAAACGAGCATTTGAGTCTAAGCCTCATCTGTGAAACCAAGGGATAATGTGATACTTTAGAACATTTTCTAATAAAGATATTATGATTATTGTTTTTAAATGATACATGTCATATTTATTATATATATTATTTATACAATTTTATGTTTAAACCTTTAAAGTGACTTACATGATCATTCAAATCAATTTGGATCAATGACCTATGAAAATGTGAACACAATCAAAATGAATGATTTTATAATATAATACTTTAATAAATATTCTGAGCATGTGACCGCAGTTTTTATAACCTGCTTATTAAAGGAAAACTTTTCTTAAGCTGTGTATGAACTGAAACCAATTGAAAAGGACTATACGCAATTTTGAATGAAAAAGACTGACATGAAATAGTAAATCAGTCAGTAAATATGCATCTTATGGCAGTTTTATTTACACAATACACACAGAAGTACAAGATTTGCAGTCGAATGTGCTCATACAGTATGTTCTCAATTCACCATTTTGTTTTTAACTTCATGCTTAAGTTGACGCAAATATCTTTATCTTTACATCCAGTTCAAAACTTCCATAAATCAACATTTAAAATAAAAATCTCATTTAGAAAAGAAATTCAAAATGCTTTGTGATGATTGACATACACTACCGTTCAAAAGTTTGGGGTGAATGTTTTAGAAAGAAGTCTCTTCTGCTCACCAAAGCTGCATTTATTGGACCAAAAATAGAGTAAAAACTGTGAAATATTATTACAATTTAAAGTTTTCTATGTGAATATATTGTAAAATGTAACGTATTCCTGTTATCAAAGCTTCTTCAGTGTCACATGATCCTTCGGAAATCATTCTGATTTGATAATTTTCTGCTCAAGAAACATTTATGATTATGATCAATGTTGTGCTGCGTCATATTTCTGAGGAACAGTGATGCATTTTCTTCAGGATTCTTTGATGAATAGAAAGTTCAAAAGAACCACATTGATTTTTTACTGTCTTTACTGTCACTTTGATCGATTTAATGCATCCTTGGTGAATAAACATATTAATTTCTTTAAAAAAAAAATATATATATATATATATTACTGACCCCGATTATTTTTGAGTGGTAGTGTAAGACCAACATAAACTCGACATGCTCAGAATCTCTTTCAAAGCATAAAAAAGAGTCTCAAAAACGCCATCAGCAACTTCATTTTCAATAAGCTGGCGATTCCAAACTCCAAAACACCACGTGTGTTAAGAAACACTATCTGAAAATAGGGGCAGCATCTTATCTGTGGCAGAATATAACAAAGATCACAACCAGAGGTCCAAACATCCCACAGCCATACACTGAAATCAAGCCACAGAACGGAAAGCCCTTGTGCCAAGGCATGTTTGACTGTGCTGTGTGTATACTGTACGCCGCAGGGGAGGAAGGATGTGTTCGTACACAGCTATAGCTTATTCACTGGCAGAGGTAAAGCAGCGTGGATCCAGCAGTTCTGTAGGATCAGGTCCGGCGCGGCTCAATCCTGTGGGACAGCTGTGACAGGGTGCGCTGGTTGTCAATCACACCGATGTGACGCACATAGCTCCGCACATCCTGATGGCTTTTACCAGTCGCCTGTGGCGCTTCTTGATCTATAGTCACCAAAGAGAGAGAGAGAGATGTATCAGAATCAGTTGAACTGAAACACAATTTTGATATATATTGTATATAATGTTGTCTTACTGAATGGCTGACTTCGGCAGTATCTCGTGATTCTGACTGTGTTGGCAATCATTCTCTGGAAAACACACACACACACACACACAAGCATTAAGGAAGTCGGAGATGTCTCAGAGATGGTGAGATAGATAAACTCACCATTTTCTCAAAGTTGACCAATCTGTCAATAAATGTCTTGTTGCCCTCATGTGTGAAAGTCATATCTGAAATGGCGAAAATGGAGATGTTAGACATTTAAACACTGATCAACTCTGCATGTTTTCTGGGTCATACTGAAACCATACAGCTCATAACATTCTGTGGTATTTTTGACTCTTGATTTCATCAGAATATTGCAGTTACTCTCATTGCTTTGACTCAATCATAATGTACTGCGTGAATTATGTTACATTTACGTTTACATTTATGCATTTTATGCTTTTATCCAAAGCGACTTACAGGGACAATCCCCCTGGAGCAACGTGGAGTAAAGTGCCTTGCTCAAGGACACACTGGTGGTGACCGCTGGGATCGAACCAGCAACCTTCTGCATATCAGTTCAGTGGTTTAACCCACTGGACCACCATCTCACACATGTATGAATATATCTCCAAATATAGCTGCAAGCAGCCATTATCGGGGCCAGTGTCAGATCAACTGCAGCAATGAGCAATTAAAGACCTATTAAGGTGATTTTAGGCAAAATAGCTGTAAAATGATAAATACAGTCAATAATAATGATTTAATGATTTATCACTTTCAACCAATAGGTGGCACAGTTACGAAATTGATGTGGTGTGGTCAGAATAAGGGAACAATGACACATGCAAAGATTGGTGTCAATATATCAAAGCAGGGTGTCAATATAGTGCCAATATGTCATTGCAGAGATCTCGCCTCAAGAGGCCTTTTCATTATAAGTATGGACCACATGGCGGTGCTGTTTTGAAACCTTTTAAGTACCTTAAAGGCATGGTGCTGATGGCACATACCAAGTTTCGTAATGATACAACAATTCATTTGTAAAGCATAGAATTTTATATCATAATACTGCGTTTTAGTCAATGGGAATTTCATGTTTTGTTCTATTATAGCGCCACCAAGTGGCACAATCCTACCATTTTTTTATGTGTCCTCGGAGTGAGCCCATACATTTGTGTGTCAATTTTGGTGAAAATATCTGTTTCGTTTTGGAGTTATAGACATTTATATGAAAAAACACATGAAAAATGACTGACACCTAGACTTTGATTGGATTTTACACCCCCTTACTATCAATATTTTGACATTTGGGCATCACTGATAAACTATCGACCTATGTTTCCGAACTTCTGACGCTGGTTTCGTCTCAATCGGACTAGCGGTTTCGAAGATATCAGCTAATGTTTTTAAAGCGCTAAATTGCAACGCTGCACAAACCATATGCCGAAACCTAGCAAGTCTGGTATCGTTGGACTCGGTGAGGATTCAGGAGACAAAAAAAGTTACTCCCATGAAAATAAGTTAATCTCACCCAAAGTTATAAGCATTTGGAAAAAAAATAATCCACTAGGTGGCGCTGTTTCAAAACTTCTTGGGCTCGTTCAGGCCATCGAGCTGATGACCCAAACCGAGTTTCGTAACAATCCGTTCATGCGTTCATAAAATACAGCATTTTAGCACATAATTCAAAATGGCCGACAGCCAAAATGGCCGATATGGTAAAATTGAATATCAGATGACTCAGCATGCCGTCCTGAATCTAACGAGACCACTCAATGCCTTCACTTTTAGGATTTTTGGACAAACGGTTCAAAAGTTATAAGCAAAACAGCCATTTTTTGTATCTCCAGTAGGTGGCGCTGCGCCGAAACACTGCATGTTGCTTCAAGTCATGCTTGTGATGACATGTACCAAGTTTGGTTTGAATACGATAAAGCGTTGCGGAGATATAGCCTTAAGAGTATTTTTGCAACCGCTACGTAAAATTTGTTTGCGCGTTTATCGAAAACGATTTGACGAATCAACTTGATTTGCAAGATTTTTTGTTAGCATTTCTATTTCAGTACGTTACAATTATATTTCCAGAAAGAATGTGGTTATTTTTTGTCAAGTCAAGTCAACTTTATTTATACAGCGCTTTTTACAATGCAGATTGTTTCAAAGCAGCTTCACAGTGTTAAACAGGAAAATAATGCAGCAGAATTTTATTCAGCCGTACAGCCGCTCCGGAGAAAACGGTGATGCTAATTTCAATTATCATACGGTGACAGTGTGGGCTTTAGATCAGTAATTAGATCAGTAATTTAGTTTATATGGTTAATTTAGTTTAATAATTAGATTTATTTCGATGTTTAGTTGAAAATGTAGTGTCCCCAACTGAGCAGGCCAAGCCAGAGGCAACAGTGGCAAGGAAACCAAAACCCCATCAGGTGACCTAATGGAGAAAAATAAACCTTGGGAGAAACCAGGCTCAGTCGGGGTGCCAGTTCTCCTCTGGCCAATTAACAAACAGCGTATGATTATTATTCTGGCAACTTTACAGGTCAGAGGTCATAATAGATCGGAATATTGGAAAGATCGGAGTCATCGCGCCGGAGACGGGTTTATTGAGGATGTCTCTCACAGGGGATTATACACGTTTCTTTCTTGTTTGCTTTTAATGAGTTTGCATAATTTACTGTGGTAAGGTAGAAAACGGGATACATTTTACTTCAAACTATTTAACACAGTTTGTGCTTGTTATTGAACTTAAAGGTGTGTCAAGTTTATGTGTATAGCGCATTTCATACACACCGGATATTTTAAGTTTCGCTTTCACTCGCAGCGCATAATCAAACAAAGCATAAAGTTCTTGACCCTGCGGAAGATACATTTGTTCTTCACACATTTTTACTACAAATCAGTTCTGGAACATCAGGAGAAAACATGAAGATTTTAGAAAAGCGTCGCTCTCTTTCCTGCTCGTGTCCCACATCCCTTTCAGCGGCATATGAGTGCCTCTGTGGGGAAATATAAAACCAATATATTAACTAATATTTAACTTTCTTATATCATTTATATTACCATTATTTACTGATATTTATTTGAATGTTTTACATGCTTAAATAGATGGCTGAGCCAATATATATATTGAAAATAAAAATATATAAACGTAAAAAATAAATACATGGTGCTCCATATTATATATATATATATAGCCTACATTTTGAAAATAAAAAATATCTTAAATTTAATCTTAAACTTTCTCAAATTTCTTTCAAATTTTCATTATTTTCATTCAGTGTCAGCAATTTCATCAAACATGTAATCAAATTTAACAGCTTATTTGCTGAAATCATTCAACTGTTGTTCTATGTGTAGCCTAAAGCACGATTTAAACCAATGTGTTTCATACATCATAACACTTTCCATATCGTCTTTTGCAACAGACATGCGCAGTTGAACCTATATAGAGACAGAGCGCATTTAGGCCACGCCCACACCGGGGGGGTGGGGCAGGACAATCCAACGTTCTCCATTGACTTTGTATTGCGTGAGGCGCCTCCTTGTCATTTCTGACTTATAACAAAAAACAGAACAATGTCTAAAAGCTGATATGTGACGAAGTGTACAGCAAACAAGCTAAAAAACACAGAAATAAGTTTTTATAAGCTGTCGAGCGTTTTAAAAAAACGAGCGTTTAAGAACACAAAAGTGGATACAGGCAGAGGCGGACTTTACCATAAGGCAAAGGTAGGCGACCACCTGGGGCCCCCCCGAAAACCAAGGGCCCCCGAAAATGCTTTTTATATACGAGATGCGCGTTAAGCATGGACGCACAAGTGGCCAACTGATTTCTGCGATTCAGAAAACGATCACGGAATCCATTCATAAAAACGGAATGAATGGTGCAGACGCGTACGGTTTTGTTTACTACTGAGATACAAAACATGCATTTAAATAGTATTTTTGCTGTTTAATATTCACATACACTAGTAGTCTATATCGCGATTTGATTGAAGTGTACTGACTAGCATTGATTTATTCATCCATAATTTGACAAATTCCGTGATATCCCGCGTTAAAGAGTAAGCCCCACGGGGGGGGACGACATAACATAACTCAAACATAACAACTGAAACAAACAACATACCAAAAACAGATCATGGAAAGGGAGCGGATCACGAGGAAGGGAGACGTAGACATAACAACGTAACGACAAGGACTGAGAACACAAGGGAACTATTTAAGGGGACAAATGGGGCAGGTAATTAGGAAACACAGGTGGGGCAAATTAAACAATAACAAGATAACAAGGAGGGTGGGAACTAGACAAGGACGGAAAATAACAAACCACCACATGTGCTACACAAGACAGGACAGGCATGTGACAATTCTGTCCGTCCACGTTTCATCTGAGCTATCATCATAACATATAGGCTACACATAGAAAAAGGTCTTCACGGCAACCCGTCAAAATAAAAGTTTGGACAGTATAATGTTGGCCAATGTCTTAATGCAAAATTTTAAAGTCGGCATGAAACGGAAGTTGAGATCATCTTTTTCTCCTTATTGTGTGTATATCCGAGTGAAACGGCTTCTGAAATTGGAAAAAATGTAGGGCGGGGCTTGATTTCGTCCTTCGGGAATTGATTGGATCGTTGGAAGTTAGGCGTTGCTAACAAAATGGAGGCAGATTTGAATGCCAGTTTGCACTCAGTTGTGGAGAAAAACTCGATCTATCTCTTAAATAAATTAATTTTCTCTCTAAATCTTTTCTACATATGTTACTGAACATATTTCCTCACTTTTCGCTGGTTTATGCTACAGATTTCACTTATTTTAAGCCTTTTATGGCTTTATTTCTGTAAAACTTTTTTCTCAGCTCTCCCTTATAAGGGGGGCGCGCCGTAAGCGCGTTCACACACGCTGCATTCCTCAGTGCGAGCCGTCACGACAAGCTGTTCGTCCGACTATATTGAGTAATTTTTACATAAAAAAGTTTTTATTTCTCATATATTTCTCTCTTTTGCCTCAAGTCCTTCCTGAAGAAGGTATTGTGTACACCGAGAAAAATGCACCTAACCACCATATTGACAGGTTTCTGAGAGGCGGTGCAGAAACGAGATGGGGCGATAACCCCGCCCTCGCGCCATAGCACATGACCGGGAGAGAAGAGAAGTCGTTTCGATGGGGGAGGGAAAGTTAACATATTTGATTAAAGATTATAAGGGTAAATGATTTTTTAAAAATGAATGAAGTGCACAGATAAATCAGTTAAAGTAAACACTACAATATTAAATATAAAAAACGAATTGTAAAATTTGATTTCATGCCGCCTTTAACACTAGGCCTAAACCTCTGTTGTGTAGCACTTTGAATGTACAAATATAAAGGGTTTGTTTAATTTTCATTGGAATAAAAGATAAATGTTGTATGCCTTCATTTGATTACCAGCAATCATCACAACAGTGAAAGGAACCTCAAGGTTGTAAATGTGAAATTGTATAGGGCCCCATTCCTGTATTTTGCTTGGGGCCCCCAAACCACTAAATCCGCCCCTGGATACAGGCAATAAGACGTGAAGCTTCAGCAGGAAGAATGGGTACATTTTGGGATCCTGACACTGAGTATGCCTATGTGTGCAGTAAACATTTTGTCACAGTTAAGTCCAATATCCAAATGTCAGTTTTATATATGATATTTCCTGTCGCTGATCACATTCTCCTCCAGTGGACGTAGTTCTCAGTGTAATATAACATGTCGCGCTCTGTCTCTTTTGTGTCCTTAAACGCTCATTATTTGGGTCAACAGCTCATAAAAACGTCTGGGTTTTTGGTTCTGTGTGTTTTAGCTTGTTTGCTGTACACTTTGTCACATATCCGCTTTTAGACATTGTTCTGTTTTTTGTTACAGGTCAAAAATGACAAGGAGGCGCTTCACGCAATACAAAGTCAATGTCACGTGTAAAAAACAATTGCATAAAAGGACACAAATCAAGAATACGTCATGAACTGATTATTTCAACATCGACAACTTGACAGCTCAACAATAAACCATAAGAAAACATGAGATCAAGTGTGAACTTGCAACAGAACACATTTTATTTTACATTTGATTATTTTATTTATTTCTAAAGAACTCTTTAGTAGCCTATTTGGTGCACTTTAAAGGGATAGTTCACCCAAAAATGAACATTCTGTCATCATTTACTCTCGCTCATGATGTTTCAAACCTGTATGAGTTTATTAGTTCTGCTGAACACAAAAGAAGATAGAGTGAAGAAAGTGTGTACCTAGGCTGCTTTGGGAGCACCATTGACTTTCATAGTAGGAATGAATCTTCCTATGTGTTCAACATAACAAAGACATGATCATGAGGGTGAGGAAATAATGACAGAATTTTCATTTTTGGGTGAACTGTCCCTTTAAGCAGTCACTTTTTTGAATTTCGAAAATGTTTTATTTTTTATTAATTTACTTAAATTATGACTGTATTATTATGTAATTATTTGTCCCATTTCTATCTAAAATTTTTTTTTAAATGTCATAAACTTTATATGACAGGATTATTTATTATGTAGGATTAGTATAGCCTATCTGAATTATAAATTAATAATAACATAAATTAGGCTATCATTTATGAATTAACCTGTCTAAAAAATAAAAATTCTGTCTGCCAAGCTCTGATAATGTATGGAATATTATAATAATATATTATCCATTAAAAAAACAATAGGCCTAGCATATATCTTTAGAGCACGGATGTGTCTGTCAGCGCTGCTGCTTTAAGTCAGACAGTCTGAGACACTGAAATGCTTCTCTGCAAAGTGTGCAGTTGGCCTGAGGTTCATCATGCGTTACTGGACAGACCCATTGATACCTTTTTTCTATTCGTCCCTATATCTGGAGATGGTCTCGCGTTCAAACGGTGGACACGACGCAAGCTCGACATGTTTTTAAAAAAACGCGCAAGTTTACAGGCACAGCGCTCCAGGCACAGACTCCGCCGCTGTGGCAACAAAGCCGCTAAAACGCAATCATGCGCAAATGAGCTTCTCTACTACTTATAGTGAAATTGATTTCTTTAAATTTGCTATTCGTATTCTCCACACTGCAAAATCCATATGTGTTTATTGAACTATGTGTGGACCTATGTAAAATACGGGACAGCTCGTCATTTTGCTTGTAAATACGGGACGATTCCGTATTTTACGGGACTAGTCGCTCAATCTCTATAGCTAGCCTTCCGTTGAAGCTGCCATTTTCCATCTGATCATAACTTTGACTGACGTGTGTCACCAGCCAATCAGATTTTGATGTGTAGTGATAGAACGCCCCAGAGGCCCAGCAATGTGTCGGCGCTACCTCCTGCTGATGTCATCAGCCGTTTGAACTTTTGGCGGGTTGTGAGCGATCTATGTGAAATAAGCTATGGCTGCTGCAGATGACGGGCTGCGTTCTAATGAGCTTCGTGTGCATCCTGATGTCAAGCCGGTGGCTTGTTGGTCTGTGCTTTTGTTTGTTTGTTTGTTTGTTTGTTTGTTTGTTTGTTTGTTTGTTTGTTTGTTTGTTTGTTTGTTTGTTTGTTTGTTTAAGTGAGATGGTGGTCCAGTGGGTTAAGCCATGGAACTGATATGCAGAAGGTTGCTGGTTCGATCCCAGCGGTCACCACCAGTGTGTCCTTGAGCAAGGCACTTTACTCCATGTTGCTCCAGGGGGGTTGTCCCTGTAATTAGTGCACTGTAAGTCGCTTTGGATAAAAGCGTCTGCCAAATGCATAAATGCAGAAATGTAAGAGTATTTGTGAAAGTGAGTTGATTTTGATTCATTTCAGCAGTTGCCTAAACGGTGACACTTGAGTGCAGTGCTATCAATAAATAGTTAAATTGCCTTTTTGTCTCGCGTGTCCTTTTGTTGCTTGCCCCCTTCCCAACGAGCACTTTGAAAGCGGGGTTTGTAACAGTAGTGCATACAGTGCATGAGTGTATTTTGTATGTATCGTGTGTGTGGTGTTGTTATGGCGGCGGCGTGGGGATCATTAGTGAAGGCCCTGACTGAAACCCCACGGTACGCTACTGTGAACACATTTGTAGACTTTCCATTGATTAAGAATGATTTCTAATAATAACAAAGGTAAATATACGTAATATTAATAATAACAAAATAATAAATATTGTTATTAGAGGCAAAGCACCGAAGGCACCTAGTGTATCCGTTGGCGTTCCTATTCTTCTTCTTCCGCTCTGGGAGTCTATGGAATCCCATAGAACCGCTTGTGGGAAAGTTGTGAAATTTGGCACACAGACAGAGGACAGTCTGATCCGTCACCAGAGCTAATTTGGAGTCTCTATCTCAAACCCTCTAGCGCCACCTACTGTCCAAATTTGCACTCACGTTTGTGCTAATAACTTTTGAACCGTAAAGGCTAGAAACTAAATATTTTTTTCCTCTGATTCGACTGCACCCTATGGCATCATTTTCTGTCATGAAACATTTCCCGCCATTTTGAATTTTCCAAAGAACCTACTTTTCTCAAATAACATGCAAACGAATTTAACGAAGACCCCGGCAAAATGAACGTGAGACTATTTCTCTGCAAAGCTTTAGCGTATTCTGACCAAACTTGGTGTGTGTTATGACAACCATGACCTGAGGCTACCTGCAGCGTTTCGGCGCAGTGCCACCTAGTGGTCCGGAGATGCAAAAATTGGCTATTTTAACTTATAACTTCTGAACAGTTTGCCCAAATATCTGGTCTCAAAACTGGTTGTGAATTTTGTTGTAAAATTCTATATTTTACGAACGCATTGGTGTATTGTTACGAAACTCGGTATGTGTCTTCAGCATCATGGCCTGATGGTACTCAAAATGTTTCGGGGCAGGGCCACCTTGTGGTCAAAATTTATAATGATATTTCCAAAAATGCTAATAACTTTTGATTAACCTATTGTAATGAAACTGGTCTTAATAGATTCCTTGGGTCATGCAGAGTTTTTCCTATGAAATCCGAATTTCCTGTCCACCATTCTTATTTTCTTTAAAAGTCTACTTTTTCAAACTACTCCAAGACGTTTGTCCAATTTTCACCAAAATTGAATTGTATCATCTTCAGACCATGTTGGCAAAAAGTTATGGATTTTGTGTCAATAGACCAAACTCTTTTTTCTATACAGCAGAAACAAATTTGATGGCATGATGCCAAAATGACTCTTGAGACATATTGACACCAAACTTTGCACGTGTCATTGTCACCTCACTCTGACCACACCACATCAATTTGATCACAGCACCACCTATTGGTAAAAAGTGAGAAACCATTCAATCTTATTACAAGTGATTGTATTTATGATTTTTTTTTTTTTTTGCCATTTTGACTAAAATCATATTAAAATTCTTTAATTGATCATTGTTGCAGTTGGTCTGATGCTCCCAGCCAATGGCATGACTTATTGTGCCTTCTTTGTGCTTGGTCCCTTAATTGCTGCTTGCAGCTATGTTGATAATTATTATTTTTCTCCGAAAAAAATGCCGTTTGGGGTGTAAAATGTGTTTTTTTTTGGCAGGGTTGCCTGCTAAAATTCGCATTCCTGGGTCTAAATATCACATAATTGGGGTTGCTTCAACCCGCGGACATGGAAAAACTGGCAACACAGTGTGCAGTTGAGTTCTGTTGACATTTGACAACTAATGTTATGCGTCACTCCGTTGCTCTGATTGGTTGTAGGTCTATCCAACTGAGGTCTTTCCTGGTTCGGTTGAAACGCCCCATAATGACAGCCCAACGGAGCAGTATCAGACTCAAATTCTGACTAGAATTGAGTATGACAACGTCAGGCTATTAAAAATGTGGAAAATGTCACTAAATCATATAATCAAAAGAAAAATGTGTCACACACTTTAATAATTAATTTAAAAAGAAATGCAAAAATATATATATTATATTGTGGCGGAGGGGGCGTGGTTTTGCGAGGTCTGTAGCGGGAGAGAGAGAGAGCGGAGCCGAGTGGTGAGTAAGTAGGTCAAGTGCAGATGAATAACACCTGTGTCTGATTGCAGTAACTGGCGTGGAGAGACCACATTTAAGCCGCTGCGGGGAGAGAGTCGAGAGAGAGAGACCTGGACTGGGACTGCCTGTTGCACCATATCTCTGCAGAGAGAAACGAAGCTGAATCCGAGTGAAACGACAGTGTTTTGAGTCATTTGCGAGTTGAACGCCCTTGTGCGTGCTTTATGTTTAAAAGTGTTCTGAGTAATAAAGAGTGCAGTCCCAGTCCCGCCGACCCCGTCTTCTTCCTTCCTACACCCACACGAGCCAACATTACATATATATGTTCCCTTACTTCCATTTCATAATATATTTCATATTTCATAGCTGTGCTGACAGCTGTACTAATAAAGGCTGTGTATTATGTGTCACACATTTTGTTGGTGTTTGTGATTCCAGTGTAAAGTTCACCTTTAATTAATAAAGGCATGAAAGGGATGATCGGTGGTTCTAACTTGGCCATTGTAAGTCGATACGCTCTGTGATTTCTGGAGGGATCCTGCAATGAGAACAACAACAGCTTAAACGTTAAATGTTTCGGTTACTAGCAGGGTCAAGAGGTTGCCATGTTGAACTCACCATCAGGTTTTCAAACTCTCCAAAAAACTTCTTGAACTTGCTGGGCAGTTTCTGTGAGAGAACAAACTTTTATGCTGTGATAGCTGATTCAGTGTTAAACATGACAGTGTCTGTCTGTGATGTATACAGGTGCTGGTCATATAATTAGAATATCATCAAAAAGTTGATTTATTTCACTAATTCCATTCAAAAAGTGAAACTTGTATATTATATTCATTCATTACACACACAGACTGATATATTTCAAATGTTTATTTCTTTTAATTGTAATGATTATAACTGACAACTAAGGAAAATCCCAAATTCAGTATCTCAGAAAATTAGAATATTACTTAAGACCAATACAAAGAAAAGATTTTTAGAAATCGTGGCCAACTGAAAAGATATGGATTTTCTATGGAGTTAAGGTCAGGCGAGTTTGCTGGCCAATTAAGAACAGGGATACCATGGTCCTTAAACCAGGTACTGGTTGCTTTGGCACTGTGTGCAGGTGAACGAAATCTGCATCTCCATAAAGTTGGTCAGCAGCAGGAAGCATGAAGTGCTCTAAAACTTCCTGGAATACGGCTGCGTTGACCTTGGACCTCAGAAAACACAGTGGACCAACACCAGCAGATGACATGGCACCCCAAACCATCACTGATTGTGGAAACTTTACACTGGACCTCAAGCAACGTGGATTGTGTGCCTCTCCCCTCTTCCTCCAGACTCTGGGACCCTGATTTCCAAAGGAAATGCTAAATTTACTTTCATCAGAGAACATAACTTTGGACCACTCAGCAGCAGTCCAGTCCTTTTTGTCTTTAGCCCAGGCGAGACGCTTCTGACGCTGTCCGTTGTTCAAGAGTGGCTTGACACAAGGAATGCGACAGCTGAAACCCATGTCTTGCATACGTCTGTGCGTAGTGGTTCTTGAAGCACTGACCCACATGACCCATAATCTCCCCCACATTTTTGAAAGGGTTTTATTTCACAATCCTCTCCAGGGTGCGGTTATCCCTATTGCTTGTACACTTTTTTCTACCACATCTTTTCCTTCCCTTCGCCTCTCTATTAATGTGCTTGGACACAGAGCTCTGTCAACAGCCAGCCTCTTTTGCAATAACCTTTTGTGTCTTGCCCTCCTTGTGCAAGGTGTCAATGGTCGTCTTTTGGACAACTGTCAACTTTTTGATGATATTCTAATTATATGACCAGCACCTATATATGTCTATGTAGTTGTGTGTAGTGAATGCTCACCTCCCATGTCTGACTGAGTCGACAGACCGCAGGGTTTCCCAGGCCCATGATAATGGCAAAGAATGAGTTCAAATTCCTAAACTCTTTACAGCTTAAAAAGAGCGAACACACACACACACACACACCATTTATAGAAGTGTATCCTGTACTGATTAATACACATCACACACTCTATGGTGACAACAACACTACACATGACAAACACCCTTGTGAAAAAGGAATAGGGTTAACTGTATTAAATGCACACTTCATTCAAACCTTAAAAGTACTTTTTTTTTTTTTAACTGCAGTTGCAAATCATATAATATTATATTAAAAAAGTCCACTGACAGTACATTTTCATGACTTTTTCTTTACACACTTAAAGCTACACTGTGTGATATTTTCCCCCATCTAGCGGTGAAAGGGTATATGACCATCCAGTAAATATTAGTTTCTTTTCCTCCCAATTCCGATTTCGTTTTAACTCCTACGGTGGCTGATTTAGTCCAAGATTAACATGGCTTCCAGTTCAATCCAGCAATCCCCCTCTTCACATTCGCCATCGAGTTGTAACGCGTGTGTCCGGGTGAAAAATACGGATAGCTCACTCAACGCAACTGGAGTCGATGCAAACACGGAGGCGATTGACATCAAACAGCCCGCACTTTATTCCCCGCGGAACCCCCACAAGAGTCCGGCACAAACTCCACTTCCGTCCACAGCATTACCCAACAAAACAAAAATAAATGAATGTTAGCAACAGAAGACAGAAAATAATCCGCACACATGGGAGCTCGAGGCGCAGTGCACACACACACACACACACACACACACACACACACACACACACACACTGAACGCAGGCGCTCCAACCGGGGCGAACGCTCTTAAAGGGGCCACACTATTTTCCTACTCGTTACAGAGTGTTAAAACGCGAAAGGCGAAGCTTGAATTTATGGGTATGTCCCTCTTTGGCTAATGTACTTTCAAGATGGAGGGGCAACATGGCGACCCCCATTCGAACCCCTTACCCGTATGTATTTTCAATGGCATATTATAAACTTACGAGAATACTTTATTACTTGAAAGAAGTAAATATACATTAATGAGCACATATATTTTTGAAAGAACTAAGTGTTTTTAGCTAAGAATAAACTAAAAAAGTTACACAGTGTAGCTTTAAGTAAATGTTTTAAATGCGCACTTTGTAATAATGTCCTATTTTAATTTTGAATCATTATGCTTTAATCTTTTGTCATGCTTTAAGTTCACTTATTCTGATGTGTTGAATAACATACTAAAGCACATGTAAAGTACCTGATGATAATTTTAACTGTAGTTTGTTATTCAATATTACATTTAAAATATTTGATAAGAAAAAAAGTGCAACTTCATCCTCACAAATGAGTAATTACAAATTAAGACATTATATTAAAAGATGCACGTCCTATACGTAAGTGGGACAAAAAAAGCCCTCTTAAAGGGTTAGTTCACCCAAAAATGAGAAATCAAAAAACATGATTTACTCCCCCTCAAGTCATTCTAGGAGTATATGACATTCTTCTTTCAGAGTTCTTTCAGTGTTATAAATGTCCTGCTCTTCCAAGCTTTATAATGGCAGTGACTGTTGTGTCGTTTTTGAAGTCCATAAAAGTGCATATATCCATCATATAACTGCTCCACACGGCTCTGGGGGGTAAATAAAGATCTTCTGAAGCGAAGTGGTGTGTTTTTGGGTGAACTAACCCTTTAAATTCAACTAACTTAAATTAATATACATTTTTAACAGACTGTCCTCCAAAAAAACAACTCTATAGGTCGTTTTTCAAGCACCTTATTACGACCTTTATTTAAATTTTTAAGTCATGCGCCCTCTAGCTGGCGTAAAAAATAATGACAGTGTCGTGTTACGTCTGTTGTCATGAAATGACGTATGACTGTCATTACCAATCAAAATGCGTGTTCATTTAAATGCAATGTGTGGACTTTTTATCACCATTTGTCATATTTTCATTTAGCAAAAATATTTTTTTATTAGCAACTACAACCACCCCACCCCTAAACGTACCCAGTGATTTATAGAGCATTAACACTTTATGAGCACGTGTTCACTGGCATCGAACCCACGATTGCATGATCACATGATGTATTTTGCAATGCTCTATCAATTGAGCTGCGCAAAACCCGAAATATGAAGCAAATAAAAGGAAACAAAGCATTAAAATGAAAGTGACTAGGGGCACACCTTTAGTAAACGCTCCTATGGGTCGTATTTCAGGGAAGTGACAAACAACCTATATAGGTGTATTGGTTGGAGGATATTTTGATTTTTAACTGTAATACATCAGTTAACATTGTAACTAATTGTCGGAAAACATTACATTAATATCATTAACAAAATGAATCATCGCACACATTAACGTTAGATGTTAGTAAAGACATCAGAGACTCACTGCGCTGCGATCTTGATGAACTTCTTGAGAAGTTGGACGCGTTTGCTGAGCGTGGGACTCAAACAAACCTCTGTGACCACCCACAGCTGCACCTCATTAAACCGCCGCAGGAACAGATCCAGATTTGCCGTGGTCTTCTTGAAATGATGCCGGCCAAACGTGTGGTAGATCAGCTCGTGCTAAATCAGAAATGCATACAGATTTACTAGAAGTGTAATAGAATAGACTACTAGTTTAGACCTGGTGGTAATAAATGTAGGTAACACTTTATTTTAAAGCATGATTGTTACACGTTACATGTAGTAAAAACTATAAATTACGCATAATTACATGCAACTAAGTGCACTTAATTTAAATGCACATTTATAAGTAATTTCATAATTATGTCTATATGGTTAAAATTTACTGCTGAATGTGCTGACAAGCATTTATGAAGTGTAAGTGTTAAGTTATGCATGTCATTTTGCAATTACACATTTGTACTGATGCTGCAATTAGATATTATAAAATACACTTACACTTTATTTTAAGGTGTCCTTGTTACAGTGTAATTATAAATTTGATTACTGAGTAATAATAATTAACTACATGTACTTACTATAGGGTTAGGGTAGGATTAGGGTTTGGTTGAGGGCTAGTTGCATGTAATTATGCATAATTTACTGTTATTACTATGGTAAGTATATGTAATATATGTAAAATAAAGTATTACAAAAATACTTTAAATCAAAACATGACTATTACAATAATTTGACATTATCACAAAGTGCACTTTTTTAAAAAGTGTGTTAAGAAAAAGTCATTAAAGTGTCTCTTTAAGTACACTTAAGTAGACTTGTATTTAATTAATATAATATTAACATTCAGTACACTGTACACAAGTATGTACACTCACCTAAAGGATTATTAGGAACACCATACTAATACTGTGTTTGACCCCCTTTCACCTTCAGAACTGCCTTAATTCTACGTGGCATTGATTCAACAAGGTGCTGAAAGCATTCTTTAGAAATGTAGGCCCATATTGATAGGATAGCATCTTGCAGTTGATGGAGATTTGTGGGATGCACATCCAGGGCACGAAGCTCCCGTTCCACCACATCCCAAAGATGCTCTATTGGGTTGAGATCTGGTGACTGTGGGGGCCATTTTAGTACAGTGAACTCATTGTCATGTTCAAGAAACCAATTTGAAATGATTCGAGCTTTGTGACATGGTGCATTATCCTGCTGGAAGTAGCCATCAGAGGATGGGCACATGGTGGTCATAAAGGGATGGACATGGTCAGAAACAATGCTCAGGTAGGCCGTGGCATTTAAACGATGCCCAATTGGCACTAAGGGGCCTAAAGTGTGCCAAGAAAACATCCCCCACACCATTACACCACCACCACCAGCCTGCACAGTGGTAACAAGGCATGATGGATCCATGTTCTCATTCTGTTTACACCAAATTCTGACTCTACCATCTGAATGTCTCAACAGAAATCCAGACTCATCAGACCAGGCAACATTTTTCCAGTCTTAAACTGTCCAATTTTGGTGAGCTTGTGCAAATTGTAGCCTCTTTTTCCTATTTGTAGTGGAGATGAGTGGTACCCGGTGGGGTCTTCTGCTGTTGTAGCCCATCCACCTCAAGGTTGTGCGTGTTGTGGCTTCACAAATGCTTTGCTGCATACCTCGGTTGTAACGAGTGGTTATTTCAGTCAAAGTTGCTCTTCTATCAGCTTGAATCAGTCGGTCCATTCTCCTCTGACCTCTAGCATCAACAAGGCATTTTCGCCCACAGAACTGCCGCATACTGGATGTTTTTCCCTTTTCACACCATTCTTTGTAAACCCTAGAAATGGTTGTGCGTGAAAATCCCAGTAACTGAGTAGATTGTGAAATACTCAGACCGGCCCGTCTGGCACCAACAACCATGCCACGCTCAAAATTGCTTAAATCCCCTTTCTTTCCCATTCTGACATTCAGTTTGGAGTTCAGGAGATTGTCTTGACCAGGACCACACCCCTAAATGCATTGAAGCAACTGCCATGTGATTGGTTGATTAGATAATTGCATTAATGAGAAATTTAACAGGTGTTCCTAATAATCCTTTAGGTGAGTGTATGTGCATTGATCAGTTTAAATGTGAATAAAAGCCTAAATTAAATCTGTTTACACAATCATGTCTCTTCAGCAGATGCGTATAGATTAATTCTACAATGAGCTTTATAAAGCATAAGAGTTTTGGTGGAATGGACTTGCAATGGAGGGACAGAAATCTCTCTATAAAAAATATAAATGATAAATGAAAGTCTCGTGGGTTTGGAATGACATGAGTTTTGGAATAAATGATGAACGAATTCTCTTTTTTTTGGTTGAACTAATCCTTTAAGTTAGAGAAATGTTAAAACAGAACTTTGTGTATGTACCTCATGAACACAGTCGAAGAGCTCCCAGTCGTAGAGAGTCATCTGATGAGCCAGATCCTTAGAGCTCATGAGCTCAAACGTGGACATGGACCCTGCAGACGGCCCCTCCTGCTCCGGCAGTGGAGTCTGCAGAAACATCAGTTAATCAGCCAATCAACAAGTTACTGCATGTGTGTTTACAGCAGATGTGTGTTTTGAACGCAGTCTCCAGGGGCTCTCACACACCAAAGTGTCGATCTGGTCCCTCGAGCAGACAAACAAACGGCCATTGATACTCAGAGATGAGAAGATGGACACATCAGATGGCTTAAGAAGCTCTTTATCTGAAAAACACAAACACAGTCATCAGTCAGTGTGACAGAGTAATCTACTTTTGAAGGAGGTGCTTTTCAAGAATGTGGAAGCACAGATGTCAGTTATCAGCTCAATTGATTAAATAGATAAGTTAAGTATTAAAGTTAAGTATTTTTGCAATATTTACTTTCCAAAAAGTTAGTTTAAGAAACTTAAGAACAGCGTTTTGCATCATTTACATTTACATTTATGCATTTGGCAGACGCTTTTATCCAAAGCGACTTACAGTGCCCTTCGTACAGGGACAATCCCCCTGGAGCAACGTGGAGTAAAGTGCCTTGCTCAAGGACACACTGGTGGTGACCGCTGGGATCGAACCAGCAACCTTCTGCATATCAGTTCCATGGTTTAACCCACTGGACCACCATCTCACATATTCTTCTGAAAATGCACAAATCTAGTTTAATGTGTACTATTGGTTTAGGAGACCTAATGTGCGTGATGATGTAAGAAAGTCACCAAAACTCACTTATAAAAACAATCATCATCACTTCATTTCACGTTCAGACATCAATTTCAACCAGCAGCCTCTTACATCAGCTTTTACTGAGTGTTAAATCCTCCACTAGAGTTCCTCACCCTTTAAATACCACACCCTTTAAACACACACACCCATCATGACACTTTGGCTTGAGTTGACATCATGTCACGTGACGGGTATGGGTGAAAGGAGCGAGGACTCAAGTGCAAGAGAATTCGGGCTTTATTGATAACAAAAACATAAACAAAACAAACAAAAACTACCCGAGGGGGAAAAAACAGAACATACCACACACAAGGAACAAGGAACCAGGAAACATGAAGCAAGGATGGGAATCAATGACAAAGAAACCAACACAGGACTGCAAACACAAGGAGACTAAGGCCCCGTCCACACGAAGCCAGAGCTTTCCTTATCCAATCTTTTTTTTCCCTCGTTTCAAGAAATATCTGCTTACACACGAAACCACTGAAACCGACTCAAAATGATGCAGTAAACATGCCAGACCAGTGTGTGGTGCTGTAATTCTGCCACAGAGATACACTTAAAACAGAGAAATAGAGTTGTGGCTAGAAGGGGTACAGCAGTGGTAGGAAGTGAGGCAAAATCTCACGATACAATAACAATGAATTAAATTTGCTACTTACCAGATTGTGTTTTATTAACGCCTACACCTACACCTACCCCAACCTTAAACCTACCCTTACAATAACGTAAATACAGTAATTAAATGATGCAATATTGATGTGCGCATACCCAGTGCCCGTAGTTGTATCCCTTCTAGTCTTTACCCGTGCGGGACGTGGTGTGATGACATCACCATTTCACAAAATAAACGTATTGACTGTGCACACGAAAACGCAAGGGTGTTGTTTTCAGATTTATCTACTCTGGGACCCGGTTTAAAAAAATATCGGTTTCAGGCTCCTAAAATGCCGGATCCGTGTGGACGAAATGCTGATACGGTACAACATTTTTACGTATACAGCTAAATCCGTATCCGTGTGGACAGGGGCCTAAATAGGACAGGTGGGGCATATTAACCAATTATCAGGTGACAAGAGGGGCGGGGTCAAGGCAATAGACACACGGCACAAAGAAAAACATGACAAGCCATGTGCTCGCACCAAACATGACAATCTAGCAGTGCCAGGGCTCAGTCACAAACCCAAGAGCAAAACTAGACCGAAGTGACAGAACCTTGACACATCAGGGTAGAGTTTAGATTCTCTGCCTGAGCCCGCAGGCCGGGTCGGGTCGGGCCGAGATTTCCCGGCACTATCCTTCGGACCGGGTCGGGCCCTTGATCGTTTGTGTTTTTTTAAATCATTACTTTATTAGCCTAATTGGGTGGGCAGAAAGCTATGCCATAATCAGAAATAATATATTTTTTAGCAAAGTAATACTACAACTAAGTTGTACTACTGACAAAGTTGCACAAGTCAGGATTATTCTAAAAATGCGTGTTAAACTCAGCACACGCAGTGATGAAGCGCAGCATTCAGAACCGCTCCGAGACGCCAGTCATGAGCTGCTCGCGTTAACACTGCGCATTGCTTAACTAGTCTATTTCTTTTCTTAACTATAAGTTAAAGAAAAGTAGACATTTCAAGCTTCCTATACACCTATTTCTCATGTCTGTGAGGCAGTAGCTGCTGAGTTTCGTTTATTTATGAGACGCACTCCAGCTCATGTGCAATGCATGTGATCGCTCCCGCACGACTTCATCTCACCCTTATAATCGCAATTGGCTGATGAAACCTTGATTAACATAAGATACAATTTATACAAAACAAAATTAATTTTAAAGAAGGGCTTCATACAAAATGAAACTTAATATTAAACAAAATATAATAACCACCAAAATAATTTCTGACCCACTTGCCTCTTTGCACTTTTCATAATCAGATGAAATTTAAAAATAACATTATAATATTCAAACATAAATATTAAACAAAATACATTGTTTAATGGCTACAACAAGTAGGCCTTTAGTATAGATGCATGTCATGTCTGAGCGGGATTTGAGCGAGCATTGTTTTACCAGTGAACAGTTCATGAGCGCACACCTGCATAGAGCGGATTGAGCTGAGCGTCACACCCGTCCGCTTCGCTCATTACAGGCATGTTGTAATAACGCCCACGTATTACAAAATGGTCGGGTTTAAATCGGGCTCGGGCTCATAATTACAGTTAATGTGTCGGGCCGGGCCGGGCCGGGCTCGGACACAGCGTGCACGGGCTCGGGTAGGGTCGGGCTTGATTTTTTGAGCCCGATCTAAGCTTTACATCAGGGTCACGTGATGTGTTATTACGCCTGCACTGAAAAAAAAAACAATTAGTAAGATATACTTAAAATTTCTCTGGCAAGTTTTTGCTCGCATATGTAATTAAGTAAATTTCACTTATGAAATTAAGCAAACTCTACTTAACTAAGTTAAAGGGTTAGTTCACCCAAAAATGAAAATTATGTCATTAATTCCTCACCCTCATGTCGTTCGACACCCGTAAGACATTCGTTCATCTTCGGAACACAAATGAAGATATTTTTGTTGAAAGCTGATGGCTGAGAAAGGCCTCCATTGACATTCAGTACATTCACACTCACAAGACCCATAAAAGGCACTAAAAACGTCGTTACAAAGTCCATCTCACTACAGTGGCTCTACAATAATTTTACGAAGCGACGATAATAGTTTTTGTGCGAAAAGAAAAATCAAAATAACGACTTTATTCCACAAGTTCTTGTCTTCCTTGTTTGTCTCTGCCGTGAACTCACGAAGCACCACGACGCATGCGTGAGAATATGACGCAGAACCGGCGTTCGGGAATCCATGAAATGCCCACTTTAGTCCCATTTTGAGCTCTACGCCGAGACCTAAAGCACGGTCAATGTAGAATTCAACAGCTCAGATACGGCGCGTCTTCCTCTGCTCGTTGTAAACAAATCTCCTCCTCGCTTCTGGGTCACGTGTCCGAACGCCGGTTCTGCGTCATATTCTCGCGCATGCGTCGTGGTGCTTCGTGAGTTCACGGCAGAGGCCAACAAGGAAGACAAGAACTTGTAGAATAAAGTCGTTATTTAGATTTTTTTTTTTCGCACAAAAACTATTGTCGTCGCTTCGTAAAATTATTGTAGAGCCACTGTAGTGAGATGGACTTTGTAACGACGTTTTTAGTGCCTTTTATGGGTCTTGTGAGTGTAAATGTACTGAATGTCAATGGAGGCCTTTCTCAGCATCAGCTTTCAACAAAAATATCTTCATTTGTGTTCTGAAGATGAACGAATGTCTTACGGGTGTCGAACGACATGAGGGTGAGTAATTAATGACAATTTTCATTTTTGGGTGAACTAACACTTTAAGTAAAATTAACAAAGAAAATAAGTAATTTTTACTTGGCCAGTAAAAGGTTGAGTAATTTCTACTTAGTTGAAGTTTCCTTTGCAATACATTTTACTCAAAAAAAAAAAAACATTGGATTAAACCACACTTTTGAAGTGTATGCTTTACTTAGAAATATCTAAGTTTTGTTTTAATAATCTTTTGTCGTGCTTTAAAGAGGTACACTTATTTTGACGTGTTGACTAACATACTAAAGCACATGTAAAGTACTGAATTGCAGCTTCATTACAAATGTGTGTACTAACTTAAATCACAAGTACTCTTTTTAACAGTTTGCTAAAGTGTATGTTTTCATAAGGGTATCAAAACCTTTTCAAAACCTAACAAACGTATTTTTGACAAATGTTTAGCTTGAAAGGTGTGTGTGCGTGTGTGGTCCTGGTATTCCCTATGTTATGGGGACCGAATGTCCCCACAAGTACAGTAATACCAGTACATTTTGACCTTGTGGGGACATCTTTTTTGTCCCCATGAGGAAACAAGCTTAGAAATATTAAAGAATGATCTGTGTGTGTGTGTGTGTGTGTGTGTGTGTGTGTGTGTGTGTGTGTGTGTGTGTGTGTGTGTGTGTGTGTGTGTGTGTGTGTGTGTGTGTGTGTGTGTGTGTGTGTGTGTGTGTGTGTGTGTGTGTGTGTGTGTGTGTGTGTGTGTGTGAGTGTGAGTGTGTGTGAGTGTGTGTGTTTTTGTGATTTATGAGGGCACAAATGTACAACGCAAACATGACATTTCAGATGTCTTCATATGTAAAATACACTCACCTAAAGGATTATTAGGAACACCATACTAATACTGTGTTTGACCCCCTTTCGCCTTCAGAACTGCCTTAATTCTACGTGGCATTGATTCAACAAGGTGCTGAAAGCATTCTTTAGAAATGTTGGCCCATATTGATAGGATAGCATCTTGCAGTTGATGGAGATTTGTGGGATGCACATCCAGGGCACGAAGCTCCCGTTCCACCACATCCCAAAGATGCTCTATTGGGTTGAGATCTGGTGACTGTGGGGGCCATTTTAGTACAGTGAACTCATTGTCATGTTCAAGAAACCAATTTGAAATGATTCAAGCTTTGTGACATGGGGCATTATCCTGCTGGAAGTAGCCATCAGAGGATGGGTACATGGTGGTCATAAAGGGATGGACATGGTCAGAAACAATGCTCAGGTAGGCCGTGGCATTTAAACGATGCCCAATTGGCACTAAGGGGCCAAAAGTCTGCCAAGAAAACATCCCCCACACCATTACACCACCACCACCAGCCTGCACAGTGGTAACACGGTTCTCATTCTGTTTACGCCAAATTCTGACTCTACCATCTGAATGTCTCAACAGAAATCGAGACTCATCAGACCAGGCAACATTTTTCCAGTCTTCAACTGTCCAATTTTGGTGAGCAAATTGTAGCCTCTTTTTCCTATTTGTGATGGAGATGAGTGGTACCCGGTGGGGTCTTCTGCTGTTATAGCCCATCAGCCTCAAGGTTGTGCGTGTTGTGGCTTCACAAATGCTTTGCTGCATACCTCGGTTGTAACAAGTGGTTATTTCAGTCAAAGTTGCTCTTCTATCACCTTGAATCAGTCGGCCCATTCTCCTCTGACCTCTAGCATCAACAAGGCATTTTCGCCCACAGGACTGCCGCATACTGGATGTTTTTCCCTTTTCACACCATTCTTTGTAAACCCTAGAAATGGTTGTGCGTGAAAATCCCAGTAACTGAGCAGATTGTGAAATACTCAGACCGGCCCGTCTGGCACCAACAACCATGCCACGCTCAAAATTGCTTAAATCACCTTTTTTTCCCATTCTGACATTCAGTTTGGAGTTCAGGAGATTGTCTTGACCAGGACCACACCCCTAAATGAATTGAAGCGATCGCCATGTGATTGGTTGATTAGATAATTACATTAATGAAAAATTGAACAGGTGTTCCTAATAATCCTTTAGGTGAGTGTAGCTTGAAAAACATACTAAACAATGTTTTATTAAAAATGCAGAATGTTTCCTGTGGTTTAAGGGTAGGGGTAGTGTGTGTGTGTGTGTGTGTGTGTGTGTGAGATGGGGATAGAATGTACAGTTTGTACAGTATAAAAACCATTACGGTTATGGTATGTCCTCACTTAGATAGCAAAACAAACCTGTGTGTGTGAGCGTGAGTGTGTGTGTGTTTAAAACAGAATGCCCCATGCTATATTTGATCTAATGCAGTGACACAATCAGTATGGCTTGAGAGTACAAATACTTGCTACTGTGAGTGGCTGTAGTAACGTCAGCACTAGGTCACAGTGTAGCAGATGTAACTGGCAGTGAGAATGGAACATCTGTCTCACACACCAATAGACAGCAGCACCAGTGGGATGCACAATTTGAACTGCTACAGCAAAATGGGTGCAGGAAAGAGCTCATATTGTAAGCCAGAGGTCAAAGAGATAAGAGTTAGTACAGCAGCACACTCTGCAAACATGGAATTAATAAACCTGCAATTAATCAAACACAAATAAAAACAGAGGAAATGGCTGTCAATACAGCGATAAGAATGGGAAGAAATGGGTAGTGAGTGTGTGTGTGTGTGTGTGTGTGTGTGTGTGTGTGTGTGTGTGTGTGTGTGTGTGTGTGTGTGTGAGTGAGTGAGTGCGTGCGTGTGCAGTTCAAGTATTCCCTACGTTTTGGATTTTTTGATCTTGTGGTAGGGCTGTAGTCAAGTCCACCTTTGTCGAGTCCAAGACCAGGACTAGTCGAGACCGAGTCCAAAGAGGTTCGAGTCCAAGTCAAGTCCAAGTCCAAAGAGGTTCGAGTCCAAGTCAAGTCCAAGTCCAAAGAGGTTTGAGTCCAAGTCCGGACTTGAGTACTACAGCACCATCTTGTGATTGTGACATTTTTTTGATCCCCATGAGGAAAACAGCTTATAAATCATACTAAATTATGTTTTTTGAGCATGTGAAAATGCAGAACGTTTTCTGTGATGGGTAGGTTTAGGTTTGTATGTTAGGCTATCCAGTTTGAATTAGGATGGATGCAGGAAAGCACTAGCTGGCGTATGTTTTTGATGGGGCTGTTCCACTCTCCTCGCCCAATCCCCTGTAAAGGTTAGGTTTTAATGCTTGTTTCAGTAAAATTTCCAAATTGAGCTTGAAGTCCACCTCCCTCTAAGGGGAAGGTTAAATGTTTGTTTCAGATACAGGATTAGCTCCACCTTCACTTCTAGACCTCTCCATAAGGGTTAAAACCTGTCCCTTGACCTCGTAGGGGTAGGGTTAGTGGATAGAAGATACAGTTTGTACAGTATAAAAATTATTATGTCCATAAAATGCGACATGTGCGTGCATATGTGTTTTCACCTCCGGCGGAGCTAAGGTGGATGAGAAGAAGATCACCGCCTGACCCCAGCTTATCGGTAACCGCGGAGATGACCTCTCTGACAGACGCAGCGACAGGCACTCGGATAGTGGAGTAGGTGTGATCACTGCAGTACACCTTAAAGAGGACTATACCAACAAAACAAAGAACATTGACCTTAAAACACTGATGAATCACATTCTTTATTTAATAACTTTAATAAAAGATACACGTCGTTGGTTCATATTTGTTCAAAATGGTGAATTGTTGCTGAAGTGAAATAACATCAACTGATACTTTTCTCTTAAAGGATTAGCTCACGTCAAAATGAAAATTTCCTGATATTTTACTCACCCCCATCTCATCCAAGATGTTCATGTCTTTCTTCTTAAAAACATTCCAGGATTTTTCTCCACATTATGGACTCCATGGCAACAAAAATGTTGAAGGTCCAAATCAATGCAGTTTCAAAGGAAGGGCTTCAGAGGCTCTGCATGATCCCAGATGAGGAATAGGGTCTTATCTAGCCAAACCATCTGTCATTTTCAATCAAAATTAAAAATGTATACTTTTTAACCTAAATTGCTCATCTTGCGCTGCTCTGCGACACACAACGGATTGCGTAATCACATTGTAAAGGTCACGCTAGATGTAGGCAGAAGTACCGCCCTAAGCGAACGTGCGAGGGCTAATACAAACGCCCTTTACCAAAAAACACTCCGTCTTCACCTTTAAAATCGTCTGACATCTGTTACAAGCACGCCAGGCTCCACCCACTCCCAAGCACCACGCACAGCATCTCCCGAGTACTGATCACTCACACCTGCAGCTCATCATCACCTCATCACTGCCTGCACTTAAGCTCCACGCTCTCACACTATCACTGTCCGGTCTCGTTTGCACAATGCTATACAGTTTGCTTACCTCAAGGACTCTCCCGTGCTACTTACCTGCTTCCTCATCTCCAGTGTGTCCCCTAGTCTTCGTCTCCTGTCTCCATCATCTCCCTGGCTCCTGTGTCCCATCCTCCTGGTTCTCCTACGAAAGACATTGAGTATTATCATCCAGTTATCTGCATTACCCTGCCATTCATCACTCTGACTGCTCACCTGATCCACTCTGCACTCTGGTCACTCAATAAACTGTTTATATTCCATTCACCTGTTCTCCGTCTCTCTGTATTATAACAGAAGACCGGACCGACACAATAGAATGCCAGTCCCATGGCCAAACCGGCGCCCTTCTCTGGCTCGGCGGAGGATTGCAACGGATTCCTTCTCCAATGCTCGCTGGTCCTGGAGATGCAACCGCACCTGTACCCCACCGAGCGATCCAAAGTGGCCTTCATCATCTCCCAACTGTCTGACAAAGCTCTTCGGTGGGCAGAACCATTATGGTCTCAGAATAATTCACTTACCCACTCTCTCTCCAGCTTCATCGGCCACTTTGAGGAGGTCTTCGGAAAACCATTGTAGGATTCAGCAGTTGGTGAGCAACTCTATCATTTAAAACAAGGTACAAGGCCTGTTAATGAGTATGCCCTCCAGTTTCGCACCCTCGCCGCCTCCAGTGGATGGAATGAACAGTCGCTACTGACCACTTACCATCAAGGGTTGGATCCTCGGTTGCGGTTGCATCTCGCTACATACGAGGACACTAGTGATGCGCGGGTCGTCTCATAACCCGCGGGCCCCGCGGGTAACCTGCGGGTCGGGTTGGGGCGGGTTAAGAAATCTTCACTTATTTGCGGGGCGGGTTGGGGCGGGTCATTAAAAACAAAATAAAAAAATCTATGTATGTTGCCTGCAATTCCCTATAGCCTATATAAAATATTTGGGAGTATCTATTTTCATATTTTATTAGGTTTTTTTGATAAGGTTACAATACGAAAGCCGTAGCAACGTAACTTGCATGATGTCCCCAAGCCTTTGGCATCACGCGGCACGTCATGACAGCTGCGCGCCGAGCAGCTCCCACCATCGGCAGCCACGACAACAAAAACGGAGAGATAAAAGTGAAGATGGAAGACGAGGTGCTGGAGTCTAGCCGAAATAGATTAAACCCTGGTACAGTGGACGTCATTCTTTTTTTGCACAGCGAATGTAAACACGCTATGAACATTTCTGTGTGCTAAATAAAACAAAAGTTTAGTGGTTATGTAGCGGAGGCTATAAACTGCCTATACAAATCTGAAATAAAAAATGGTTAAGCCTTCAAGATCCAAACGCTACTTTGGTGAAAATTAAAGGTTGAAAATCTTTATCATTATCTTGTTATTAATATGACCTGATTTATGGTTCATATTCATAATAATCGTTTGGTGTTGCCAGTTTACAGGGCCATGTTTCCAAGCACTTTCAGAAATAAAGGCTGTTTTCATTTACATTACAATGGCTAGTATGTCTATTTAATGGTCGCGGATGCGGGGCGGGGCGGGTTTTAAAATTGATACACTGGTGCGGTGCGGGCTGGGGCGGGCCAAATAATTTCATAAAAGCAGGACCCGCGGGTTGGAAAAAAAGCCGACCCGCGCATCACTAGAGGACACCATCGGGTTTGAACGGTTCATTCAACTCTCCATCCGCTTCGCCACTCATATGCAGTCGTGTGTGGAAGAACACCAGGGCCAGCCGCTATGCATTCTATCCCTCCTCCGGCCAGAGCCTGTCAGCCCTCCCGAACCAGCCCACGAACCCATGCAGCTTGAGAACTCCTATGACTGAGCGGCGGAGAAGGCTGGCCAAGAACCTATGCCTCTACTGTGGAACACCCAGGCATTACATCACTGAATGCCCAGTCCGCCCTCCTCGTCCATTGGTGAGTGCAATCATCTCGTCTCTTAGTAAAATGAAGCCACTCACAACCAATAACTTTACGTTACCGTTGTAGCCGACTAGCGCTGACTTTGAATGTTTGACTGAATTGTTTGCTTTATTTCATGTATAGCTTATTATCCCTTTTACTTATACTTTTGTATTATTGATCATACATAAACTTGCATTTAACAAAAAGAGACTGGGTTGTGTTTCATGTCATTTAATGTTATCACAGTGATAATCATATTGTCTGAACCAGATATTAATATACAGATTTGCTCATTGCTGTCACTACTAGAGCGAGCTCCTGATTGGTTAACGCGGCGCAAATATCCACCAAAGTTCAGATTTTTCAACTTGAGCGATTCGCGCGAATCACGCGTTCAAAACGCTCAATTCGTGTCATTCGCGCCGCCTCATTCGCGCGAATCGCGCCGCAGAATGCCATTTCGCGTCTCTGCATTGACTTAACATGTAAATCACTCGCGCGAATCGCGTCAATCACGTCTGGTGTAAACGCACCATTACAATTGTCACTCTCCTCGACTCTGGGTCAGCCGGTAACTTTATCTCGGGCTCACTCTGCCACCAGCTCAAGCTCAAGACGACAGCCAGTCCATCCGTCTACCAAATCCACTCGATAACCGGGAGACCTCTCAGCTGCCGACAAGTGTGTACATCCGTGGGTCCTCTACTGCTCAGAGTGGGTCTTCTCCACGAGGAACAACAACATCTGCTGGTTCTGGAGGAATCCACCGCTGACATCATCCTAGGGCACCCATGGTTGGAGCAGCACAATCTCGTCATCTCCTGGAGGACAGGAGAAATCCTGAAGTGGGGTGATGGCTGCTTCCCGGGCTGTTTCTTTGCACTTCCTGTCCCAGTCTCTCCACATCCTGAGAACCTGTCCGTCTGCTCCACGTCGATCGAGAGTCCGGTAGAGAAACGCTCGGTGGACATCCCAGCCTGTTACACCCCCTTCAGCGACATCTTCTGCCCCACACGTGCCTCCAAGCTGCCTCCACACCGGCCATGGGACTGTGCTATTGATCCGCTGCCAGGTGAGCCAGTGCCCCGTGGGAAGATTTACCCACTGTCACATCCGGAGGAGAAGGCCATGGTGGATTACATCAAGGAGGAGCTCGACCAAGGTAACATCCGCCCGTCTACTTCCCCTGCTGCTTCCAGTTTTTTCTTTGTGCCCAAAAAGGACGGAGGCTTGAGGCCCTGCATTGACTATCGAGCACTAAACAACATAAGAGTCAATTTCCGCTATCCACTTCCTCTCGTCCCTGCTGCGCTGGAACATCTCCGTAGTGCCACTGTGTTCACGAAGTTGGACCTCCGCAGCACGTACAACCTCATCTGGATACGTGAAGGGGATGAGTGGAAGACCGCCTTCGTAACACCTACAGGCCACTATGAATATCTTGTAATGCCATACGGATTGGCCAATGCCCCCTCCATATTCCAGGATTTCATCCATAAGGTGCTCCGGGATTCTTCCACAAGTTCGTCCTGGTCTATATTGATGACGTCTTGATCTACTCCCGGAGCCTGGCCGACCATCGCCGTCACATTGCGGAGGTCCTCCAATGCCTGAGGAGCTTCCATCTTTTTCTGAAAGCCGAAAAGTGCTCGTTCCACCAGCCCTCAGTGCAGTTTCTCGGATACATCATTGATCACAGTGGCATCCGGATGGACGAGAGGAAGGTGGAAGCCATCCGCTCATGGCCCACTCCCACAAACATCAAGCAACTCCAATGGTTCCGAGGTTTCGGCAACTTCTATCGACGCTTCATCCAGAATTACAGCTCCGTCGCCAGTCCACTCACTCACCTTCTCCGTAACCAGCCCAAGTCTCTGTCCTGGTCACCAGCAGCCACAAAAGCCTTCGAGACCCTGAAGACCGCCTTCACCACCACTCCCCTCCTCGTCAACCCCAACCCAGAGCTCCCTTTCGTTGTGGAGGTGGACGCTTTCACCACTGGAGTGGGAGCGGTTCTTTCGCAGCAGTAGGGGTACCCCAGTAGACTCCATCCATGCACCTTCTTCTCCCACAACCTCAGCCCGGCGGAGGTAAACTATGACATCTGGAAAAGGGAACTTCTCGCCATCAAGCTTGCCCTTGAGGAGTGAAGGCTTTGGCTGGAGGGATCTCAACATCCGGTTCTCGTTCTCACTGACCATAAGAACCTGGGCTATCTCCGTGAGGCTAGGCGACTGAACCCGCGCCAGGCTTGATGGGCACTGTTCTTCACCGGGTTTCAATTCACCATCTCGTATCATCCTGGGTCCAAGAATGACAAAGCGGATGCTCTGTCCCGCATCTACAGTCCGGAAGAGAAGGTAGAAGACTCCGAGCCCATCCTCCCGAATCAGCTATTCGTCAGCCCCATCGTCTGGTCGGAGGAGACCCTGCTCTCCTCCAATGCCTCCACCAACACCCCGCTGGGCTGCCCACCGGGCTTGCAGTACATCACCCGCACTTGTCGCAACCCCCTCATCCACTCCACTCACTCATCTCTGAGCACTGGCCACCCTGGGGTCAATGAAACCCTCTCGCTGCTAAAACAGCGCTTCTGGTTGCCACGCATGGCATCCGATTTCAGAAGGTACGTGCAGGGATGCAAGGAATGCGGAGTGTCCAAAAGCCCCCGCCATCTTCCCTCCGGTAAGCTCCAGCCTCTGCCCGTTCCTAATCGACCCTGGTCACACCTAGGAGTGGACTTCATCACGGATCTTCCTGTCTCTGAGAACCATACATGCGTCCTAGTAGTGGTTGACCGATTCTCTAAGTCCTGCCGTTTCATTTGATCCTCTTGAGAGGGTTGCCCACTGCCATGGAGACCAAGGAACTCATGTTTAAACACGTCTTCCGATATTTCGGCATACCTGAAGACACCGTCTCAGTTCGGGGTCCCCAGTTCATTTCAAGAGTCTGGAAAGCTTTCCATCAGCTCCTAGGTGTGACTGTAAGCTTCTCATCTGGATACCATCCCCAGTCGAACGGGCAGACGGAGAGGAAGATCCAGGAGATCGGCCGCTTCCTCCGTACCATCCTCCGTACCGAGTACGCACAAAACTCCCTGCGTCAACCATCCACTAGTCTTACTCCATTTCAGTGCGTACTCGGCTACCAACCTCCCCTGTTCCCGTGGTCAGGAGAGCCTTCTGACGTCCCGGCAGTCGACTACTGGTTCAGGGAGAGTGAGAGGGTCTGGGACTCAGCGCACCATCAGCTGCAGCGCATTCCGCCAACGTATAATGACAGCTGACCTCCGCCGTTCTGAAGCGCCACCATTTCAAGTCAGGCAGGAGGTCTGGCTGTCCACTCGGAACATCCGCCTACGTCTGCCATGCAAGCAACCCCGGAACCCCGGAAACCCCCCTTCCACTCATCTCCCACTTATATTCCATTCACCTGTTCTCCGTCTCTCTGTATTATAACAACATCATTGTTTTACCTTTTTTTGCAAAAGATGTTTGTATTAGTCTTCGCATGAGTGCTTTGTAAACACGGGGCGGTACTTCTGCCTACGTCTAGCGTGACCTTTCCGATGTGAATATGTAATGCGTGGTGTGTCGCAGAGCAGCGCAAGATGAGCAAGTTAGGTTAAAAAGTACATACATTTTACATTTTTGTTGGAAAATTACAGATGGTTTGGCTAGATAAGACCCTATTCCTCGTCTGGGATCATGCAGAGCCTCTGAAGCCCTTCCTTTGAAACTGCATTGATTTGGACATTCAACATTTTGGTTGCCATGGAAGTCCATTATGTGGAGAAAAATCCTGGAATGTTTTCCTAAAAAAAACGTAATTTCTTTTCGACTGAAGAAAGAAAGACATGAACATCTTGGATGAGATGGGGTGAGTAAAATATCAGAAAATTTTCATTTTGAAGTGAACTAATCCTTTAACCTCATTATTAACCTCATTATTAACCTCATAATTAACTCTTAAACCGTTTTTGAACTTTCCTTTTCGTGATCCTTCCTGTCTTATCTTTGGTTATTTCACTTTTGACTCTTTTGTTCTATGAATGATCTCTCTCCATCTTTTCTGATCTCCCTCTAAATTAATAAATGTAATGAATTGATTGAATAAATAAATAAATAAATAAAGACCTTTTAGGTAAGCTAAACACCCATATGATCTCTATATATTTTTCATCTGTGAAATTAACCAAAGGAAAGATCTCTTAAGGCCCATTCACACCAAGGAGGATTCAAATTCTAATGATACAATTCTAAAAATCTTTTTTAGATATAACAGAATAGCAGAATCCACATCACAACTATATAGATAATGGCACAGAGGAATTGATTGGTTGAAGGACTATCCAACTGCATACAGAGTCATTTGAACGATGCCCATTGATCACGCCTTTTGTGGTCTGATTGGTTGAAGGACTATCTAATTGCGTATAAGGTCATTTGAACAATAACCGTTGATCACGCCTCTTGTGCAGTAGAAAATACAGAGCAGACTCCCCAGACCAATGTTCAATCTTAAAAGATTGAGCTTGGTCTGGTGATTGCCAGACAAGCGTCCGATGACATAACTGCAGAACTCGATTAAAATAAACCGAACAATATTGTGCATTGGTGTGGACACTAATATATTGTTACAGTTATTGTTCTTGGTGTGAACAGGCCTTTAGTCGTACTCATGTACTAATGCAACTATTGAATTGGAGAACAGATACGGACTCACTCTCGTCTGTGCTTTTGATTGGCTGTCGCTTCTGCAGTCTGTCATTCCCGGTGCTGAACTGACGCAGGAGGACTTTGTGCTGCAATGAGAGAGCACTATCACATGACACATCTTCAGCACTGCAGGAAATACTACAGAAACTGTGTTTGTTTTTATCTTCCCCTCACCTTTTTCTGAGAGGGCCGACCATCTTCGGAGCTGCAAATAAATGTTATGAGTGTTATGAAAATGAGCAAATAAAGGGTTTCTTTTATGTTATCTCTTATGCTAACCCCATGAAGCTTTGTATACTGTAGTTCATTCTTTTTTCAGGATGTTAAAGGCCTTTTAGTATAATTTTATCAAGTCCACCTTCAGGTCGTGGTTCACATGTCTTTTTGATGTGACATCTTTAACGTAAGAAAAACTTTTATATTGTTATTAATACATCAAGATGAACACATACTGGACAGAAGCAGCAAATATCAGGCTTTTGAGGAAGGTTTATTGTTTCATCTCTCAATCATCATTGTTTTCCATTGCATTATATGTTTTAAAGGGGTCATGAACTGGCTTTTTAAAACATTTTTATACTGTTGTCTGAGGTCAACTTATGACATTTGAGTGGTTTTAACATTCAAAAACATCATAATGAATAACTAATAGGCTATTTTCTGCCCTGGTTTTGAGGCTCTCTGAAGAAGCGCTCGTTTTTGATGGGCATGCCGCACTGAAGACTTGGAAGTAAACGCCCACGACTAGGATTGGATAATATTTGCGTATTATAATGATCTTCAGTTCCCCTCAGTACATGTGGGAATTGTTTTGAAAGCGTCTGGGGAAACGCTCACAGGGCTCGCAAAATATCTTTATCAAACAAACACAATGATTAATCTCTCATCCACCCGCGATTGATTGGAATGTTATTTTTTTATTACTTGGCCGGCCCGATCAGTGAATATAACCGCGAACCGTACACACACACACACACGTGCGCAAGTATGTTATTTCACTATTTAAGATAGCACGTTGGCAGGCCGGTGATACGTTTTGGTAGCCCGTCTGAAAAACACATAGCCCCGGGACGTTGGGCTTTGCGAGCCCTGGACCTTAACGTTACAAGTCCAAGTCTGATCACGAATGAACCAATAACACTGTGACAGCGTGCTAAGGTATGTAATCAATAGATATCAAACAATCTGTAACAATGCAATACTAACACATAAAAAAAACATGTTTTACTCACATAAGTGTGTTGCACCGTTCCTGTCGGATCCAATATAGAAGGCACAGCATTGTGTTTTAATCTCAATATGTCTGCAAATCCAGTCTCGACCTGCATCTTGTTTACAGTCGATTACGAGGTGAAATGAAGCGAACAAACGCACAATGTCTTACACACGTGAGCTGGAACCGGCATGTTTATTGCTCTGTAGCGCGACCCATTTAGCTCCACGAGTCGGTGGGCGGGGCTTGAGGTGGCGCTTCTGCATTCTATGACGTCAGTGGTCGACATATTCTGAGCGTTTTCTGGGCCTGGTGTCAATAAAAGCTTTTCTTTGACTAACGAGGAAGTTTTCAGCTCTGAAACTTACAGGATATTCTTATATCACCATGAACTTTTATATATCAAACGCTCAAAGGAAAGTTGATTTCTTAATTCATCACCCCTTTAAAACTATAGAGCTTTGATCATAAATCTAAGCATTTTAATATTATATTACTGAGACATTATTGGCATATGTAGCATGACGACTGATATTTATGTTTTATGCAAGTAGTCTGTTATACTTTTATAAAGATCTCATTGATTTACATTCCAATCATCAGAATTTCATCTTACTTTTAAATATCAACAACTGCACCAAATAGGATATTTTCGCTCAGTTTGTGCCTCAGAATAAAATTGAGGCATTTTTTCCTCCTCGAGAATGCTCAATATTAAAAAACTGTTCCATTTAATAAAAATACAATTTTCTGATTATTATTTAATATGTCAAGGTTAAAAACCTCTCACTTGTTAGACTCTGCTCTTACTTTTGCTTTATGATCTTTTCTAGTTCAGGCAGTTGATCTTTCAGAGCTGGAATGAGTCTGGAATCTTCACACACTGTCTCATAGAACTCCTGCAACAGACAACATGATCTGACAATGAAATACACACTTAATCACAGTGGGATCAGAAAGTCTCCACAAAGACTGGCTGAACAGGGCAGACCAGACCAGAGTCGAGTGAAGCTGCTGACCTGGAGGAAGTTGAAAGAGCTGTCCTCCTCCTGTAGGTGGTCTGTGTTGATGGCGGCCCACTGTAACACCAGGCGAATCACCCTGCGCTTGTTATTGAGAGTGTAATCCATCCGCTCCTGTTCACTGCCCTGAGACGACTGAGCGTTATAGGTGCATGAGTGCTAAGGACTTCAGAGCCAAAAAATGAGAGACTCACACACAAGCACAATCAAACTAAAACAATATTCATAAAGTACACAGCTATGGCACAGTGACCCCCTCAACCAAACTGACGCACTGCTCGTTACATGTACACTATATTGCCAAAAGTATTGGGACACCCCTCCAAATCATTGAATTCAGGTGTTCAATCACTTCCATGGCCACAGGTGTATAAATAAAACACTAGGCCTGTAAACGCTTCTACAAACATCTGTGAAAGAATGGGTCGCTCTCAGGAGCTCAGTGAACTCAAGCGTGGTACCGCGATCGGTTGCCACCAGTGCAATAAGTCAGTTCGGGAAATGTCCTCGGTACTAAATATTCCACGTTCAACTGTTAGTGGTATTATAACAAAGTGGAAGCAACTGGGAACAACAGAAACTCAGCCACGAAGTGGTAGGCCACCTAAAATCTCAAAGCGGGGTCAGCGCATGCTGAGGCTCACAGTGTGCAGACGTCACCAACTTTCTGCAGAGTCAACAGCTACAGACCTACAAACTTCATGTGGCCTTCAGATGAGCTCAAGAACAGTGTGTAGAGCTTCATGGAATGGGTTTCCATGGCCGAGCAGCTCATCTCTGGAGTGACCAATCATGCTTCTCTGACTGGCAATCTGATGGACGAGTCTGGGTTTGGCGGTTGCCAGGAGAACAGTACTTGACTACATTGTGCCAAGTGTAAAGTTTGGTGGAGGGGGGATTATGGTGTGGGGTTGTTTTTCAGGGGTTGGGCTTGGCCCCTTAGTTCGAGTGAAAGCTTCAGCATACCAAGACATTTTGGACAATTTCATTCTCCCAACTTTGTGGGAACAGTTTGGGGATGACCCCTTCCTGTTCCAACATGACTGACCACCAGTGCACAAAGCGTCGGCCCATAAAGACATGATGAGTGAGTTTGGTGTGGAGGAACCACACCTGCACAGACTGGCCTGCTCAGAGTCCTGACCTCAACCCGACAGAACACCTTTGGGATGAATTAGAGTGGAGACTGAGAGCCAGGCCTTCTCGTCCAATATCAGTTCCTGACCTAAAACCTACGGATTAAGAATGGGATGTCATTAAAGTTCATGTGCCTGTAAAGGCAGGCATCCCAAAACCTTTGGCAATATAGTGTAGATTTACAGAGATTGCAGCTATTTATTTCAGTCATCAGTCAGTAGAGCTGTAAAGGATATTGGGCGACGAGCAGAGGACACAGCTGACTGTTTGGGACAAAAACACAGTGCATAAGCAAAAAGTCATCCAGAGCAGGATCTACAGAGTTGGAGAAAGAAAGAAGTTAGTTAGGTGCGTTCAGGGCAGCTACTATTTGTAACAGAAGCATGGTTAATAGCTCATTCTGGTTAATGATTGGTTTCTTCACGGTGCATGTACAGTAAATGTATGTTTACAGGCTTTCTACTCTTGAATTTGAGTTTTCATGGTAATTTCAGTCATTTGTGAATACTGGAGAGGGATTTCTAAAAATCATTTAGATCAGTGATTCATTAAAGAATCATTCAGACCATTTTTTCAACCAGTTTGAATGAATGAATGCTCAAGATTTGATGCTCAAGAAATATTACTTATTATTTTCAATGTTGAAAACAGTTGTGCTGCAAGTCAAGTCATTGTTTTGTATTTGGTTCAAGTTGATTAAATAAAACTGCACATGTTTTCGCCAAACTTGTCTACAGTGGATTATTAGTTACAGAATACACACACTACCATCATGGACCCAGCAGTTTTGTCTATTACATCTACATCAGGGATATTGTCCCCAGGAGGCTTATGTTGAAGACTTTTGTGGTCTATGCTATCAGGTGGGCTTTAATGATTTATCTTTAAAGGACATTTTTGGCATGGTCCAAATGACTTTATAAACTATTAATGCCTGAAAACACTCCTTTACTGGACTCTGGCTCAGTACATTGACTATGCCCTGTTGTTGAGTGGCTCATCATTAACTGTGGGAAATGCAGATGAGGGACTCCTGCAATTCCACGCCAGAGCCTCCTTTTTTGGGGGGGTTATCATACTCCTGACCATGAAGGCTAGTCCCATGGCAGCCATGGCCCACAAGCCAGACCTCCCAAAACCGACGGTCCCAGCGCTTTCAAGTTCAGTGGTCTCAAGGCCAAGTCCAGGGGTCTCAGGTCCAAGTTCAGTGGTCTCAGGTCCAAGTCCAGTGGTCTCAGGTCCAAGTCCAGTGGTCTCAGTTCCAAGTCCATTGGTCTCAGGTCCAAGTCCGGTGGTCTCAGGTCCAAGTCCGGTGGTCTCAGGTCCAAGTCCAGGGGTCTCAGGTCCAAGTCCAGGGGTCTCAGGTCCAAGTCCAGTGATCTCAGGTCCAAGTCCAGTGGTCTCAGGTCCAAGTCCGGTGGTCTCAGTTCCAAGTCCATTGGTCTCAGGTCCAAGTCCGGTGATCTCAGGTCCAAGTCCGGTGGTCTCAGGTCCAAGTCCAGGGGTCTCAGGTCCAAGTCCAGTGATCTCAGGTCCAAGTCCAGTGGTCTCAGGTCCAAGTCCCGGGGTCTCAGGTCCAAGTCCGGTGATCTCAGGTCCAAGTCCAGTGATCTCAGGTCCAAGTCCAGTGGTCTCAGGTCCAAGTCCCGGGGTCTCAGGTCCAAGTCCGGTGATCTCAGGTCCAAGTCCAGTGGTCTCGGGTCCAAGTCCAGTGGTCTCAGGTCCAAGTCCAGTGGTCTCAGGTCCAAGTCCAGTGGTCTCAGGTCCAAGTCCAGTGGTCTCAGGTCCAAGTCCGGTGGTCTCAGTTCCAAGTCCATTGGTCTCAGGTCCAAGTCCAGTGGTCTCAGGTCCAAGTCCCGGGGTCTCAGGTCCAAGTCCGGTGATCTCAGGTCCAAGTCCAGTGGTCTCGGGTCCAAGTCCAGTGGTCTCAGGTCCAAGTCCAGTGGTCTCAGGTCCAAGTCCAGTGGTCTCAGGTCCAAGTCCGGTGGTCTCAGTTCCAAGTCCATTGGTCTCAGGTCCAAGTCCGGTGATCTCAGGTCCAAGTCCGGTGGTCTCAGGTCCAAGTCCAGTGGTCTCAGGTCCAAGTCCCGGGGTCTCAGGTCCAAGTCCGGTGATCTCAGGTCCAAGTCCAGTGGTCTCAGGTCCAAGTCCAGTGGTCTCAGGTCCAAGTCCAGTGGTCTCAGGTCCAAGTCCGGTGGTCTCAGGTCCAGGGGTCTCAGGTCCAAGTCCAGGGGTCTCAGGTCCAAGTCCAGTGATCTCAGGTCCAAGTCCAGTGGTCTCAGGTCCAAGTCCCGGGGTCTCAGGTCCAAGTCCGGTGATCTCAGGTCCAAGTCCAGTGGTCTCAGGTCCAAGTCCAGTTGTCTCAGGTACAAGTCCAGGGGTCTCAGGTCCAAGTCCAGGGGTCTGAGGTCCAAGTCCAGTGGTCTCAGGTCCAAGTCCAGTTGTCTCAGGTACAAGTCCAGGGGTCTCAGGTCCAAGTCCAGTTGTCTCAGGTACAAGTCCAGGGGTCTCAGGTCCAAGTCCAGGGGTCTGAGGTCCAAGTCCAGTGGTCTCAGGTCCAAGTCCAGTGGTGTCAGGTCCAAGTCCAGTTGTCTCAGGTCCAAGTTCAGTGTTCTCAGATCCCTGTTCGGTGGTCCCAGAGGTCATCCCACTGTCCACTGTGCTTCCGGTAGTGGCCACCGCTATTGTGTGTGTGTGTAGGGCCGCGCACACACTGTGCACTATGCCACAGAGGCCGTTTATGAACTCTCTGTGTTCCGTTAGGGCGTCGGGAGTTGCCCTTTGAGGGGTGGATATGTCACGTCTGTATAGGTTTTTCTCATGTTTCCATGTCTTTTATTTTGTCATTTTTTCATAGTTATGTTACCTTGTTCCACTCTTGTGGTCCTGCATGCATGTCTGTAGTTCATGTGTCATCTTCTCATTGTATTGTTATCAGTTCTGTTATTTCATTGGTTCATGTTCATTAGCTCCATCTTGTCATTGGTTGTTTGTTTTGGTCATGTGTTCCCCATAATTTTGTAGTTAGCCATCATGTTAGACATTTTTGTTTGTCATGTTTTGTTGCTGTAACCTGCTGTTGGTGAGTCTTATGTTGTCATGTCAAGTCAAATCATGTCAAGTATGTTTATTTTGCATTCGGTTCGTCAAACTTGCCTGCGGTGGATTATTAGTTACAGTTTCCCTGTTAATTTGCATATATTTCTCTGAATGCATTGTAAAGTACCTGACTCTGTGAATTGGGAATCAAGTTTCACCGTCTCCAGAAGATGTTCCAGAATCTTCTCTGGAGTTCCTGACATCACAGTGTACCTAAAGAACAGGTCAAAGGTCACGGTTTGACATGTACTTTGATATATAACAGTTTATAGTTTTTCCATACTAGTCTTAAATCTTAAAAAAAAAAAAAGAAGATAAAATGTACTTGAGAGGAGAAGAACTGGAGCTCCTGTTGTTACTTCTCTCCAAAACTAACACATCCTCCTCATGTTCCTTCAGACGGACTGTGTTTGCCTCCACATCCTGAATACACACCCAGATGAAATAGTGTGTGAATGAGATTATTCATAACTAACCAAGCTATATATTTCTTCTGAAGTCCTAACAAAAATGACTGGTTAGGTACACACGGGAAACGGATCACAACAGATAGAAATGATGTGCTCAGCTCAAAAGGAGGTGTTTGTCACAAGTCCTCCACAATGTCACTTCTGTAATGTATTGCTGTAAGTTCAACATCATTACCAGTAGAGGGAGACTCATACTCAATTTACAGCAGGGGTTACAAACGCTTGTCAGTTGAACTCATGTGATCTAAATGACTAGTATTTACTTTTAAAAAGATAGATATTTTAAGTAACATTATATAATGAATACTACATTCAATGACACTGGGCTGCTATATTTTATCAAAAGGATTTTTCTAGGTAATAATGGTTGAAATGTTCAGTAACTTGTATTCAAGACTTTAAGGTCTATACAGAAGTTGATTAGATAGAGTAAAATGCAATATTTGGATTTAATCACATTTTACAAACCCAATCTGTTTTTGTAAATGGAATTGTCCTTAACCATTGCTATCAGTTGCATTAATCATATATTCTAAATGATCCAGTGAAAACAGTGTTTTTCCCAGTTGCATCATGTTGTAGCTTTGCAACAAATGACCCTAGAATGTGAAATCTCACTATATTTGTTTAGATAGAAGGCATCCTGTCTGTGCCAAAGACACTAACACCCACACCCTCACTATCAGACGGATCTTCCGCTTAAACGCTGCTCTGGCTTTCCTGAGCTGAGCTCTCTATTGTCACAGCGCTGGGAGAGAGATTCCCCTGTGCTGGTGATGGAGGGACGATTATATACCGCGCACACACACACACACACACACACGCACAAATGCAGAGACAGCATGATAAAACAATTAGATGATAATTACATAGTCATTAGGCTGAAAGTACACTAGAAAAACTTGAAAAAGTGACTTTTAAATTTGATCTTCTTTGTCTAGATTACTATGGATATTTACTTTTGCATCCTGTGATGCTTTTAATAAATATAAAAATAAATAAAAAATCTACAGTAAATTATAAATAGTAAATTAAAAATAAAATAAAATACAATATTTGATGAAAACTTAATGAAAAAAATATAGAAATGTTGCGCTGGCAACTAACTGAAATAAAATTTAAGTTGAAGTACTAAATTTACTAAAATGGAAATAAAAAATAAATCAATGCTAAAAAGAAACAAACAAAAAACTAAACTAATAATAAAACCTGAAAATATAAAGTAAAAGCTAAATATTAGTAAATACTAGTGTTGTAGTACCAGAGTCGAGTACCGGTCTTAATACCATTTTTTGAAGGTCTTGGTCTCGGTCTAGACCACATTTGTACTCTGTCTTGTCTTGGTCTCAGACTAAGAGGACTCCTGATTTAGTTTCAAGACCACAACTGCTGGGATATCACTGAATTGCCAGTGCATTGCCTGATTTATTTGTTAACATCATTAATGTGATTGGATTGTAAAACTTCCTGCTTCAGATGCAATCAATAACTTATTTCTAATTTGACTTATTTATTGTGCCGATTCAGAAATTAATTAGGGATTGTGTGTCAAAAATGTCACCAAAAATGTATACAAATCACAAAATTCAAGATATTGTTGCAAAAAGTTTTTGTATGAGATTTATACAAGAATCTGTATTTATAACATGTGATGCAATATGAGCAGATTTGAGCATGACTGCAAACATGATATTGCTTTAACAAACATTCAATAATTCAAAAAAACAAAAATTATCCTCAACATTATTTATGCATTTGTAATTTATCAATTCAGATGCTTCTCTGTAACACCTCTGTAGCGCAAAGGTAAATTTTGTTGTTAATGATTTAATTTGATTGGTAACAGCTCTATATAGTGTCTTATTCTAATTATATTTAATATGAGTCAGTTATAAGTCATATCTCAGGTGGTAACGTGGATCTCTATGAATTTAAGGAGTGCTGGTCTGGTCTTGACTCGGTCTCGTTCTGCCTTGGTCTTGTCTTGGTCTCAACCCCTCAAAGTCTTGGTACTGTCTTGGTCTCAACCCCTCAAAGTCTTGGTCTTGTCTTGGTCTCAACCCCTCAAAGTCTTGGTACTGTCTTGTCTCAACCCCTCAAAGTCTTGGTACTGTCTTGGTCTCAACCCCTCAAAGTCTTGGTACTGTCTTGGTCTCAACCCCTCAAAGTCTTGGTCTTGTCTTGGTCTCAACCCCTCAAAGTCTTGGTACTGTCTTGGTCTCAACCCCTCAAAGTCTTGGTCCTGTTTTGGTCTCAACCCCTCAAAGTCTTGGTACTGTCTTGGTCTCAACCCCTCAAAGTCTTGGTCCTGTTTTTGTCTCAACCCCTCAAAGTCTAGGTCTTGTCTTGGTCTCAACCCCTCAAAGTCTTAGTTCTGTCTTGTCTCAACCCCTCAAAGTCTAGGTCTTGTCTTGTCTCAACCCCTCAAAGTCTTGGTCCTGTCTTGGTCTCAACCCCTCAAAGTCTTGGTCTTGTCTTGGTCTCAACCCCTCAAAGTCTTGGTACTGTCTTGGTCTCAACCCCTCAAAGTCTTGGTCCTGTTTTGGTCTCAACCCCTCAAAGTCTTGGTACTGTCTTGGTCTCAACCCCTCAAAGTCTTGGTCCTGTTTTTGTCTCAACCCCTCAAAGTCTAGGTCTTGTCTTGGTCTCAACCCCTCAAAGTCTTAGTTCTGTCTTGTCTCAACCCCTCAAAGTCTTGGTCCTGTCTTGGTCTCAACCCCTCAAAGTCTAGGTCTTGTCTTGTCTCAACCCCTCAAAGTCTTGGTCCTGTCTTGGTCTCAACCCCTCAAAGTCTTGGTCTTGTCTTGGTCTCAACCCCTCAAAGTCTTGGTCCTGTCTTGATCTCAACCCCTCAAAGTCTTGGTCCTGTCTTGGTCTCAACCCCTCAAAGTCTAGGTCTTGTCTTGTCTCAACCCCTCAAAGTCTTGGTCCTGTCTTGATCTCAACCCCTCAAAGTCTTGGTCCTGTCTTGGTCTCAACCCCTCAAAGTCTTGGTCCTGTCTTGGTCTCAACCCCTCAAAAGTCTTGGTCCTGTCTTGGTCTCAACCCCTCAAAGTCTTGGTCCTGTCTTGGTCTCAACCCCTCAAAAGTCTTGGTCGTGTCTTGGTCTCAACCCTTCAAAGTCTTGGTCTCAACCCCTCAAAGCCTTGATCCTGTCTTGGTCTCAACCCCTCAAAGTCTTGGTCTCAACCCCTCAAAGTCTTGGTCCTGTCTTGGTCTCAACCCCTCAAAGTCTTGGTCTCAACCCTTCAAAGTATTGGTCCTAACACACATTGGTCTTGGTCTCGACTTGGTCTCAGATTAGGTGGTCTTGACTACAACACTAGTAAATACTATAATGATATATCATCATACTACGCAATAACTTCAAACATTTAAGCATAACTGGTAGTGTATACACCAGTGGTAGTATGGCAGTACATTATATATCATCACTGTACCGTATTAGCACTGCAGAACTGAATTTTGTAATTTTATAAAATACAATGAAAAAGTTGAAAATTCTTTGTTTTGTTTTTGACTTGAAGAAAACTCATTAGCAGTAGCTTTTTTTTCAAAACAAATGATTTAACATCAATGAATCAACTTAAATACATTAGGTTAGACCAACAAAACAAAATGTAAGTGTAACGATGGCAGGTTACCACTTTTTACAGTGTAGAATATCTGACAAAGGCCATTTGTTTTGTTGTGGTTGTTAAGCGCACATAGTGAATAATGAGCCCTGACCCTGAGGATTCTGTTGAAGTCTTCCTTATCCACTCTCAGGAAGTGGCAGTTGTCCTCTCTCAGCACGATAGACGCTGCCCGAGGTGCGTCATTCACCAGAGCCAGCTTCCCGAAGTCATCTCCCTCATGTAACGTACAAACTACACCCTGCGAAGAGACATTACATCTCAACAGCCTGCTGCCATCTCCCGACAGTTATGAAAACATATTCTAGCTGTAATGAATTTACACACACACACTTTCCTGGCACACTTTGCATGTACTATAATTGGCTTGAGAGTCATTAGCAGGCCAGCATTATCACACATTAAACGCTTAATTAGTCTGTTGAATGTGAAGCATTAGTAGAGAATTACTAGTCTGACCTTCCCATAGATCACCACGTTAACGGAGCCCTTCAGAATGATGTACCATGACGTCCCCTCTTCCCCTTGATTAAACACTACGAACAAAAGAGATCAATAATTAACAAGGAACTTGTCTGACTATAATAGCACAGAAACATTTATCACACCACAGATTAATCATATCAATTCGGATTACCAGCAGACATTTAAATCTGTTTGTTTCTGTATGGTTTGACTTGATTTAATGAAGTTAGCACGTAGATGGTATGATCATTTTGACACTTACACACTGTGCCTGCTTTTGCATGCGACTCAAATATTAGAACACCAGCGAGTTCCCTCTTCACCTGAGGAGGAAAGAGAATACAAAAGACTCTACATTACTGATGAAACAAATGTCACCATGTAATTATGAAAAAAATGAAACTGCTATATTTGAAAGCAGACGATATTTTAAACAATGCACACATATTAAAGCTCAGCTTGCTATTCAGTTTTATGCACATCTGTGTCATTCCAAAGCCATAAAACTTGTTTTCCCCCCTCTGTGGAACACAAAGGGAAGAAGAGTGTTGAGAAACAGACCAAAATTAATATGAAAATCATACCTGTTAAATCTCATTCATGTGGCTTGTCAGGATACGCCACACAAGGTTTGATGTTTATGACATCGTTTGTTCTTGCATATCTCATTACTGAAGTCAAACCTGGCTCAAAACTTACTTTTCAGTGAATAATGACTTTAATTTTAGTGTGTTTCTTCACACAGCCTGACTTTAGAAGACTTATAGTATATTAAACACTTTTAAAAAGAGCACTTACTGTGGAAATAATATATGCAGACTGAATGTAATGCTTTCGACACTTAATTGCATGTTAATTAACAGGATTCCTACGCATTTAACATTTTTAAATTCCATACTTTTCCAGACTTGTTTTCCAAACCTCTGTAGAGTTTTCTGACCATATTTAACATAAATGATCCATCCAACATTATATTTGGTATAACCTGCATATACACCGATCAGACATAACATTATGACCACTGACAGGTGAAGTGAATAACACTGATTATCTCTTCATCACAAAACCTGTTAGTGGGTGGGATATATGAGGAAGCAAGTGAACATTTTGTGCAACAAAAAGGGGCAACAAACGGGCAAGCGTAAGGATTTGAGCGAGTTTGACAAGGGCCAAATTGTGATGGCTAGAAGACAGAGCATCTCCAAAACTGCAGCTCTTGTGGGGTGTTCCCGGTCTGCAGTGGTCAGTGTCTATCAAAAGTGCTCCAAGGAAGGGACAGTGGTGAACCGGCTACAGGGTCATGGGCGGCCGAGGCTCACTGATGCACGTGGGGAGCGAAGGCTGGCCCGTGTGGTCCGATCAAACAGACGAGCTACTGGAGCTCAAACTGCTCAAGAAGTTAAAGCTGGTTCTGATAGAAAGGTGTCAGAATACACAGAGCATCTCAGTTTGTTGTGTATGGGGCGGCATAGCCTCTGACCAGTCAGGGTGCCCATGCTGACCCCTGTCCACCGCCCAAAGCACCAACAGTGGCACGAGAGCATCAGAACTGGACCACGGAGCAATGGAAGAAGGTGGCCTGGTCTGATGAATCACGTTTTCTTTTACACCACGTGAATGGCCGGGTGTGTGTGCATCACTTAGACTTACTTCCGCACCTGTTCACTTAATAACTGCATAAACTTGATCGCTTTATGAGCCAAGCTTACACAAGGGAAAAAAATACCGTCATATACCGCGAAACCGATATAATTTTGAAAAATACTGTGATATCAGTTTTTGGTCATACCGCCCAGCACTAGTTGAACATAACGAGTAGCGAGATTAAAACGAGATTTCTCATCGAGGTGAAAAGCTGTCTGCATCCGAAAACTTAGTCAGTTGACTTGTTGCCTCACTGCCCTATTGACTCACGAAACTGATTCCGGACAGACTTCTGAGGAAGTGTAACAGTTTAATGACCTACAGCAAAATAAAGCAATGTTTGGTGAGAACTAAACACATATTTAATTACTACAGTAGTCATTTCTTTGCTAGAAATGACATTAGAAGTGGAAAACGTTAATCAAAAACTTACATTTACACACAAACTGACCACCAACCGCAACTTTCAGATGCCATATTTATTTTTCTAGCTCAACTGTCACAGAATAGAACGTACAGGATTGTGGGATATCAAAGGCAGTGAAGGATACATCCTTGCTGCCTTCAAAAATCGATCAGATGAAGGTCTATCAGGAGATAGGAAGTGAAACTAACATTAGATTCAGACGTGCCTTGATGCCTTCCTGTCTTGAAATGTGTCCTCCGAATGCAGCCTTTTTCAGTTATCGGACGCAGCCGCTGTCTTGCACGATATGGCAATTATGATACGGAGTGTGAGGGTGAAGTTAGGATAGAATACGCCACCGCTATGTTTACATTACGCCTCCACTGTCGTTTGACTTTTTCACGAGTTCACACCTACATATAATTAAGAGGGAGTAAATTTAAATGCGTATTTGGTGTGCTGTCCGGGGGGAGGGCTCACAGCTCGGACTCTGGCCCGAACCCAGAGTACACCCCTGTGTATGTAAGTGGTTAGAACTAAAAGTGTGGAGAAGGGGTGGTGGAGGGATGCTGATAAACTCTCAACAAACGGAGGTAAGACTGCTGAATACTCTCCACTCGTGTCAATTATCTGAATGTGCTCCTCCCGAACTTTGTTAATAAAACATAATTTATAGAAAATTCAGGTGGATAACGGTCGCTTCAATTCCATCCAGCACATCCAACACAAGCTGCAGAGTTGTACATAGTGCGCAGCAGGAATCAGAGCTCACCGATCACGTGACGAGATGACTGACAGGACCATGGCAGAGGATTCATTGCACAACAGAGCATCTAACAAATGTCTTATCTTGTAGAATGCGCGTTCAGCACCATCGCTCCCTATTCACAGAGTATGCACGATCACAAAATTGAAAGTGAAAGTAAACTTGAGCGTGCATTCAAATGTAATTTCAGTACCCCGCTTTTTGAAAGCAGCTCCCTGATGCATGCGAATATCTCCCAATATGAAAGCTATCTTAGGCTGGGCTGTGTAGTTGTAAGCATCTCTTAGCTCAGTATCATGCTTGAAGAAAGAATTGGTCTCTAGTTGCACTTTGAATATTGAGAGACTACTTTGATTATGGTTGCACCTACTGCTAGCACTTAATAATAATTAGTTACATTTATATAGCACTTTTCTAGGCACTCAAAGCACTTTACTTGAGAGGGGGAATCTCCTCAACCACCACCAATGTGCAGCATCCACCTGGATGATGCGACGGCAGCCATATTGCCCCAGTACGCCCACCACACACACCAGCTGAATGGTGGAGAGGAGACAGAGTGATGAAGCCAATCGTATATATATATGGGGATGATTAGGAGGCCATGATAGACTGGGGCCAATGGGCAAATTTGGCCAGGATGCCGGGGTTACACCCCTACTCTTTATCGATGGGCATGGGATTTTTAATGACCACAGAGAGTCAGGACATCGGTTTAACGTCTCATCCGAAGGACGGTGCTTGTTACAGTATAGTGTCCCCATCACTACACTGGGGAGTTAGGACCCACACAGACCACAGGGTGAGCGCCCCCTGCTGGCCTCACTAACACCTCTACCAGCAGCTACCTAGTTTTACCATTTGGTCTCCCATCCAGGTACTGACCAGGCTCAGCCCTGCTTAGCTTCAGTGGGAAACCAGTCTTGGGCTACAGGGTGATATGGCTGCTGGCAAGACTAAGAGAAAACTGTGTTATTCACACTGTTTTTATTTCTATGATCAATTTGGGGAAAGGAGTTCAGTTAGGAGGTCAAAAGTTGTAGAAGCTCATAAATCATGTGCAGTTCTAAGGTCTGAAAAGACAATCATACAGGGGAGAAGCCAGTCAGTTGCGTTTGTGGCAAAACCTTTTACAGTGCTTGAGTATTGTTGTCTACAGACTATTTCATGAATTTCGTCATTGAGGATTTCTTAAAAATACTGTGTAAAAATCTTGTCTTCTTGAACCCAATCTCGTGTCTCATCTCGTGAGCTAACTGTCTCGTCACACCCCTAATAACGAGTCTTTTGCAGCTGTAATATTACTTTGTTCAGAATAGCTGATACTAAACACACGAGGTGCCAGAACACCATTACCACAGTGTCAATCATGGCAGTTTTTGGAGTCCCGTATTTAAATGCTGCTGTCAGTCCAGAAACATCACAGTGTGTACATAGCCATTATATGTGAACTTACAGTGGTGGAGAGATGTGATAAGGCTTTAATATGCAGCAGCTCCTCGTAAATGATCTCCAGGTCATCTACTGTCCTCTGGCCAGGCCTGCAGTGAAGAGCAGAAAGGAGAATGATGTCATTGGGCAGTGATGACTTTGGACATTTTTAAAAGTTTTGGCCTGGTGCAGATTTGACATCTTCCAGGACCTTTAAAAGGTCTCTGCTTCAGTTACACGTGCATGTAAAAGTCTAATCTGTCTTTGGAGAGTTTCAGACTATCAGAATTGTGGGAAAGTTCATAGGAAAGCAGCCAAAACAGTGGCCGATATAGATCAGATCACTATGAGGCACTTCTCTTTATAGCCCAGAGTACTCTAGGGGGACGTAATGACTCATATTAGCAGAACGTACGGTTTCCGCAGGATCATTCGCAGATGGGCGTCAGGTCCGATCTGAGAGAGGAGCAGGAGGGTGTCCTGCAGTTCTTCTTCACTCTCTTTCTGCTCTTCTTCATTGGGGAGGGGTGCTTCCTCTGTCTCATCATCCAGGAAGCGATAAAACAGATACTTATCTTGGAAACTCAGCTCCCGGTCCACTGCAGCAACACACAGAACAGGAACCACAAAGAACAGATCGACCATAAAACACAGAAACTTAATAAACCCTTAAATGCATGAATGTTTCGCCAAGCGTTTTTACATATTTGGGTCTTTAGCGACCCGTATCTACAGTGGTGGTCAGAATTATTGCCCCCCCCCCTGGTAAATATGATCAAAGATGGCTGTAAAAATAAATCTGCATTGTTTATCCTTTTGATCTATTATTTAAAAAAATTCGCAAAAACCTAACCTTTCATTGAAGTAAAAAAAATGGAATGTCGGGGGAAAATCACATTATGAAATAAACGTTTTTTCTCCAAAACACGTTGGACACTATTATTGGCACCCCTAGAATTTTTTTATGAGTTAAATATCTCTTTATGAGAAGTATATTCCCATTAATATTTACATTTTTAGCACACCAGGTGACAAGGAACATGAAATTGTCCAGCTATGACTTCCTGTTCCAGGAGTATAAATATGAGGAAAAGGCCAAATTCACTTTATCATTCATCACAATGAGTACAACTAAAGAATATAGTTCTGATGTGCAGCAAAAGATTGTTGAGCTTCACAAAATAAAAAGTATAGTGGCTGTAGGAAAATAGCTAAAGCATTGAAAATCCCCATTTCCACCATCAGGACAATAATTAAGAAGTTACAATCAACTAAAGATGTTATGAATCTGCCTGGAAGAGGACGTGTGTCTATATCGTCCTAATGCACGGCGAGGAGAGTTTGAGTGGAAGATGACTCTCCAAGGATCACAGATGAAGAATCACAGAGATTAGTTGAGTCTTGGGCTCAGAAAAACTAAAAAATAATGATCAGACATCACCACATGTTGTTTGGGAGGGTTTCAAGAAAAATCCTTCTTGCTCATCCAGAAACAAACTCCAGCATATTCAGTTGTCAGACACGACTAGAAATTCAAAAAGGACCGGGTTCTGTGGTCAGATAAAACTATAAAAAGAGCTTTTTTGCAGCAAACACTCAAGAAGGGTTTGGTGCACACAGGGATAAAAAGTACCCCATGTCCACGGTTAAATACACCGCTGGATCTTCAATGTTGTGGGACTACTTTTTAGCTGGAGGTCCGGGACATCTTGCACACATGGTATCATGGATTCTAGCAAATACCAACAGATAAAAAATCAAAACCTGACGGTCTCTACTAGAAATCTTATAATGGGCCGTGGTTGAATCTTCCATCAGGACAACGATCCAAAACAAACATCAAAATCAACACACAAATGTGTCACTGAGCACAAAATGAAGCTTCTGCCATAACCAACCCAGTTCCCTGACCTGAACCCTATAGAAGATGAGTGGGTGAACTGAAGAGAAGAAGCACCAACATGGAGCTGGGAATCTGACGGATCTGGAGAGATTCTGTATGGAGGAATGATCTCTGATCTCTGGTCAGGTGATCTCCAAACGCATCAGGCATTATAGGAGAGGACTCAGAGCTGTTATCTTGGGAAAAGGAGGCTGTAAAAAGTATTGAATAAAAGGGTGCCAATAATTATGGCCAACGTGTTTTGGAGAAAACGTTTTATTTCATAATGTAATCAACCCCCCAATTTCAATTCTTTTACTTCAATGAAAGGTTGGATTTTTGCAATTTTTTTGAATGAAAGATTTATTTTTACAGCCAACTTTGATCATATTTATCAGCGGTGTCAATAATTCTGACCACCATTGTATATCGATATTAGAGTAACAATTACAGAAGAATAAAATAAAGCATGTTTTGTTAACTTTTAGAGCTTGGAAGGGTTCAGTTTGAGCAGATGTTTTATACCATCATCACTGTCCATTTCCCAGTACATTCAGCATCTGGCTCATATTCGCCATCTCAAACATATTCTCAAAACTAACATTTTCCACATCAATATTTTGATCTCTGACAGCTTCTTCACCAGATCCACCATCAGTGACAGTAATATTTGGTTGTGTTCAGCACTCGTTCTGCAGTAAATCACTGAGCCATTTCAAGTTTAGCTGATGATTCTTCCTATTCTTTTGTTTTCTGCCTGCGGTGACTATGAGTGAAACGTCACCTATTCATTGTGTGTCAGACATTGGCTGAATTGCACTTATTCAGTCATCAAAGATTCAATTATTGTTGTGCAGAAAAATATACTCTGTTACTCACCTCGGGTCGTTAGCAGTGATGGGAATAACGGCGTTATAGATAAACGGCATTACTAACGGAATAATTTTTTTCAGTAATGAGTAATCAAACGAATTACTGTTTCTCCTGTTACAACGCTGTTAGCGTTACTGAGAAAAAAAATGTGCTGTTACTATAATTGAGCTTCATCCGAACAGGCTCTCTGTCAGTCGGACCTGCATCGTGCGTGTGTGTGTGTGTGTGTGTGTGTGTGTGTGTGTGCGGGGGTGGGTTGGGTGGTACATATAACTGATGATGATTGGTGGGTGGGAGACAAGGTTGAGGTTGTTAGGTTGAGTTCACACACACACACCTATGACGCACACGCATATGCACAGTCAGCGATGGCAAGTCCAACGACTTCAAAGGTAGTGTTCGCAAACTGGAAGTATAAGCGCTACTTTTCCCTCGTTGAAGTGAAAGGTAAGAATGTTTATGTAACGTGCAACTCATGCCCAGGAAGAAACAGTCTCTCCACATCGGTGGCCAGTAATTCTAATCTAATGAAGCCTCACATCATCACAGCCACAACATTAGTGGCTAAAAACCCAGGTGATAACGTGAGCTCCACTACCAGAGGTGTAGTAAAGTACTGATAATATTTACACAATATTTACACTATAGTAGGCCTACTGATAATATTTACAATAAAATATTGAATTTGATAGGTGTCTCTCACATTGTCCCACAGCAACATTACAAAAGTGTACATTAATGTACAATGTTTTATAATAATAATTTATTCTATTTAGTGTCCAATTCATTCATTTAACATATTTAATATTGGGGGCATCCAAGTTATTTGATATATTTGAACATTTGAAGAAAAAAAAAAAGTAACTCAGTAGTTACTTTCCCTGGTAATTAGTTACTTTTATAATGATGTAACTCAGTTACTAACTCAGTTACTATTTGTAAGAAGTAACTAGTAACTATAACTAATTACTTTTTTAAAGTAACGTGCCCAACACTGGTCGTTAATGACCCTATACAATTTTTACAAAAACAGGCACTCTTTTATCATTTATCACTTTTTTTGTTATATTGTTTATAATGAATTGATTGAGGAATACTAAGAAGGAATACTAAGAAACATTTCTGATTATTATCAAGCATTTTTGTAACAATGTGATTTTTGATAAAAGTATACTTTTTTTTAATGACCCCAAACTTTTGAATGGTAATGAATGAATATGACACACTCACCGTGGTTTAAGACTCCCTCCTCCAGCAGCACCTGCCACATCCCCACAGCCTGAACACGAGAGTGCACACAGGAAGTGTGCTGTAACAGCCAATCAACAAGCTCTGTGCCCATACAGCACCGCCTACAACAAACACAGGTATGCAGGATATTTAAAAGAAATAATCCATTAAGCCACTCAACACCAGTGGTGGACAGTAAAGTATTTTTACTTCATTACTGTACTAAAGTATATTTTTGAAGTATCTGTACTTTATTTGAGTATTTTTATTTTACTTTTTACTCCACTACACTTCATAAAGACAAGTCGTTCCTTTATTTTGAACAGAAGAAATCGTCACCTCTTCTGAGACGCAATAGCGGTGACCAAGATGATTCTTTTCAGTTAACAAATCACGCTGAGCGATTCATTCGTGAATTGGAGCGATCCGACTGCATTTGTTCTCGGGTCAACAACGATCCAGTCAGAGCAAGTCTCCAACAATTCAACAATGAGCCAAGAACGGGAGAGCTTGAGAGTGTTCACGACTGATGGCGCGAAAAGCAAGTTACTAATGCAGAATTTTAGGATTTATTATTGTAATTGAAAATCATATTTAGGTCAAGACTGTCAGTTGTTTGTGAACTATATCTGTATCATCTGTTCTGTTTACAATACATACAATCCCCTATTACTAAACTGCACTATAATATATTAAACAATTTTACCATCATCTTGCTTGGAGCACCAGTATAAATACAATTTCATGTCTTTAAATTCATACGCAGCCAGAGTCATTTCTCTGAATAAGGTGTGAAGCGTATATATTATTTCCTGATGTCTTTTGTTGACCAACATCCACTTCAGACTTTTGGAGATCTTGGAAGCTCAAATTGTATTGCTTTTTACTAGCATGACAGTTTGCATATGAATTAAGTGTTATTTGCATGTATTGTTGAGCTAATTATTAATTTAACCAACGTTTAAGTCATTATCTTTACTGCTTCAAAATAAATGCTGTTAACGAAAACACTGTTGAATCATTTGCTTCCTTTTGAAATGTAGTTAAAGCGTACTGCAGAAAGTACCGACAAGCATAATGGTAAACTAAAAATACACTTTAATGTAATTTCTATTGAAACTTGACAATTCAAGTCAAGCCACCTTTATTTATATAGCACTTTTTACAATACGGATTGTTTCAAAGCAGATACCAGGAAAATAATGCAACAAAGTGAAACTGATTTGGTTTAGTTTCATTGTGTTTTGGTTCTGTTTTCCCTGTGTCCCCTAGTTACAGTAGTTTCCTTTGTTGTTAATTAGTTCTATGCACCTGTTTCAGTTCATTTGATTTCTCTCCCTTGTATTAAGGTTATTTTCTGAGCTTCTTCCTTTCTTGAGCTTATTTCTCCTATGTATTCAAGTGGAATTTATTATAAAAAATGTATTTTGTTATCCTTTGTGATTGTGTGCTAACTACTGCCTACACAGTGCCTGATAGAATACTGGACCTAAACAGGATTACATTTTTGCAGCTTTTTTCTATCTTTTCCCCTCTACCCCCTATCCACCATCCAACTACTCTGCTTTGAGCAGAAAGACGTCCTCTGGAGGACCATACTAGAGATTTGGCATGCCTAATTCACTATCCGGATTGCCTCCCAGGGAACGGTCCTCGAAAGGATTTTGTCGCATTTGTGGAGTGGGTGCTAGTGAACTGCGGATCACTGTTCACCATCTGTCCAGCCGAGGAGGACGGCACCAGCCCCACTCCAGCCCCAGAGCCCAGCCAGCCAGGAAATGGAAGAGGATATTTGATTGAGTCTCTTACTTCTGTGTCTTTGCTAGTCCTGCCCAGCTCCAAGTCTCCTGTGTCTCCGCTGATCCTTCCCAGCTCCAAGTCTCCTGTGTCTCCACTGGTCCTGCCCAGCGCCAAGTCTCCTGTGTCTCCACTGGTCCACCCAGCGCCAAGTCTCCTGTGTCTCCGCTGGTCCTGCCCAGCTCCAAGTCTCCTGTGTCTCCACTGGTCCACCCAGCGCCAAGTCTCCTGTGTCTCCGCTGGTCCTGCCCAGCTCCAAGTCTCCTGTGTCTCCGCTGATCCTTCCCAGCTCCAAGTCTCCTGTGTCTCCGCTGATCCTTCCCAGCTCCAAGTCTCCTGTGTCTCCACTGGTCCACCCAGCGCCAAGTCTCCTGTGTCTCCGCTGGTCCTGCCCAGCTCCAAGTCTCCTGTGTCTCCACTGGTCCACCCAGCGCCAAGTCTCCTGTGTCTCCGCTGGTCCTGCCCAGCTCCAAGTCTCCTGTGTCTCCGCTGATCCTTCCCAGCTCCAGGTCTCCTGTGTCTCTGCTGGTCCCGATCAGCTCCAAGTCTCCTGTGTCTCCGCTGGTCCTGCCCAGCTCCAAGTCTCCTGTGTCTCCGCTGGTCCTGCCCAGCTCCAAGTCTACTGTGTCTCTGCTGGTCCCACTCAGCTCCAGGTCTCCTGTGTCTCTGCTGGTCCCACCCAGCTCCAGGTCTTCTGTGTCTCTGCTGGTCCCGCTCAGCTCCAGGTCTCCTGTGTCTCTGCTGGTCCCACCCAGCTCCAGGTCTCCTGTGTCTCTGCTGGTCCCGCTCAGCTCCAGGTCTCCCGTGTCTCTGCTGGTCCCACCCAGCTCCAGATCTCCTGTGTCTCCGCTGGTCCTGCCCAGCTCCAAGTCTCCTGTGTCTCCGCTGGTCCTGCCCAGCTCCAAGTCTACTGTGTCTCTGCTGGTCCCGCTCAGCTCCAGGTCTCCTGTGTCTCTGCTGGTCACGCTCAGCTCCAAGTCTCCTTTATCTCCATTGGTCCTGCCCAGCTCCAAGTCTCCTGTGTCTCCGCTGGTCCTGCCCAGCTCCAAGTCTACTGTGTCTCTGCTGGTCCCGCTCAGCTCCAGGTCTCCTGTGTCTCTGCTGGTCACGCTCAGCTCCAAGTCTCCTTTATCTCCATTGGTCCTGCCCAGCTCCAAGTCTACTGTGTCTCTGTTGATCCCACCCAGCCTCCCTTTCCCACCTCCTATTCCAATGCCAGCCAGTCCATCGGCCCCCGCCTCCGCTGGTTCCCTTTCAGCTCTTCGGCTCCTCCTTTGTCTACTCCAATGTGTGGATGCACCTCGGATCTTCTGGCAACCAGCTCCGCCTTGGAAATAGGATCCCCTGGCTCTGCCTCCAGCTGTCATCCACCCCTTTGGCTCCATCGGGCTCCGCCTTCCCTCCGACTCTGCCTCGGTCCTCAGTCCCACTGGTTCCAACTCAGTCCTCAGCACCCTGGCTCCTCCTCGTGCTCTAGAGCCATCGATGTTGCATGGGCTCATCAGGTCTTCAGCTATACCTGGATCTCCACCTCCATCGGGTTCGTCTGCATATATCGTCCCCCTGGTGTCGTCAGCCAAGTCTCTACCATGGCTCATTCCTCCTCCCTCCCTGACTCCGCCGTGGGCCATTGTCCTGGTTGTGGTCTGGGTCCCCGCATGGCTCAACCAACCATCATCACTCTCCAGACCTTTTTACGGCACGAGGATGCACCGCAGGGGGTGCGTAACGTAAGATGTATGTTCTATTAAAGACTCCGTTTGTTATCACGTGCTTACTACAGCCTTTATTGTATAATATATATTATAATTTATTTATATATAATATTTAAAATATATTTACTTTAAAATAACAAAGTAGTTCAAATTATAATCAAGAACTTAACATGTGCTTTAGTATGTTAGTCAACACATCAAAATAAGTGTACTTTGAAGCACAACAAAAGATTATTAAAACAATGGTTTAATGATTAACAATGATGATGTATTTTACAGTAAATGTTATCATTTTAAATTATTACAAAGTGCATATAAAATGTGATGATAAAGTACAAAATGAAAAAATATCTATAATAATACCTATATTTACCTGTATGTTTTTAGGTGGTACTTCCTGTCTCTGATTATTTGAGGTGCTCGGAACAAGATGGTGTTTCGTAACACTTTACCAGCCCGTAGGATCTTTTCTGACGGCACCTGAGAGACAAACATCAATACACAGAAACAGAGAGAGGCAGACATAACCACTCTATACATAACATAATGTTACACAATTCAACACTGTGGTTGACATGAGTTAGGCTGACAAACAGGATGGTTGAATACCTGAGAAATGGATTTGGGGTGATGTTTGGTGGGACTTTGAATTAATGACTTCTGGAAAACAAAAGGATGAGAATGTTGGACCATTAGGTTTACTCTTCAGTGTTTTTTTTTACCCTTATAAAACACAAATGCACAGTGAAATATTGGCAGACTTAATATTGTTCTGGCTGACAGAGTAAACTATAAAACTCTTCAATAATAAATGACTTTCTGTGAAATATTCAGCTTGATTGACTATATATATGGGAAAAAGCACAATGAGCAATATCATAACATCTCATTTGCTGAGGCATGACATTTCCAAAAATAATTTACAACATCATGACTCATAAAATTAGAGTCACTGGATTTACATAATAATATAATAAGAAGAATATACTACTACTACTAATAATAATGGCTTACTTATTTGAACCTATAATATGTTTAATTATTGCAGTTCTTTCATGTTCATTAATTGCTAAAGAATGATAAAATCCCACACTATCAGAAAAAAAGGTAAAAAAGGGATTACTATTTTCTTGGAATGTGCCAATTTGTCATAACGAATCATTATCATGTGCTTTTATATAAGAACAAATGCCATCACATGCAGCTTGTGCAGAATTCTGCTGATGTCTTTTCATATTACCAAAAAAAGTACATGTCATTATGTCAAGCAAGACTCGTGTCATACTGCAGTCTTTATCAGCGCTTTGAACAGAAGGTGCGTCTGTGGCATTGCCTTCCCTCCTGCCGCATGGAGGAACAACTCTGGGCCAAAGCCAGTGTGCTGCATTTTTTACCAAACCTTTTCAAATATTCATTACAATCCTTACCCAGGCTGCACTGCTACAACAACACTGTCTTGGGTGCTGTTTTGCCAGTAGAATCAACACATTACATTTGAGGCAAGACACAACAGGCCAATACATTGTTTTTTCAAGTGTCAATTTTGAGACTATATGGATAAAAGTATTGGGACACAACTCTTAATTCTTGAATTCAGGGCTGTGTCCAAAATCACCCCTAAAACCTCATTCACTATTCCCTACATGAGTTCACTAATATAGCTGAAGATGTGAATGAAACAAGTGAGCGAATGTGGACACTTGAGTGTGCTGAAAGGGCTTACACTTTTGAGGGAACTATGTATAAATAAACCTTAATTAAACAACTTAATAATCAATTAAAAATATATTTATACCTGTATGACATTATTCTGTACCAACATTCGACCAATGGTTTGGAAAATGGATGGATGTATGGATGATTCAGCTTCTGGTCAGACGCGGGAATTTATTCAGTGTGCAACTCTCACAGTGCATTGTGGATTATGGAAGGTAGGATGCCACCTTTTCAATAGGAAATTTCATCCCTGCTAGAGTCCGCGGTCAACTGTAAGCGGTATCAGTGAAAAGTGGAATAGTGGTGTAAACGAGTGCTGAAGCACATGGTGTGTAAAAGTCCCCAAAGCTCTGCTGATTCCACAGCTGAAGAGTTCTAAACGTCCACTCTAGAGTGACGAATCACACTTCTCTGTTCGCCAGTCTGATAGACGAGTCTGGGTTTGCCAGGAGAACGGTACTTGCCTGGCTACATTGTGCCAAGTGTAAAGTTTGGTGGAGGGGGTTTATGGTGTGGGGGTGCTTTTCAGGGGTTGTGCTTGGCCCCTTAGTTCCAGTGAAAGAAAATCTTAATGCTTCAGTATACCATGATGCCGTGTTTTGAAATCGGTCATCACTATATAAGTCGTTATTTAGGGGGTTTTTTTGCGCACAAAAACTATTCTCGTCGCTTCATAAAGTTATTGTAGAACCACTGTAGTGAGATGGACTTTGTAACGACGTCTTTAGTGCCTTTTATGGGTCTTGAGAATGTAAAGTGCATTGTGCCAATGGAGGCCTTTCTGAGCCATCGGATTTCAACTAAAATATCTTCACTGTGTTCCGAAGATGAACGGAGGTCTTACGGGTGTCCAACAACATGAGGGTGAGGAATTAATGACATCATTTTCATTTTTGGGTGAACTAACCCTTTGACCCCCGGAGCCGTGTGAAGCAGTTATATGATGGATAGATGCACTTTTATGGATTTCAAAAACGAGGCAACAATTCACTGCCATTATAAAGCTTGGAAGAGCCAAGACTTTTTTTAATATACACCTAGGATGACTTGAGGATGAATAAATCATGGGATCATTTTCATTTTTTGGTGAACTAAACCTTTAAGAAAAAAAAAAATATATATATATATATATACTAAGAAAAAACTAAGAAACAAATATCTCTCAAATCTTTTTCCAAACAAACACATTCTGTCTGCCGTCCAGCCAAGCTCCACTAATGCAGAGCTTAACTCGTCCAGAACACACTCAGAGCAGTATTAACAGTGAGCACATCCAAGTTCAAATCAATTTAAGTGTGTCAGTCTGCTGAGCTCTTCAGCATCTTACAGCATGATTTGTACACGCGGAGGAAGTGTGTTCCTACATTACATAACGACTATGTACATCATGCGAGACGGATTCTGCCTTCTGTTAACCAAAGCCACAACAGACTTAAGTGAATAAAACAAAAACATTATGCAAATTAGACACTCAGTCATTATTGATCGCCTGCTATTTGGATGCATCCTTATAGAACAATAAAAGAAAAAGGAAAAACAAAGCACTTGTGACGGGAAATGACCCGAGAGGTCAGAGGAACAGGAACTCCAAAATGGGCACATGCTCAGAAATGGGAGAGAGGATGCCAGAGTTGCCTAGTTCATTTATACATTTCAAACAAATGTTTTTTATTCTGTGGTGTAGATGGTGGGAAGGAAGGATGTAGTTTGAGCCGAACTGACGCAAAGAGGAGAAATAACAAGAATCAAACTCTCATCAGGTGAGTCAAACACTGTCTAACATGGACTTTAAAGAACTTATAATTAATAGACTATAGGAGAGATTCATTTTCAGTCCACATTTTTGGACATTGCTTATTTACAAAAGAAAAGTTGAAGTTGTTTCACTATAAGTTTGCTTCATGGTGTCAGACATGTAGCCGCAGAGAGTTTATATCAGATTTCACAGTAGCACTAGATTTTTTTTTGCAAACCACCTCAAAATGAGGGATAAAATTACAGCTTGAAAAAAAATTATTATGCAGACAGACTTGAACATGCACAGCCCTACACAGCGATAGTATAATACTGTTAAATGAGGAACATATCATTTGAAATCTCTATCAATTTTTATGCATTGAATTGATCTGCATCTGTACATGCCTTACTTGAATGCAAGCTAACACAGCTGCGGCAGAGGGGAAGATTATCAATGAATTGCTTAAATTTTATAGCCTGGTCCTACCAGACTCTCGTACAGAGAGTCTGGCCACTCTCCATTGACAAGCGTTAAAGTCCCTGTAAAGGCAATTCTGAGATTTGTTTCTAAACACATTATAAATGTTAGAAATGTATTTCTGAAACACATTACAAAGACTGTGATCTATGTAGTACTAAATTCAGAAGTTAGACCATTAAACAGTTTTTCACCGTTGCTGTGTTCAGGATTTTCTGGGCGGGGCTAAAACAGTGGCTCGATGACGCACTGGAGCCACTGAGCATATGGCCCCTCCCCCTACACGCTCATAACTGTTGATGACGCACTAGAGCCGCCGAGCATGGCTCCTCCCCTAACACGATCATAACTACAGCACATTCGCACAGGGGCGTAAATGTCATCTAAAAGTTGGGGGGGGGGACAATAAACATGAAATTTCTCAAGAGCAATTTTTGAAGGGGACACAAATAATACAGCCAAAATCGTACTTGTAAGGATATGTGTACCACAAAAAAAACAAAAAATATTTACTGAAAAATTATCTAATGTCCGTTTTTCTTTTCTCTGTCATTTTATCTGACCAAAGCGATAGTAGTTTAAATACGATTAAGGTTCACCACGCAGTCATATTATAATTATTAAATTATCTTGCGTCCTCCACATAGTATTTTATACTATGATATTCAGATATTTAGATATTCAGCTGCAGAAGCCTCTGATCTGCCACTTATTATCATATTGAGCAAAACCCTACACAGATCTGACTGAACTTTGGGTTTAGAATTAGACAATTTTTAGAATTTGGGGGCGGGTTGCTTGAATTTTGGGTTCATTAGCCGATTATTCGTAATGAAAAACACAACAACAAAACAGTACAATGACACACTCCCTTAAATAGGCGCTTTTACGCTTTGAAACCAAATCTTGGATAATCTTGTCTGTCAGCGGTTTGCTCGTTCGGCTCGTGCTGTATTGAGCAGACCCGTTCAGTTTTTAATTGTTTTGTCAGTTCTCTAACTGAACTAAATGATGTTATTACTGTACAGCGGAGCGGGCGGTGCGGCGGTGGGCAAGTGATGTTAACAGTGTTTTGCCTAATCTGTATTAAAGAGAAAAGAATCACTTCATCTGACGTTTAAAGTTAATAAAATAGCCTTGACAGCTACTTACTGGTGTTTCACAACTGCTGTCTGAAGAGCCTTGTTCTCTCCCCAAACGTGTGTGGTAGTTTTTCTACGGTCTAAGGGTAACGTTAGTTGAGGTGCGCGGTGGATCAAACCAATGTGAGGCAAGGGGGGACTCAAAATATTTCTAAACTTAAAACGCATTTTTTGTCACGTTTGCGTTTGTATTGTTTTACTACTTACACATTTACTTTAAGTATATATTGTTATATTATTTACAATACTCAGCATGGTTTTTAGGGGGGGACAGCCCTCAGATTGGGGGGGTCCTGTCCCCCCCGCCCCCCCCCGCGATTTACGCCCCTCGCATCAGTTCGCTCGCTCGATCGCGAGTTACTGTCAGTACTGTTAGTTACTATAGCCTACAATTTACAAAACAGCTTACAAAACAAAAACGATGATCAAGAAGAGGTGGATTAATTTTGTGAACAGCAACCTTGATGGAGAGCCGAGGATCACCACGACACCTGCCTCTGCAGTGACTATACAGGTGCTGGTCATATAATTAGAATATCATCAAAAAGTTGATTTATTTCACTTATTCCATTCAAAAAGTGAAACTTGTATATTATATTCATTCATTACACACAGACTGATATATTTCAAATGTTTATTTTTTTTTATTTTGATGATTATAACAGACAACTAAGGAAAATCTCAAATTCAGTATCTCATAAAATTTGAATATTACTTAAGACCAATACAAAGAAAGGATTTTAGAAATCTTGGCCAACTGAAAAGTATGAACATGAGAAGTATGAGCATGTCCAGCACTCAATACTTAGTTGGGGCTCCTTTTGCCTGAATTACTGCAGCAATGCGGCGTGGCATGGAGTCGATCAGTCTGTGGCACTGCTCAGGTGTTATGAGAGCCCAGGTTGCTCTGATAGTGGCCTTCAGCTCTTCTGCATTGTTGGGTCTGGCATATCGCATCTTCCTCTTCACAATACCCCATTCATTTTATATTTATATATATTTATATTTATGCATTTGGCAGACGCTTTTATCCAAAGCGACCCCCTTATTACAGGGACAATCCCCCTGGAGCAACGTGGAGTAAAGTGCCTTGCTCAAGGACACACTGGTGGTGACCGCTGGGATCGAAACAGAACCTTCCGCGTATCAGTTCCATGGTTTAACCCACTGGACCACCATCTCACATCTCACACTCCAAATTTTCTATGGAGTTAAGGTCAGGTGAGTTTGCTGGCCAATTAAGAACAGGGATACCATGGTCCTTAAACCAGGTACTGGTTGCTTTGGCACTGTGTGCAGGTGCCAAGTCCTGTTGGAAAATGAAATCTGCATCTCCATAAAGTTGGTCAGCAGTAGAAAGCATGAAGTGCTCTAAAACTTCCTGGTATACGGCTGCGTTAACCTTGGACCTCAGAAAACACAGTGGACAAACACCAGCAGATGACATGGCACCCCAAACCATCACTGACTGTGGAAACTTTACACTGGACCTCAAGCAACGTGGATTGTGTGCCTCTCCTCTCTTCCTCCAGACTCAGAGACCCTGATTTCCAAAGGAAATGAAAAATTTACTTTCATCAGAGAACATAACTTTGGACCACTTTTTTCCTTTTTGTCTTTAGCCCAGGCGAGACGCTTCTGACGCTGTCTGTTGTTCAGTGTCATACCGAGTTCTGTTGTTCAAGAGTGTCTTGACACAAGGAATGCGACAGCTGAAACCCATGTCTTGCACACGTCTGTGCGTAGTGGTTCTTGAAGCACTGACTCCAGCTGCAGTCCACTCTTCGTGAATCTCCCCCACATTTTTGAATGGGTTTTATTTCACAATCCTCTCCATGGTGCGGTTATCCCTATTGCTTGTACACTTTCTCCTACCACATCTTTTCCTTCCTTTCGCCTCTCTATTAATGTGCATGGACACAGAGCTCTGTGAACAGCCAGCCTCTTTTGCAATAACCTTTTGTGTCTTGCCCTCCTTGTGCAAGGTGTCAATTGTTGTCTTTTGGACAACTGTCAAGTCAGCAGTCTTCCCCATGATTGTGTAGCCTACAGAACTAGACTGAGTAACCATTTAAAGGCCTTTGCAGGTGTTTTGAGTTAATTAATAATAAGGGTCTTATCTAGCCAAACGTTCAATCATTTTCTAAAAAATATAAAAAATGATATACTTTTTAACCACAAATGTTTGTCTTGCGCTGCTCTGCGATGCACCACGTATTACGTAATACGTGGATTGTTTTGAAAATGACCGGTCGTTTCGCTAGAATAAGACCCTTATCCCTCGGCTGGGATCGTGTCGAGCTCTTTGAAGCTGCATTGAAACTGGAATTTGGACCTTCAACCCATTGTACCCCGTTGAAGTAGCCTGGTCCTACCAGACTCTCGTACATTTCATTTGTACAGAGAGTCTGGCCACTCTCCATTGACAAGCGTTAACTTCCTTGAAGGCGGGAACACTGTTGAAGTTTAAAACTATTGGATCTGCCCAGAGCCACTCTTGGTCTGCCATAACCAATTGCTAACGTTTGGTCGTGACGCATGTCATCTCAAACTAGCACACAACATCAACGTCATCGTTCTCAGCCACTCCCTCTGTTCGCTGATTGGACCGGTTAAAATTTGAAAGCCAGAGAATATACCGCAATTCCAGACGGAGTACTGAAGGAAAATGAAAATTGAGTGGAAGAAATCAGGAGGGCGGAGCCAGACTATACATTTTAGTCGGTTCCTCACATATTATGTCATATGACTACAAACAACTCAAGAATATGGTGAAAGAGTTTTATGGACCACTGTTTTGATATTTTTATGGTATTTTATTTTCTATTCTGGAGTTCGACAGCACCAGTCCCCCATTCACTTTTATTGCATGGGAAGAGCACTCAAGACATTTTGCTAAACTTCTGTGTTCAACTGAAGAATAATTTGGAATGACATGAGGATGAGTAAATAATGACAGACCACAAGATGACAATCACAGAGACTGTCATCAGATGGTCATGACTTTGGACAAGAGAGTGAACATGTGGCTTGACTACAGATGAACAGAAGATTTCAAAGACAGAAAATTGTATTTTGTAGAGATGTAACAATACACAAAACTGACGGTTCGGTACGTACGTCGGTTTTGACGTCACGGTTCGGTACGGGTTCGGTACAGCAGTTTTACAATATTGCCTTTTATTTATTTTTATTAAACAGTGGTTTACTGAAAAAAAATTGTGTCTGTCCTTAAAGGAATTCAATTACAACTAAAAGTTTCTTAAAGATAATGCTGTAAAATATAAAGGGAACCCTTACTGACACATTACTATAATATTAAAGGTTAACAACAGAGCCCAAACTATTAGCCTAAATTCAGTTGCTATATATTTTTAGATGTAATAATCAAGACTAAAATAACACATAGTATGCAAAGATGTAAACTTCACATAAGGCAGTTTTTGCATTAACTTTGCATTATCAAATTATTTTTACTAGTTTTTACTCCAATTCGTTGTTGAAATAGCATAATTTATACGCAGTGTGTGTCATTTTCATGACAGATTTATTTAAACACACATTAAATAATCAAGACATCACTAACAGTTTAAGTGATTAAGAATATAATGAATATATAGGCTACTATAGGTCATATATTTAGTGAAAGAGTTGATTTCACTAGTGAACTAACAGCTGTGGACACTGAATGACTTCTGAGGTAAATGTGATGCTACGTGACATTGTTCTGAAGTCTTTCCGCCATTGAAACACTGAGTGAGCGATTACACCACATATGATACGTTTCAGTAAGTTCTAATGTATCCTCAACATACCTTAAGATATTAATTCATGTTTATTCTTTAGGAAGAGATGATCACGTTCACTCGCGTGCCGCAGCTTGAACTGATGCACCCAGAGCCGTTGAAAAACAGAATTACGACACTCTTTTTCTATGGCTCTGGACGCGCCTATATATACAGTGATCTGTCACGTCACATTAAAGAGCATCAAAATGGCATTTATCGTTTGAATTTCGTAATAAAATTGACATAATACTTAATATGTTCATGTGGGAACCCGGATTGAAGTGTGTTCCGCGCGTAAAACAAGCCGACTGTTAACTGTTTAAGATTGCATTCGGAACACGTGCACCGAACCGAAAGCCCTGTACCGAAGCGGTTCGGTATGAATACGTGTACCGTTACACCCCTAGTATTTTGGGGTTAAAACAAACCTTATTTAAGTGTTTGGATGATGATCCGGGTGAACTGTTGCTCAGATTCTCTTTGTCAGGCATTCCTGTGGGGAAAAAAAGAATTTGATGACAAATACAATTAATAAAAAAAAGAAAAAAGATAATACGAGCATCAATCATTTAGTCAAGGCAAGAGTAAAATGCAGTAGATTCAGCAGAAGCAATGGTTAAACAAGGAGATTAAATATAGTGTGTAAAGTCATCAAGGGGATACAGGATGTGTGCAATCTTCAGTAATGGGCCCTGAGGGGCCGCGGGGAGCAGGGGTGGGTCATTACCCACACCACAAAGCTTTCTCCTTCAAGAACAATAAATCTCTTAGAGTATCTAGTCCTGGAAGACTCTCATCTGTGATAAAACAGCATATCCATCTTCATATACACAGAGAGCACCGACTCTTACTGAATTCTGCAAATCAACATAAAAATATCTGTAACAATTTACAAGAAGGTTAAATTAGCGCATTCAACTAACAAAGAGCGATTAATTTGTTACAGTGCTGGTTAATTTGTTAATATTAGTTCATAAAAGTGCAACTGTTCATTGTTTATGTTAGTTCAGGTCATACAGATACAACTTTTAATTTGAACAAAATATTAATAAATGTTGAAATTAACATGAACTGAGATTAAGAAATGCTTTAGAAGTGCACTGTTGTCATTGTTAGTTCATGTTAACTGTAGTATGTTAACAAATGGAACCTTATTGTAAAGTGTTTCCATAATATATACAGTGAGGAAAATAAGTATTTGAACACCTGCTATTTTGCAAGTTCTCCCACTTAGAAATCATGGAGGGGTCTGATATTGTCATCGTAGGTGCATGTCCACTGTGAGAGACATAATCTAAAAAAAAAATCCAGAAATCACAATGTATGATTTTTTAACTATTTATTTGTATGATACAGCTGCAAATAAGTATTTGAACACCTGAGAAAATCAATGATAATATTTGGTACAGTAGCCTTTGTTTGCAATTACAGAGGTCAAACGTTTCCTGTAGTTTTTCAGCAGGTTTGCACACACTGCAGGAGGGATTTTGGCCCACTCCTCCACACAGATCTTCTCTAGATCAGTCAGGTTTCTGGCTTGTCGCTGAGAAACACGGAGTTTGAGCTCCTCCAAAGATTCTCTATTGGGTTTAGATCTGGAGACTGGCTAGGCCACGCCAGAACCTTGATATGCTTCTTACAGAGCCACTCTTGGTTATCCTGGCTGTGTGCTTCGGGTCATTGTCATGTTGGAAGACCCAGCCTCGACCCATCTTCAATGCTCTAACTGAGGGAAGGAGGTTGTTCCCCAAAATCTCGCAATACATGGCCCCGGTCATCCTCTCCTTAATACAGTGAGGTCGCCCTGTCCCATGTGCAGAAAAACACCCCCATGCTTCACAGTAGGGATGGTGTTCTTGGGATGGTACTCATCATTCTTCTTCCTCCAAACACGTTTAGTGGAATTATGAGTAAAAAGTTCTATTTTGGTCTCATCTGACCACATGACTTTCTCTCATGACTCCTCTGGATCATCCAAATGGTCATTGGCAAACTTAAGACGGGCCTTGACATGTGCTGGTTTAAGCAGGGGAACCTTCCGTGCCATGCATGATTTCAAACCATGACATCTGAATGTATTTACCAACAGTAACCTTGGAAACGGTGGTCCCAGCTCTTTTCAGGTCATTGACCAGCTCCTCCCGTATAGTTCTGGGCTGATTTCTCACCTTTCTTAGGATCATTGAGACCCCACAAGGTGAGATCTTGCATGGAGCCCCAGTCCGAGGGAGATTGACAGTCATGTTTAGCTTCTTCCATTTTCTAATGATTGCTCCAACAGTGAACCTTTTTTCACCAAGCTGCTTGGCAATTTCCCCGTAGCCCTTTCCAGCCTTGTGGAGGTGTACAATTTTGTCTCTTGTGTCTTTGGACAGCTCTTTGGTCTTGGCCATGTTAGTAGTTGGATTCTTACTGATTGTATGGGGTGGACAGGTGTCTTTATGCAGCTAACGACCTCAAACAGGTGCATCTAATTTAGGATAATAAATGGAGTGGAGGTGGACATTTTAAAGGCAGACTAACAGGTCTTTGAGGGTCAGAATTCTAGCTGATAGACAGGTGTTCAAATACTTATTTGCAGCTGTATCATACAAATAAATAGTTAAAAAATTATATATTGTGATTTCTGGATTTTGTTTTTTTTAGATTATGTCTCTCACAGTGGACATGCACCTACGATGACAATTTCAGACCCCTCCATGATTTCCAAGTGGGAGAACTTGCAAAATAGCAGGGTGTTCAAATACTTATTTTCCTCACTGTATATATATTTTTTTAAACATGACATTTATTTAAAAAGGTTCTTATAGGTGTCTATAGAGGGGAAAAAAACATCTTATCAAGAACTGATCACAAAGTGGCAAGTTTGATTATGCAGAAGCACAAATGAGAGTAAGAGTTACGGCATAGCATAATGACGACACACACTACCATTCAAAAGTTTGTGGCCAGTTAAGATTTTTTTAAAAGAAATTCATACTTTTATTTAGCAACGGATGAATTAAATTGATCAAAGCGGGCAGTAACAGTGTTACAAAATAGTTCTGTTTCAAATGAACGCTTAACTTTCTATTCAGAAAAAATACTGAAAAAAATGTATCACGATTTACACAAAAATATGAAGCACCACAACTGTTTTCAACATTGATAACATGGCAGCAAATCATCATATTAGTATGATTTCTGAAGGATTCTGAGTAATGGCTGGAATAAATGACATTTTAATTTTTAATTTAAATTCTAATAATATTTCAATATTACTGTTTTTACTGTATTCTGGTAAACAAATAAATGTACAGCCTTGGTGAACAAAAGAGACCTTCAAACACACCAAACCTAAACTTTTGAACAGTAGTGCATGTATGTTATGATATTTTCCTCACAAAAAGCTACTGTATGGCTTCAGAGGACATAACAAGCACAAAAGTTGCACTACTAAAAGTTTTGCTTGACAGACCCTGTTTACAATATGCTTTAATTTGAAGGAAAATAGCAGTTTAGAAATTCTGAAAAACTGTGTTCCCCAGAAAAATGTCAGTCACGTGTGTGGAACAACATCAATGAGTAAATTATGACAAAATTGTCATTGTTTGGGTGAACGAGCCCTTTAGGAGTGTTTGTACTTACTGTCAGCGTTTGGGACACTCTCCATAACACCATAGGGAGGGACCAGTAGACCAGCCATACACTGACGATAATTCTGAAACATACAAACACTCCAGTCACAAGACAGCATTTACAAAGAAATTGAGTAAATGAGTGATACATGACTAAAATAATGTCTCAGGTGCATGTTCCTGGTCTTTTTGTGTACGCTTCATCACTTATTCCAAAGAAAAACATGTTTGCTTTTTCAATCTTTCATCATAACGGCCCTTCCCTACAAATCACCTGCTAATAGATACTGTTTTTCATGAACTCATGATTGGGTGAAATATCCTATATCACTTGGAAATGCATCAGATTGCAGAGGTAAATTAATTGTAAACACCATTTCTTGTGACCCTAAAGCATATTGGGTAAAAGAGTTTATCATTCTGTATATGAATAATATACTCACATAAGCATGAACTCTCACACACACACGCACATATATATATACTCAGTGTTATGTAAATGCTATATTCATCAGAGAAAGCATATAATACACACATGAAAAAAACCATAAACCTCATCCCCCAGCTGAGTCTGGTTGTTCTTTTTAGTACCCAAACATCCAATGAAGTTTCTTGCCATAGTCACCTAAAAATCTAGTGTTTTTTTAGAGTTGCAGCCCAGAACGACGGACTCATCTAAGAACACATAAGGAAAGCAGAGGAAGAGGAAGAGTTTGGAGGCAGTGCCATCCGTAATCTCTTTAATCAGGTCTGACTGCAGATCAGAAGGGATTATGCTGGATTAAATCAATATTTCTGAATCAAAGATCAGACAGCACACATTTCTGACACAGACATACACACACTGACAGCTTTTCAAATACTATTGCAGGTACCACCTCTTATATATACACTTGTAGTCTTTCTCGCTATGCAATGCATTTTATACCATTGTATATGTCGTAATATAATGGACCAAATCATAACTTTACAATGTCAAAGATAGCCCTTGTGAGAAAGAAGCACACTTCAGCAAAAGAGCACTTATGGAAGTTCATACTTAAGTGTGACCTGAATTTAATGTTTTCAGACATGTTAATTGCAATTAAATGAAAATGTATTATAGTTTAAATGTATATTAAATGCACAGAGTTTTTTTTTTTGACCCACTTAAGTAGGACTTGAGTAAATGTTTGTGTAATTTCACAATTACTTCAATTGTTTTTGAAATGTACTGCTGAATGTACTGATAAGCATTTATAGTAAGCTAAAATATACTTTAATGTCATTTGTATTGATTGTTTTGATTGATTATTTAAAGGTGGGGTAAGTGCTTTCTGGTAACCGATGTTGATTTCAAATCACCAGAACAAAAACGCCCCTATTTGGATAGCTCCGCCCCACACATACGTAACCCAGGCAACGACTTTGGCAGAATCTGCTGTGCCAGCCGGCCGAGGGTATGATGTCATCAATAAGTGAAAGCAATGTGTGTTACTATGGTAATCCAGGTCGAATGTTCAGTAAAAGTCATCCCTTACATCCCAAAAACACAAACACAGTTCTCATGAACAACTCGATAGCACAAGCCCAACAGTCCAACTAACCAACATATTACAATTATGACAAGATTAGAGGGTTATATCGATCACGAAAAGAGGAACCAAAGGAAACAAACATATATTAGGAGTTTATTATCGTACTTTTCGGACACACTCTGGGAGCTGACACTTGAAACAGACAGTGAGTAGACGCTTCAGGCTTAAACGTGTGGAAATGAATGGGTCTTTATCATCGCTAAAGTGAACGACAATACGATCGCAAATGGACAAGCAAGCGAACATGACACACGGGCATATTCAAGCAAAAGCCAGCATATATTAGTTCTGTGAAACAAAACAAAATCAATTTTATTCGCCTATGGAGAAGAAATAAAGCAACGCTCGCTCCTCGAGTTCTCTCCAGCGCTGGAAAGCTGATCGTAAGCCTTCTTTTGTTCCACGTCTTCCACATGTGTTTTTAATCTGCCATGTCTCTCTTTCAGTCGTCGCTCGGCTAATGTCCGTCCTGTGTAGGGTTGCCACCTTCAGTGTGACAAAATAAGGGATACCCTTTCACACAACCCCCAACTGGATTTTGGTTGAACTGTCCCTTTAAGCAGTCATTCTGAACCAGTAGACCCTTTATGTGACAATTCTGAAATTCAAGTTCAAGTATATATATCAATTTATTTAAATTATGACTATATTGTTATGTAATTATTTGTCCCATTTTTATCTAATTTTTTTTTAAATGTCATAAGCTTTATATGACAGGATTATATGTATGATGAACATAGCCTAGCTAAATGATAAATTAATAATAACATTAATTAGGCTATAATCTATTAATTAACCTGTCTAAAAAATATAATAATTCTGTCTGCCAAGCTCTGATAATATTATATTAATATATTACTCATTAAAACAAACAAACAATAGGCCTACCGTTGGAAGCACGGATGTGTCTGTCACCGCTTGTTGTTTTAAGTCAGACAGTCTGAGACACTGAAATGCTTCTCTGCAAAGTGTGCAGTTGAGTTACTGGACAGACCCATTAATACCTATTTCTATTCGGCCCTATATCTGGAGATCGTCTTGTGATCAAACGGTGGACGCGAGCTTGACATGTTTTTAAAAAACCGCGCAAGTGTACAGCGCATGTTCTCGAGACTCCGCCGTCATGGCAACAAAGCCGCTAAAACGCAACCACGCGCAAAATAACTCTACTACTTATTGTGAAATGGATTTCTTTATATTTGCTATTCGTATTCTCCACACTGCAAAATCCTTATGTGTTTATTGAACTATGTGTGGACCTATGTTAAATACGGGACGAAATTGCATCGCGTATTGGTTTGATACGGGACGCGTCATCTTGCTTGTAAATACGGGACGATTCCGTATTTCACGGGACGGGTGGCAACCCTAGTCCTGTGTCGTGTCTTTTGAATAATGACATGCACTGAGTGCTCTCTTCTCCCGGTCATTAGTAGACACGCCCTTTACTGCTGATTGGCTAGGAGTTTGTTTTGGTACTCGGCCTGAGACACTTTTCTAAAGCAGTTTTGAAATGCCACTTACCCCACCTTTAAATGTTCTTGTAATTACACATTTGTAATGATGAAGTTGCAATTTAGTACACTTAAAATATATAAACTCTAAATGTATTGAATAACACACTACTGTTAAAATTGTAATCAAGTACTTTACATGAGCTTTAGTATGTTAGTCAACACATCAAATTAAGTGTACTTCTTTAAAGCACGCCAAAAGATTACCGTTTACTACGCAGAATTATCAACTTTACGTGATTTGTGCCTCGGCACGGCACAGCGCGGAGGAATCTGATGATTTGAGGAGAACGTGCGGCTGTCAGTCACCGTGCCGGTGTGGATACTGTCATTCAGAATCACAGATTATACTTTTTGAAAGTATGACCAACATAATAATTTTCACCGGAAAATGTTCAATTGAACAAGTAAGTCGATAACATCCACTTTCGTTCAGACCAACTAAGGGGAAAAAGCACCATGTGAGATGTTGGTCCAGTGGGTTAAACCATGGAGCTGATATGCAGAAGGTTGCTGGTTCGATCCCAGAGGTCACCACCAGTGTTTCCTTGAGCAAGGCACTTTACTCCATGTTGCTCCAGGGGGATTGTCCCTGTAATAAGGGCACTGTAAGTCGCTTTGGATAAAAGCGTCTGCCAAATGCATAAATATAAATATATATAAATATAACAACAACAGCATAGCGTGACTACATTTAATGTGTATTAGGGCTACCTGTAGTTCAGTTTCCCTTTCTGTGCAGTGTAATTTCTAACTGTCATACAAACAAATGAATGTAGAGTAACTTAGCTGTGAATTGCTCCCTCTCATAGCTAGTACAAAATAATTTATATTTACCATAATGCACAGCAAAACTGAATTAAGCGAAGTGTGCTTCTATTACATAATTGAACCATTGAAATGTCTTGTCCAGCAGAAAAAAGCAGTCTCTGCGTCCGTTTTGAACCTTTCAAAAGCCATTTTATCCTTGTTTTCGCATAGGTTCGGTTGCAGTCTCTTTTTTTCTGTAGCCACTCCGAGGGTGTGTCTCAATCAGCTCCCTAACTCAGTAGTCAGGACACTGATCAGAGAGTCAGCCCATTGACTTATGTCCTGATCAGTGCCCTGACTACTGAACTAGGGAGCTGATTGAGACACACCCCGAAAGTCTTTTGCATTTTAGTTGTCACTGGTGATTGTCGTTTGAACCTTTCCCGATCCGTCATCGAAATTGATACGTTTAATTATATCAAGTGCTGTGAGAAAAGGCTATAAATCTCCACCTCCAACATCCTCACACGCAATATAGCCTACTAGCCACATTATTACAAGTTTACCGTTGTAAATCGAGCTAAGGTAAGCAGATAGTATTTAACACTACCTGGTTATGTACTTGCTCAAAAATGTATTTTGGATAATTTTTAACCCAAAAAAAGTTACGGACTGCAGCTTTAAGTGTGATAAGAAACCTAGTCATGAAAGTGTACACTTGAGTGACCTTTTATTTCATTATTATCTGCAAGTACTATTTTTTTAAATACTGTATACCTCTCTGTGCAAGCAGGTTGTCACGTTGGTTATATTGACGGAAGTTAACGCTGTGTAATATCATTGCGCCGCTGCACCCATGGGACGGCAGCAAAGCTCTTTGATTATTACGGAGGAATGAGAGTATAGTTCCTAGTAGGGGTGGCACGGTACATGGAAAAAAAACGAAGCGTTCGGTTCGCTTGTCTCGGTTCGGAGTGTGTGCGTCGCACAGTTCGCGCACGCGCAATGTATCCTCGTGCCCGTATGTTACCTCAGACAGTGGGTGTCCTTTTCGCGCGAAATAAGAGGTGTGTGTGGACATACAGTAAAGTAAAAGTGGAGTGCTGCAGGTCACGTCACATGTAGAAATGAAAGTGGGAGAGATAAGGAAGGCTGCCCGGAGTTGGAGGATGCGCTAATATCGTATAGCAGGGCAGATGCAGTGCGAGAGCGGGTGCCGCGCCGCGCGTGCCCGTTGCGCAGACACACACTGGCAGTGTTTGTCTCGCGAGTCGCGCAGCTGACTTTCCGGTGTTCTCCTCCGACCCCTGTCTGTCTCGTGCTTTGATTTATGATGGGCAACATATATCTGCTGCAAATGCGACCGTGTTCCCCTCTGTCTCATACACACATGCATATGTTGTATATAAGTAGTTCACATGAGTAGTTCACATAGTTCAAATGTAACATTTAAAAGTTAAGATATGCTTCTAGTTCTAATAATTTAAACATGCCGTTGAAGTTTGGGCAAAAACTTCTGGCAGTGTTGTGTTTTCGTGTATTTTATGTTATTTATTCACAGCGCTGGATGTCATATGGTGATTGTGAAACACACGGGACACTTCATGGTGAAATGTGTTAATCAGGTCAGCTGAATTAAAGCCACAGTGCATTGTTCTGATCAAAATTGATATGATTAACATGAAAAATGTTACGACAATGTGTCAGACTCGGTAGACAGCCAGTTAGGAAACCACTTGATATAACAATTTTTAATACTGTATACTAAATTGTGGATGATTAAGCCATATACACCATATGCTGAAGTAAAATTCTGGAGTGTTAATGATTAAAAAAACAACAACAAGAACTGTACAGAACCGAAAACCCTGACCCTAAAACCGTGATACGAACCGAACCGTGGGTTTTGTGAACCGTGCCACCCCTAGTTCCTAGCCATATCGGTCTAGAAAATCGCAACTTTTCATTTTCCGTCGGTCTTAGACAATGTAACTATACACATCACAACATGTAAATAGGAAAATGTTGGCGTTATTTTATCACTTATTGAGCAGTAGGCTAGCTGGAGCCGTTTACCTCCAGTCTTTGTGCTAAGCTAGGCTAGCGGTGGGTGCGTCAGACAGAGTTATGGCACGCACGGAGATGAGAATGGTATGTATGGACTTATCTAACTCTGGGGGATACGGTGAATAAGCTCCCAAAAATTCAGCATGTTCCTTTAAGATTTGAAGTACACTATAAGTGCACAGTCAATACAATTAAGCAATTCTTTTTCAAAAACTACTACTTAGCTTTCTTTTATCATAATATTAGAGTTAAGTGATAACAAGGTTGAAATAATTGTATTAAATTAATTTCATTAGTTTGAGAGAATCAAATTTTTGTCATTTGTCTGGTGTTCTGAAATAACAACAATGTAGTGTTGTTTTTTACTTTACTTTTTCTTTAAAATATTACAAACAAAATATGTTGCAGAAAAAAAGGAAGATAATCAGAGAGCACAAAGTCAAAGTTACTAGACAGTTCAATTAGTATCTACAGCTGAAAGCAAACTCGAGAAAGTCACATAGATAGACGGACAGATAGAGCCATTGGGCAAGGCACTTAACCTTGGATTTCTCTGGAGGACAGCATTAGTATACTTTATGCTGCTTTGGACAAAAAAACATCTGCTAATTATAGACACATGAGAGAGATTAGTGCCCATTTAGTGTTTGGCGAGAGAGCAGAAAGTCCAGCGAGGTCGGTTAATGCGTTTAAGACCCCACCACATGCAGAGGTTTCGTACATCCCCAAAGACCATATTCAATATGTCGATAAATTCAATTCATATCTGTTTTGATTCTTCAAACCCAACACAGATCTGAAGACCTTAACCTTACACATCAAGGATTCAGAATTGATCAAATCGAATTCAACATAGCAGCTATCGAGGTGTAATGCATAAATATCAGCATATAGAAGGAAAGTGACAGAATAAGCAGATTTTATCACTCTCAAAGCTGAATGTTTTAGTAACAGGAGGTGCCAATAAATAAACCTCAGTGACTAATGACACAGAGGCGGCCTGAGTCACTAACCAGGACACCTGGGACAGTTAATGTGGCCTTTCTGGGGCACAGATGTGAGAGTCCAGCTCTCTGGGGAGTGGACGTCTCTCTGAAAGAGGACAAGTCATTATCTCTGACTGACGCATCCCATAAATCACACAAACCTAACCTAATGTGCCATCATGTCTATCGATAAATCCCACAACATTGAACACAACTGTCAGAGTGGTGGGCTTCAAAATGCGTTTGGACACTTAAAGGGATAGTTCACCCAAAAATGAATATTCCTTTATCGTTTACTCATCATCGTGTTGTCCAAACCCATAACATAAGTCTTTCTTGAGTCTTGAGTTCGAATCACTACCTGAATGATCCACAGAGATCAACAACTCACTAGAGTGGAAGATTATCATTCAATCATTGTTTAAATGGTTTAAAAGAATGACTTAATTCTACAACAGAAGTCATATGAACCACTTTTATGATATTTTTCTTTTTGTCTTTTTTGAAGATTGACAGCCTCTGATCCCATTCATTGTTCTTGAATGAAAAAGAGTCTTTATTTTTCTTTCTCCTTTGTGTTGCATAAAAGAAAGTCATATGAGTTTGACATAAGGGTGAATGAATGATTACAGATTTTCATTTTTTTTTTAATCTAATGCAACAACTTTCATGTCAAAGTTAAAAGTGTCAAAGTGTGTCACCAGAGTCTAAGTGTGTTTTCAGACCTGTAGATCGTTTGCTTTGTTCCGAAACGGATTCAAATGGCTGCAATGCTACAATTTCTTCTTGGTTTGGTTTGCTTTCACAAGGAAGCATTTCAAAATAGACCAAAATCTCTTAAAGGGATAGTTCACCCAAAAATGAAAATTAGCCCATGATTTACTCACCCTCAATTCATCCTAGGTGTATATGACATTCTTCTTTCAGACGAATAAAATGTTAAATGTTAGACAGAGTTATATTAAAAAAGTCCTAGCTAATCCAAACTTTATAATGGCAGTGAATGGTTGCTCTGTTTTTGAAGTCCGTGAAAGTGCATCCATCCATCATATAACTGCTCCACACGGCTCCGGGGGGTTAATAAAGGCCTTCTGAAGCGAAGTGATGCATTTGTGTAAGATAAATATCCATATTTAAAACATTATAGACTAAAATAACTAGCTTCCGGCATCAACGGTACGCAAGTCGTCTTACGGTGAAAGAGTAACCCTTGACCCTTGATGCATGAACGCAGAAGTGCATAGGATAGAGCAAAACAAAACACCGGTCATGAGTCTAAAATGAGAATTTTTAAAGAGAAATGGCAGAGGATTTCGATATAAGAGAAGAAGCTTGAGTTTGTTGTCCAGCACTGTCCACCCAGAGGCATCAAAGCTTGTGATGCTCCTGTACATCACGTCAGGGGTCACTCTTTTGCTGTTAGTCGAATTGCGTATGGCTTTCTGCCAGAAGTTAGTTATTTTAGTCTATAAAGTTTTAAATATGGATATCTTACACAAACACACCACTTCGCTTCAGAAGAACTTTATTAACCCCCCGGAGCCGTGTGGAGCAGTTATATGCTGGATAGATGCACTTTTATGGACTTCAAAAATGACCCAACAGTAGCTGCCATTATACAGCTTGGAAGAGCAGGACATTTTTAATATAACTCAGAAAGAAGAATGTCATATACACCTAGGATGACTTGAGGGGGAGTAAATCACGGGATAATTTTCATTTTTGGGTGAACTAACCCTTTAATACAAGTTACATGTGAGTAATCTGTCCTCTCATTGGTCAGAGTGCACCTGTTTGTGTTCTGGGATTATACTCATTGCGCTCATCATCAGGATGGAGAAACAACAGTTCCCCTGACTTTATTATGGCTTTCATTGTAGCTGTCGTTATATTACTTCATTATTTTGAGCAGGAATCAAGGCTTCATTGAGACAACATTTTTACCAGGTATCTATTTTGGAGAAGACCTTTGGTTTTCAATGGTGATAACGTGCTCACCCACATAATTCATTTTGATAGCAAAACAAACACTGCTGCTTTTCACGCAATGTATGTAATTATTACCCGGCCATCCACGTGATGGAAAAGAAAACGTGATTCCTCAGACCAGACCACCTTCTTCCATTGCTCCGTGGTCCAGTTCTGATGCTCACGTGCCACTGTAGGTGCTTTGGGCGGTGGACAGGGGTCAGCATGGGCACCCTGACTGGTCATCGGCTATGCCGCCCCATACACAACAAACTGAGATGCTCTGTGTATTCTGACACCTTTCTATCAGAACCAGCTTTAACTTCTTGAGCAGTTTGAGCTCCAGTAGCTCGTCTGTTTGATCGGACCACACGGGCCAGCCGTCGCTCCCCACGTGCATCAGTGAGCCTCTGCCGCCCATGACCCTGTCGCCGGTTCACCACTGTTCCTTCCTTGGAGCACTTTTGATAGAGATTGACCACTGCAGACCGGGAACACCCCACAAGAGCTGCAGTTTTGGAGATGCTCTGACCCAGTCGTCTAGCCATCACAATTTGGCCCTTGTCAAACTCGCTCAAATCCTTGCGCTTGCCCATTTTTCCTGCTTCTAACGCATCAACTTTGAGGACAAAATGTTCACTTGCTCCCTAATATATCCCACCCACTAACAGGTGCCGTGATGAAGAGATAATCAGTGTTATTCACTTCACCTGTCATAACAATCATAATGTTATAAGATGGAAAAATTTGGTTTTACAAATACTAGAAATATGGCTTTCAAATGAAAGATTGCTATCAAATAATGACCACGAAGACTTGACAGCAGAGGTTTTTGGTCCAATAAGCAACGGTCCTAGTACTGAGCCTTGAAAACAAAATCCGACTCGGATTCGACTCGACTCGGCACAGCTCGGCTCGGCTTGCTTTTCCACTGCAGTAGTACCTCTTCAAGTGGGTGGGATTACGCTGACACAAAACCAAACGTGCGAAAAAGGAGCAACGGAGCCCCACGAAGGAATGGTGTTCTTGATTCTCGGCATGTGGATGAAAATGTTTGTTTTTTAACAAGTTTTCCTTTCAAGCAAGTCGTGCGAACGATACTGCCATGGCTGTTACTGCTAGCGGTTTTGGTGTTGCAAAACCAATGACGCTAGTAGTGATGATTCTCTCTGACCAATCAGTGATCTGTAGTGTTAATCACCTGTTGAGTAATAAAAACGCCATCATCCCCACGTCACTTGTCCAACATTTCAAATCCTTCAGTTCTCACCATCTCTGAAAAGCCAAGCCCATGTTGATTCTGGTTTTATTACGACCTATAGACCCTTTTTGCGCCGACGTCACAATTACATCACGGCGTTAGCTGGAGACAAAACAAAGGAAAAACTGGAGGCGGCCAATACAAACCAGCACAGAGTCGGAGCTCAAAATGTCATCTTGTTGTGTTTTTGGGTGCCAGTATCGACAGAGTACAGGCTCCAAATTGAAATTTTACCACATACCTGCTGCTACTACCAGACAAAAACACCACAACAGCTGTGGTTGAACGCAATAAAACGAGCGGACTGGAGTGTGTGTGTGTGCCATGCGCTGGCTAGGCAGAACTTCGGATCGTACGACACACAACTCATCTGTTAAATCTTTGTATTTTAAGTCGTGTACATGTCCATTTAGCACACAGTTATAGGCATCTAACGATCTAAACTATGCGCATTCATGCTTTCACCATGAAGTAGCCTAAACTGAGAAATTTAGATATTTAATGTGAATTTTACAAGAAATGTTGCTTTTTTAAATAAACCTGTATATAAATATCATTACTAATTTCGGCAAATACATTTAAAAAATGCCCTATATCCAATTAAAACTACACAACTGTAGAGTAAAAACATTAGTAGGGCCCTATGAAATCCGTTTTATTTTTTCCCAAATTCCGTTTTATTTTTTCTCAAATTCCGTTTTTTCCGTTTTAATTTTTGGTAATTCAGTTTTTTTTACCCTTAACTATTATTTTAGTCATAAAAAGAGTATGTTTTATAGCATTAGCATAGCATAATAGCATTTTTATGAATGAAGGCCAGTATCACTGATATTAATGTCTATATGAAACATTAATGACGTTACATTACAGTATAACTGAAAGCTGCCAATGTCAACATTTATTAGGCTTTAAAAAAAATTACTTAATTTAATTGAACTTAAAAAAAATCTTTACATAAACCCATTATAATAAATGTTATATTTACCTGTGGCCTTCCCTGTCAGACATAGTCTACACAGAAATTGAATAAAGTTATCAACACCTTTCTTAACAGCATAAATAATAAGTGAAATATAGATGAATCATCATTAAAGCTACAATCTTCTCTGGTCATGTTGTTCTTTGAACATTAATGACAGACATTATCAGTGCTACTGTCACTTTAAGATCTACCTCTGCTGAACATGACGCAGATCAGGCGCGCTGTCCCGCGCATCTCATTTCCTCTCAAGTTCATTTAAGACATTATTTTCCATACAGTACATTAAAGTGCATTAAAAACAAGATACAAACAAGATTAAAAGCAAAATACAGCAAGCACTCCCCGCGAGGGAGCTGCTCGGCACTGAGGGCTTAGCGTTGAGTTTCTCGAGAGGGGTTGTGTCGCCCAGATTTGCTTCCCCCGGTCTGTATTTTCCCCAGACATACGTTCTTCTCCCACACAAAACCGCATTTCATTCCAAATATGTAAAATTCCGGGAAATTCCGCGTTAACAATAGATTCCGCGTTAATATGCCAATTCCGCGATTCCGTCCGCGATTCCGTGATCGCGGAAATCATAGGGCCCTACATTAGGCTATTAAAAAAGTGATATGTGTTTATAAAAAACTGGCATGAGTACCCAGAACAGCTGCTTGCATAAAGTTTAAAGGATTAGTTCACTTTTAAATAAATTTTTGCTGATAATTTACTCACCCCCATGTCATCCAAGATGTCCATGTCTTTCTTTCTTCAGTTGAAAAGAAATGAAGGTTTTTGATGAAAATATTCCTGGATTGTTCTCCATATAATGGACTTCAATGGGCTCCAAACGGTTCAAGGTCCAAATGACAGTTTCAGTGCAGCTTCAAAGGGCTTTAAACGATACCAGACGATGAATAAGGGTCTTATCTAGCCAAACGATCAGTTTCTGCGAGAAACCGAGCAGTATTTATGCTATTATTTTACCTCTTAACAGTCGAACGTGATCATCTCTGAGCTCCGCCATAACTTCTGCTAAGGGAGGTAAAATATGAGCGTGGTCATAGATATATTGATCGTAGATGCCTCATTCTACTGATCCGTGCAGGCGCTAATGAGGTATCTACGTATACATCTATGACCACACTTGTATTTGACCTCACATAGCAGAAGTTATGGCGGAGCTCAGAGATGATCATGTTCGACTGATAAGAGGTAAAATAATAGCATAAATACTGCTCGGTTTCTCACAGAAACTGATCGTTTCGCTAGATAAGACCCTTATTCATCGTCTGGTGTCGTTTAAAGCCCTTTGAAGCTGCACTGAAACTGTCATTTGGACCTTGAACCGTTTGGAGCCCATTGAAGTCCATTATATGGAGAAATATCCTAAAATATTTTCATCAAAAACCTTAATTTCTTTTTGACTGCAGAAAGAAAGACATGGACATTTTGGATGATGTGGGAGTGAGTAAATTATCAGCAAAAGTTTATTTAAAAGTGAACTAATCCTTTAAGGTAAAAATAAGCATATTGCCTATTCTGGGTGAAGATGCCAGGCCACTCAACCGGAGGTAATGCTGTCAGATCGTCCGTCCATTGAGTGGGCATGTACGGGTTGGTCAATCTGGTTCTGTCCGTTAAGGTTAATTTTTTTAAATAACAGTCACGGTCCCGGACAGAGAGTGACCGTACATATTCAGATACAATTACTCCAGTCATTGTTTATAAACAAGCTCACCTTAAAAACACCTGCTGGCTAGCGTTAGTGAAGTGATCAGGGGAATCGTTCTGCCTCCAGCTAAGCTCCGCCCACAAAAAACGTCACAATGTTTACTAACTGAAAAAAGGTCTATATCGCTTTCTCTTTTTTTCTGTTTGGCATTTGTTTAAAACGGGTGATTCCCCGGAGGTTTGAGACCTAGTGTACTCCATGTAAACCTCTCTCTGGTTGTGACAACTAACCTCTGCCACTCCCACACCAAATACACAAAGAACCACAGCAACTTTTCTCTATTTACAGATGAGACACATGTGATTGACGTATGAACACCATTTCCAGCAAATGTCCCATCAGGTATGAAATATAAACACATATAATAGGCTTACCATAGTGAAACTACAAAACGAAAACACGTTTTGACACCTTATTTAAATAACAAAGAAGTTAGATAGTGTACCTTTCACTGCAAATAATGTGCAGTTATGTGTCCGAAACGATTACACTCAGTGTAATTTTAATCGTTTAAAGTATATTATTTCTCCAACAAGTACTTTAATGTGAAATGACTCTAGTCATCCATGTTCTAGTCATTTCTGCATCTCTGGAGAGGAAGCGCTCACGTTTTACAGCTCTAATACGCCTGAGAGTCCAGTGCAGAGCGCTAATTGAAAATGACTCTGCTCTGCCTCTCAGTCATGTTTCTATTGTATTTGCAATGATTTATCTTTTGTATGCTAATCAGTCTAACTTCTTCATTTGAGTAGACTCTACAACAGTTATATTTAATGATGATAAAGACAGTTCATGTGTAGAACCTCGTTATTCCACAGATCATAAAAAGGGTCTCTTGAATAATTGTGTGAACTCAGTAGAGTCTGAGGCAGACCCACACAAAATGTCACATTTCTGCACTGATTTTTATGGAATATATGCAGAATTTTCCATACTGTACTTTAAACCTGGTATAACAGACCTGAGAGTATATGATACACTTAGTGGTAGCTGAAATCAAATGAGCTAAAATACATTATGAACACACAAGGGGGAGAGTTGTGACTGACTACAGAACTCTGCGGTGCTTCCTGCAGATACAGATTGTGTGTGTGTGTGTGTGTGTGTGTGTGTGTGTGTGTGTGTGTGTGTGTGTGTGTGTGTGTTTGGAGAAGTATACAAGCTCCAGGCATAGCGTCAAAGGTTACAACTCCAGCAAGAACAGACTCTTCATAACAACAACCGACTGTCTTTTAGGTTGTGTTCCAACATATGGTGCAGCTGTGCCTGGAGTTCAGGCTCTAGGTCCTTTACCACTAGCCGCACTTCCAAGGTCAGGCCAGTGCGAGCCAGGGCTAACAATGTGCCGGACGGGGGCCAATAGTTTCGGACATCAAAATCAAGTTGCGTTTCCAATGTCGGGCCCTCAGCACTACCCTAAAACCCACCCTTAACACCCCTCCATAGAACGTCACACAACGCCACCATTTCACCAGCTGACTGAAAACTATCTAGATTGCAATGAGCATGACAGAGCGAACATTTAGTCTGTACTTAAAGATTCCAGCATCGATATCTGACCAATGCTTTAATTTTTTTACAGTGACAGTAATGTATCAATTTGTGTCAGAAGTGCACATCAGTCATGCTGAATCAAACTGGTATTTACCATTTCACATAAAAAGAGAACACATACCTATTCAGTTCCTCCTGCTTCCATTTATTTGTGATCACAGGAGTGCACAAAACAACTCCATTAAGGCTTTTAAGTCCAAAGGCACTTACACATTCAGAAAAATATTGAAAAAATATCATATATTTACATCACATTTCTTTAGAAAGACTGAGTATTTCTATTCATTTTCCACGAAATGATTGCGATCTGAGGAGGTTTGAGCGATCTCTCCCTTCAGCCGGAGCAACAGAGGGAGCTCACGAGCAGAAAACAGGAGTTATTATTTAGTTAATTAATAAGAGTTAATTATTATTAACTCTTATTATCCCCAATAGAAAGCATATTTACATTGTCTGAATCGTTCCCTATCCCCTAGATAGTGCACTGTCTGAATCGTTCCCTATCCCCTAGATAGTGCACTGTCTGAATCGTTCCCTATCCCATATATAGTGCACTGTCTGAATCGTTTCCTATCCCCTATATAGTGCACTGTCTGAATCGTTCCCTATCCCATATATAGTGCACTGTCTGAATCGTTCCCTATCCCATATATAGTGCACTGTCTGAATAGTTCCCTATCCCATATATAGTGCACTGTCTGAATCGTTCCCTATCCCCTATATAGTGTACTGTCTGAATCGTTCCCTATCCCCTATATAGTGCACTGTCTGAATCGTTCCCTATCCCCTAGATAGTGCACTGTCTGAATCGTTCCCTATCCCATATATAGTGCACTGTCTGAATCGTTTCCTATCCCCTATATAGTGCACTGTCTGAATCGTTCCCTATCCCATATATAGTGCACTGTCTGAATCGTTCCCTATCCCATATATATTGCACTGTCTGAATCGTTCCCTATCCCCTATATAGTGCACTGTCTGAATAGTTCCCTATCCCCTATATAGTGCACTGTCTGAATAGTTCCCTATCCCATATATAGTGCACTGTCTGAATCGTTCCCTGTCCCCTATATAGTGCACAGTCTGAATCGTTCCCTATCCCATATATAGTGTACTGTCTGAATCGTTCCTTATCCCCTATATAGTGTACTGTCTGAATCGTTCCCTATACCCTATATAGTGCACTGTCTGAATCGTTCCCTATCCCATAGATAGTGCACTGTCTGAATCGTTCCCTATCCCCTAGATAGTGCACTGTCTGAATCGTTCCCTATCCCATATATAGTGCACTGTCTGAATCGTTTCCTATCCCCTATATAGTGCACTGTCTGAATCGTTCCCTATCCCATATATAGTGCACTGTCTGAATCGTTCCCTATCCCATATATAGTGCACTGTCTGAATAGTTCCCTATCCCATATATAGTGCACTGTCTGAATCGTTCCCTATCCCCTATATAGTGTACTGTCTGAATCGTTCCCTATCCCCTATATAGTGCACTGTCTGAATCGTTCCCTATCCCCTAGATAGTGCACTGTCTGAATCGTTCCCTATCCCATATATAGTGCACTGTCTGAATCGTTTCCTATCCCCTATATAGTGCACTGTCTGAATCGTTCCCTATCCCATATATAGTGCACTGTCTGAATCGTTCCCTATCCCATATATATTGCACTGTCTGAATCGTTCCCTATCCCCTATATAGTGCACTGTCTGAATAGTTCCCTATCCCCTATATAGTGCACTGTCTGAATAGTTCCCTATCCCATATATAGTGCACTGTCTGAATCGTTCCCTGTCCCCTATATAGTGCACAGTCTGAATCGTTCCCTATCCCATATATAGTGTACTGTCTGAATCGTTCCTTATCCCCTATATAGTGTACTGTCTGAATCGTTCCCTATACCCTATATAGTGCACTGTCTGAATCGTTCCCTATCCCATATATAGTGCACTGTCTGAATCGTTCCCTATCCCCTATATAGTGCACAGTCTGATCGTTCCCTATCCCATATATAGTGCACTGTCTGAATCGTTCCCTATCCCCTATATAGTGCACTGTCTGAATCGTTCCCTATCCCATATATAGTGCACTGTCTGAATCGTTTCCTATCCTTTATATAGTGCACAGTCTGAATCGTTCCCTATCCCCTATATAGTGCACTGTCTGATCGTTCCCTATCCCATATATAGTGCACTGTCTGAATCGTTCCCTATCCCCTATATAGTGCACTGTCTGAATCGTTCCCTATCCCCTATATAGTGCACTGTCTGATCGTTCCCTATCCCATATATAGTGCACTGTCTGAATCGTTCCCTATCCCATATATAGTGCACTGTCTGAATCGTTCCCTATCCCCTATATAGTGCACAGTCTGAATCGTTCCCTATCCCCTATATAGTGCACTGTCTGATCGTTCCCTATCCCATATATAGTGCACTGTCTGAATCGTTCCCTATCCCCTATATAGTGCACTGTCTGATCGTTCCCTATCCCATATATAGTGCACTGTCTGAATCGTTCCCTATCCCATATATAGTGCACTGTCTGAATCGTTCCCTATCCCATATATAGTGCACTGTCTGAATCGTTCCCTATCCCCTATATAGTGCACAGTCTGAATCGTTCCCTATCCCCTATATAGTGCACTGTCTGATCGTTCCCTATCCCATATATAGTGCACTGTCTGAATCGTTCCCTATCCCATATATAGTGCACTGTCTGAATCGTTCCCTATCCCCTATATAGAGCACTATATGCCGCCATTCACCATGTAGAAAACAGTAACAAGTGAACAAGTGACCGATTTCAGCCGCAGCTTCAGCATCTGTTTATAATGTGGGGGGCGGGTTTCAGATTCTAGAGAGCATTTGATTGGACAGAAAATCTGATGAGAAGCTGAAGTGCAGAGTGATGTCATCAGAATCATTTATCCTTATTGGCGGAAGTGAAAGACCGTAAGTTTTGAACGCTTATATTATTTTTTTGTCATTGTTTTGGAGCTCACTAGCTTATAGATAACAGTAAGGCTAACATATTCAAAGCCCAAAAAAAACATACATTTAGATTTCATGGGGACTTTGCAGAGCTTTCACATTCACAAACAGCTTTATTACACACTGAACGACAGGTATATTGAAAAAGCATCATAGGGGCACTTTAATTATGATAACCCTATAAATATGTGCCATATATAGCATATATGTTATACACTAAACTCTAATGGCATAAATGATGTACAAACAGCAACAGAACATGACAGATTACCCAGCATCCCCAGGGGCTTTAGTGGGGTGCTGTGATTGGGGGAGACGTGAAAGCCCAGAGGTGTTTAGTGGAGGCTGATATACAATTACACAGTCAGATGCACACACAAAATCACTGATTTATACAGAGTTTCTGAAGCATTAAATAAAATAAAAAATTCATTTGAATGAGATCACTGTGGCTGTGCAGTGCTGTCCATTTAAACAAGCAGTCTGAGGCTCAAGACAGTAATGAGTTCAATTTAAATTGAGTTTTCAAAAGCGGGAAGACCCAGGCCCTTAATACACACATACACACACACACACACACACACACACACACACACACACAAAACTGGAAGGAGACAATGAAATACTATGTGAAATAAATATCACTCACTCATGTCCACTCACTCAAACATATAACTATAAGACACAACAAATAAAATCCTGTTAGTCAAGCACACTTGCACACACACACACTGCTGATATATGTGTGCAGTGTAGAGTGATACTGAATGTGGCAGGATTTGTTTCTTTAAGTTGCAGGCATTCAACCTGAGCACAGTAATGAGTAATGAAGCGTTCATGCTCAGGGTGTGTGAATCTCTCAAGCAAACACTTACATAACACACATCCACACTTACACAAGCCACTGAGTATCAAATCTCTGAACAGACAGAAAACATCAAAGATATTAAACTCGTCAGATTAGTGAAAAGAAAACAGATCAAGAGTAGACCAGACTGATGGCTGACTGATGATCGGTTGATTGTTTTAACCCAAATTTGGGTCAAATATGGACAAACCCAGCTGTTGGGTTACATTTTTAAATACATTTTTTTACAGGTGGGATGGGTTTGTAGATATCTGACCCAAATGTGGGTTAAAACAACCCAGTATTTTTTGGAGTGTAGCTAAAAAAAAAAAAAAAAAAAAACTCAATGGGCCCAATTTTAACGATCTAAACACATGGTCCACTTTTGCTAGTTTAACAACGGAAAAAACGGTCTGCGCGCCCAGCGCATGGTCCAAAAGGTTTGTACCTCGTCTCTTAATGAATCATGGGTGTGTTTTGAGCGTAATGTGCAATAAACCAATCAGAGTCTCATCTCCCATTCCCTTTAAAAGCCAGCTGCGCTCGAACCATGGCGGATTCACTATTTACAAGGCAAATTACAAATTTGCGAGCCAAAAGACTGAACGCTTCTCCCGAGAGGAATCCTTTTATTTTTAATATTTAAAAAATGTGTGTGTGTGTGTGTGTAACCCTTCTGAACTGCCCGCTCCAAACGGGACTCGAACCCTGGTCTGCCAGCATGAGAGTCGGACGCTCTAACAAGGAGGCTAAAGGCTGCAACCTCTAGCATCAGTCACTAGAGCGTCTCTTGACATCAGAGGAGTGAGGTTTACTCGCACAGCAACCACTAGCTGGCCTCCATTACACTCACCCCCATAAACCTTACTCCCATCCGGGTCACGGCACCAATATAACCCCTCCTGTTCGCACCACCCGCTCCAAGCGGGACTCAAACCCGGGTCCGCCTGCATGAGAGTCGAACGCTCTAATAAGGAGGCTAAAGGCTGCAACCCCGAGCGTCAGTCGTCTCTTGAGATAAGAGGAGTGAGGTTTACTCGCACAGCAACCACTAGCTGGCCTCCATTACACTCACCCCCATAAACCTTACTCCCATCCGGGTCACGGCACCAATATAACCCCTCCTGTTCGCACCACCCGCTCCAAGCGGGACTCGAACCCGGGTCCGCCTGCATGAGAGTCGGACGCTCTAACAAGGAGGCTAAAGGCTGCAACCCCGATTGTCAGTCGCATCTTAAGATCAGAGGAGTGAGGTTTACTCGCCCAGCAACCACTAGCTGGCCTCCATTACACTCACCCCCATAAACCTCACTCCCATCCGGGTCACGGCACCAATATAACCCCTCCTGTTCGCACCACCCGCTCCAAGCAACTACAAGCTGGCCTCCGTTACATGTGCTGCTGTGCGTCCCTGTGTGTGTAATAAGCAGATTGTACGCACATTGTGCACTTGCCTATAGGCGCATATTACTAACACGCCCTTTAAATAACAAAAAAAAATACTGCGCTATTTACTTTAGACCAGGTTTGTGTTGGTCAATAGTAGGGGTGTCGAAATTAATCGTTTGTACGATGCATCACGATGCAGATGAGGGCAATTCAGTATCAGTTCAGTAATAGACCATAACTGATAATGTATTAGGGGTGTAACGGTACACGTATTCGTATTGAACCGTTTCGGTACAGGGCTTTCGGTACGGTGCACGCGTGTACCGAACGGTTATGAATGTAGTCTTTAACAGTTAACAGTCGGCTTGTTGTAAGCGCGGAACACACTTCAATCCGAGTTCCCTCACGAACATATTAAGTATTCAGTCCATTTTATCACGAAATTCAAACGATAAATGCCGTTTTAACGCTCTTTAATGTGATGTGACTGATAGACGCGTATCAGTTCAACTTAAAGCGGCAGCGCACGAGTCAATGCGATCATAGAAGCGTATCAGTTCAACTTGCAGGCAGCACGCGGCGCGCGAGTCAATGCGATCATAGAAGCGTATCAGTTCAACTTAAAGCGGCAGCGCACGAGTCAATGCGATCATAGAAGCGTATCAGTTCAACTTAAAGCGGCGGCGCACGAGTCAATGCGATCATAGAAGCGTATCAGTTCAACTTAAAGCGGCAGCGCACGAGTCAATGCGATCATAGAAGCGTATCAGTTCAACTTAAAGCGGCAGCGCACGAGTCAATGCGATCATAGAAGCGTATCAGTTCAACTTAAAGCGGCAGCGCACGAGTCAATGCGATCATAGAAGCGTATCAGTTCAACTTAAAGCGGCAGCGCACGAGTCAATGCGATCATAGAAGCGTATCAGTTCAACTTAAAGCGGCAGCGCACGAGTCAATGCGATCATAGAAGCGTATCAGTTCAACTTAAAGCGGCAGCGCACGAGTCAATGCGATCATAGAAGCGTATCAGTTCAACTTAAAGCGGCAGCGCACGAGTCAATGCGATCATAGAAGCGTATCAGTTCAACTTAAAGCGGCAGCGCACGAGTCAATGCGATCATAGAAGCGTATCAGTTCAACTTAAAGCGGCAGCGCACGAGTCAATGCGATCATAGAAGCGTATCAGTTCAACTTAAAGCGGCAGCGCACGAGTCAATGCGATCATAGAAGCGTATCAGTTCAACTTAAAGCGGCAGCGCACGAGTCAATGCGATCATAGAAGCGTATCAGTTCAACTTAAAGCGGCAGCGCACGAGTCAATGCGATCATAGAAGCGTATCAGTTCAACTTAAAGCGGCAGCGCACGAGTCAATGCGATCATAGAAGCGTATCAGTTCAACTTAAAGCGGCAGTGCACGAGTCAATGCGATCATAGAAGCGTATCAGTTCAACTTAAAGCGGCAGCGCACGAGTCAATGCGATCATAGACGCGTATCAGTTCAACTTAAAGCGGCAGCGCACGAGTCAATGCGATCATAGAAGCGTATCAGTTCAACTTAAAGCGGCAGCGCACGAGTCAATGCGATCATAGAAGCGTATCAGTTCAACTTAAAGCGGCAGCGCACGAGTCAATGCGATCATAGAAGCGTATCAGTTCAACTTAAAGCGGCAGCGCACGAGTCAATGCGATCATAGAAGCGTATCAGTTCAACTTAAAGCGGCAGCGCACGAGTCAATGCGATCATAGACGCGTATCAGTTCAACTTAAAGCGGCAGCGCACGAGTCAATGCGATCATAGACGCGTATCAGTTCAACTTAAAGCGGCAGCGCACGAGTCAATGCGATCATAGACGCGTATCAGTTCAACTTAAAGCGGCAGCGCACGAGTCAATGCGATCATAGACGCGTATCAGTTCAACTTAAAGCGGCGGCGCACGAGTCAATGCGATCATAGAAGCGTATCAGTTCAACTTAAAGCGGCAGCGCACGAGTCAATGCGATCATAGAAGCGTATCAGTTCAACTTAAAGCGGCGGCGCACGAGTCAATGCGATCATAGAAGCGTATCAGTTCAACTTAAAGCGGCGGCGCACGAGTCAATGCGATCATAGAAGCGTATCAGTTCAACTTAAAGCGGCGGCGCACGAGTCAATGCGATCATAGAAGCGTATCAGTTCAACTTAAAGCGGCGGCGCACGAGTCAATGCGATCATAGAAGCGTATCAGTTCAACTTAAAGCGGCGGCGCACGAGTCAATGCGATCATAGAAGCGTATCAGTTCAACTTAAAGCGGCGGCGCACGAGTCAATGCGATCATAGAAGCGTATCATTTCAACTTAAAGCGGCAGCGCACGAGTCAATGCGATCATAGAAGCGTATCAGTTCAACTTAAAGCGGCGGCGCACGAGTCAATGCGATCATAGAAGCGTATCATTTCAACTTAAAGCGGCGGCGCACGAGTCAATGCGATCATAGAAGCGTATCAGTTCAACTTAAAGCGGCGGCGCACGAGTCAATGCGATCATAGAAGCGTATCAGTTCAACTTAAAGCGGCGGCGCACGAGTCAATGCGATCATAGAAGCGTATCAGTTCAACTTAAAGCGGCGGCGCACGAGTCAATGCGATCATAGAAGCGTATCATTTCAACTTAAAGCGGCAGCGCACGAGTCAATGCGATCATAGACGCGTATCAGTTCAACTTAAAGCGGCAGCGCACGAGTCAATGCGATCATAGAAGCGTATCAGTTCAACTTAAAGCGGCGGCGCACGAGTCAATGCGATCATAGAAGCGTATCAGTTCAACTTAAAGCGGCGGCGCACGAGTCAATGCGATCATAGAAGCGTATCAGTTCAACTTAAAGCGGCGGCGCACGAGTCAATGCGATCATAGAAGCGTATCATTTCAACTTAAAGCGGCAGCGCACGAGTCAATGCGATCATAGAAGCGTATCAGTTCAACTTAAAGCGGCAGCGCACGAGTCAATGCGATCATAGAAGCGTATCAGTTCAACTTAAAGCGGCGGCGCACGAGTCAATGCGATCATAGAAGCGTATCAGTTCAACTTAAAGCGGCAGCGCACGAGTCAATGCGATCATAGAAGCGTATCAGTTCAACTTAAAGCGGCGGCGCGCGAGTCAATGCGATCATAGAAGCGTATCAGTTCAACTTAAAGCGGCAGCGCACGAGTCAATGCGATCATAGAAGCGTATCAGTTCAACTTAAAGCGGCGGCGCGCGAGTCAATGCGATCATAGAAGCGTATCAGTTCAACTTAAAGCGGCAGCGCACGAGTCCATGCGATCATAGAAGCGTATCAGTTCAACTTAAAGCGGCGGCGCGCAAGTCAATGCGATCATAGAAGCGTATCAGTTCAACTTAAAGCGGCGGCGCGCAAGTCAATGCGATCATAGAAGCGTATCAGTTCAACTTAAAGCGGCGGCGTGCGAGTCAATGCGATCATAGACGCGTATCAGTTCAACTTGCAGGCAGCGCGCGAGTCAATGCGATCATCTCTTCCTAAAGAATAAACATAAATTAATACATCTTAAGGTATGTTGAGGATACATTACAACTTACTGAAATGTATCATATGTCGTGTAATCGCTCCATCTGTGTTTCAACCGCGGAAAGACAATAAAACTGCTTGTAAACAATGTCATGCAGAATCACGTTTACTCAGAAGTCCTTCAGTGTCCACAGCTGTTAGCTCACTAGAGAAATCAACTCTTTCACTGAATACATGCACTATATTAGCCGTTATATTCATTATATTAGCCGTTATATATTCATTATATACTACTTAGCCTGTTAGTGATGTCTTGTTTATTTAATGTATGTTTAAATAAACCTGTCATGAAAATTACAGCCACTAAATGATTATATTTCAACAACGAATAGAAATAATTAGATTTAGAAGTTAATGCAAAAACTGCCTTATGTGAAGCTTATGAGTGTTGATTATTATATCTAAAAATAAATAGCAACTGAATTTAGGCTAATAGTTTGGGCTCTGTTGTTAATCTTTAATAGCTATATGTAAGTAAGGGCTCCTATATAGTTTACAGCATTACCTTTAAGAAACTTTTAGTTATAATTTAATTCATTTAAGGACAGACACAATTTTTTTCATTAAACCACTGTTGAATAAAAATTAATAAAAAGCAATTTTGTAAAACTGCTGTACCGAATCCATACCGAACCGGGACTTCAAAACCGAGGTACGTACCGAACCGTCAGTTTTGTGTACCGTTACACCCCTATAATGTATACTGACGCATTTCTGATGTCATTTGTCAAGTACGTGCTTTGGCAGAGGGAGGCGAGACGCGAGTGCGAGTAATTCAAAATGCTCAGACTACTTTAAAAGCTGACTTCTGGGCACATTTCAGCTTTTATGGAAAACCTGGTAAGCACGACCTGGGGAAGACACACACTGTGTGTAAATCATGTCACGCACAAATAAAATATGCAGTGGGTAATAATAGCCTACCACTAACATGAGAAACCACGTCAGCCGTTTTCACCGTGAGCTGTTAACGCCTGTTAGTGCCAAGGTGGACCCAGCTCAGCCAAAAATAGATAAAATTATATCAACGTTAGTGTTTATCAAAACTATTTAATTTACATTTGGTCACATAATGTCTCTCCGCAAAACGGATTTATATCCGATCTCCAATTCCCGCGCTATATGCAGATTTAATGGAGTTCATTTCACAGAAAAACAACAGATATGAGCTGCATTTTATTGATCATCAGCTCATTTCAAGATCAAAGACCGCAATAGGAGAGAGCACGGCAACAGCACTGGTAAGATCATTCAGTTTCTTTACCTTTAAAACACTTCAGCTCTGCAGCATATTTAGATTTTTTTAGAGAATAAGGCATATCTGAATTTAAAAGAGCGCCCTGCCCACATACATTGGAGTAAATTGATAAACAATGGTCTCATTTTACAGAAAACATACTACATTTTAACACAGTGGTGGAATAGTGCATATATTATATTGTTTTTATCCACAATATTATGATAAACTTATTTAAAAAGTAATATTTTGAGTGAGCATTTTCTTGTGGTGCCCCCCTGAGCACTTGCTGCCCTACGCGCAGCGCGTGATGCGAGCAATGGGAGCGGCGGCACTGCGCATGACGCAATACGTGATGACTTCATCAAAAATCGCGGCTAACAAAGACGATCAAAACTAAGAATAATAAGAGTATTATTCTTAAAAAAAAAACAGCGTCTCGACGACATGGCGACAAACACACTGAAACGCAACACTTCCTTTTCTCCACGCAACACGTCCTCTTCTCCACGTGGGACAGCAACAAGACCACGCCCCCTTTTTTCGTGTATTCTTGTGGGCGGAGGTTAGTCTGTTCTACTGTTCTACTGACGTCATTAATGAAGGAAGTACCAGGATGTAGTCCAAGCTGGCCGTTCGCTGTAGGCTTTGAAAGGGAACTTCTGTTAAATAAAATATCTCGCTTGGCATTGAACTTTGAGCTTTATAATTTTACAGGTATTATTTATGCTCTAACAGCAACATTACACACTAACTAAAGTTTGAACAATGGGATCACGAAGAACGGGACCTTTAAACAACATGACGCTGGACGTGAAAATGAGAACTGCGTCGGGCTGAAACTAGCAAAAAACACTAACGTCAAATATTCAATATACTGTATAACTAAGCATATTTTGATTGTTTTTGTTTGTTTTATGTTTTTGTGTTTTATGAAAATGCTGTACATTTTAAAATTGATATAAATTTTAAATGTTTATTTATTAACTACTTATACAATAACATACACACTACTGTTCAAAGGTTTGGGAATCAGTAAAATATAAAAAAAATAATAATAATACTTTTATTCACCAAGATTGTATTACATCAAAAGTGAGTAACTTTTTAAAAAACTCTTCAAAAATGTAATGGACCCACTTTATATTAGGTGGCCTTAACCACTATGTACTAACATTTTAATGAATCATTTGATACAATGCACTTATTGTGTACATACATGTTTTTACATTGTACCTACATTTTAAAAAATACCTGCATGTAATTACATATGTAATTAATTTCTGTAGTTACATTTGTAATTACACAGTTGACACTTCCCTTACACCTAACCCTACCCTTAAACTTACCCACACCAGCACACCTGTCTCTAACCCTACCCTTAAACTTACCCATACCAGCACACCTGTCCCTAACCCTACCCTTAAACGTACCCATACCACCACACCTGTCCCTAACCCTACCCTTAAACTTACCCACACCAGCACACCTGTCTCTAACCCTACCCTTAAACTTACCCATACCAGCACACCTGTCCCTAACCCTACCCTTAAACGTACCCATACCACCACACCTGTCCCTAACCCTACCCGTATCCCACCTCAATATCAGCAAAGATGTTTTGCAATACAATTTGAGTGAGTGAGTGAGTGAGTGAGTGAGTGAGTGAGTGAGTGAGTGAGTGAGTGAGTGAGTGAGTGAGTGAGTGAGTGAGTGAGTGAGTGTGAGTGAGTGAAGTGAGTGAGTGAAGTGACGTGTGGCCAACTTGGAATTTGTGCTCTGCATTTAACCCATCCAAGTGCACACACACAGTAGTGAACACACACACACACCGTGAACACACACCCGGAGCAGTGAGCAGCCATATTGCTGCGGCGCCCGGGGAGCAGTTGGGGGTTCGGTGCCTTGCTCAATCTCACCTCAGTTGTGGTTTTGAGGGTGGAGGAGAGCGCTGGTTATTCACTCGAACCTGCAACCTTCTGGTTACAAGTCTGACTCTCTAACCATTAGGCCACGACTGCCCCAAACACAGTAAGAGCAACTATTGACTACCATAGTACTTTTTTTCTACTATGGTAGTCAATAGTTGCTCTGTCTGCTTGGTTACAAACATTCTTCACTCTATCTTCTTTTGTGTTCGGCAGAACAAAGAAACTCATACAGGTTTGGAGTAAACAATGACAGAATTTTCATTTTTGGGTGAACTATCCCTTTAAGGCCACCTAATATAAAGTGGGGCCAATGTAATTATAAAGAGATTTCTAATGTTACAAAAGATTTCTATTTCAAAATAAATGCTGTTCTTTGGAACTTTCTATTGAGAATCTTGACAAAAATGTATCATGTTTTCCACAAAAATATGATGCAGCACAACTGTTTTCAACATAATCAGAAATGTTTCTTGAGCAGCAAATCATTATATCAGAATGATTTCTGAAGGATCATGTGACACTGAAGACTGGAGTGATGATTTTAAATTGCACAATATTACCATTTTTACTGATCAAATAAATGCAGCCTGAATAAACGCTGGTGAACATAACAGGCTTCTTTCAAAAACATCTTAAACTACCTCAAGGCTGACAGAAAAGAATGTCTATAAGCTACAAAATTACAAAAATCTTTAAACAAGTTTTATCTCCTTAAGTTTATGAAAAACCATAGAGATAAATAAAGAGATATCTTGTCTTTCTTTTGGGGAGTGGTATTTTGTGCTATATAATATCTTTCTACATTGATTCGGGGTTTGGCTCGCCTCATAGACCCTGTTCTCCACTCACATATAAATGATAAGGTTAGTTTTGTGAGGGTGATGAAATCTCATATTCAACAATCTCCTCATTACTGCTGCAGCATCGCTTTACAGTAAGTCAAGTCGATTACATCTGTATTAATGCAGAAACCCAATATATCAACAGGAAATTAAAGAGCTCTTCACTGAAATGAGCCATTGTGAAGGTGGTCTGCACAGATGTCGTGCAAAAAAGAAAAGAAAAACCAAACAGCATCGGTTAGATACATGCAACCCTGACAATAATATACAGAACTAATAAGAGTGTCTCATCCCCATGACAACTGGGATAATTAGGAATTTTGAGTTTTTTTGTACTGTAAAGATGAAGGACTGTTTCCAGCATCAGTGGGGCATCACTGACCATTAGCAGACTTTCTGCTTCAAACTAATGGCTGGGAAACAACATTATATAGTATTCAGTAGCCCAACTCTCTTTGATTTGTTTCTCTAAACAACAAAACCTAAAATCTATTATTTTTATTGTAAATATATTAACATATCCACCGATAAATTATTAAAATATCTATTGCATTTTCTGGATAAACCCAGTTACTAATGATTAGGATCATTATTCAGGTTATAAATCTGCAGTAAAGTCAATTAGGAAGAAGGCACAATTGTTAGGAGATGAAAGCTAAATCATCCAGGCACGCCAGAAAAGTACAGAAGATGTATATGAAAGAGCAATCAACCATAAGAAAGATGCCATTACTCAAAAACATCCATGTCTGGGGCAAAAAAGCTAAATAATGACACAACTGAGATGTAGGGCCCTATTTTAATTGTCTGAGCACATGGTCTGAAGCGCGTGTCCGAATCCACTTTTGCTAGTTTAAAGGGATAGTTCACCCAAAAATGAAAATTAGCCCATGATTTACTCACCCTCAAGTCATCCTAGGTGTATATGACATTCTTCTTTCAGACGAATAAAATCTGAGTTATATTTAAAAAGTCCAGGCTAATCCAAGTATTATTATAGCAGTAGTAGTTGCTCTGTTTTTGAAGTCCATAAAAAATGCATCTGTCCGTCGAATAACGCGGCTCCACGCGGCTCCGGGGTGTTAATAAAGGCCTTCTGAAGCGAATCCATCCATTTGTGTAAGAAAAATATCCATATTTAAAACTTTATCAAGTAAAGTTCCAGCCGATCGCCCTCCGTGGAAAAGTGTTGAAAGTGCCATCTCGCAATTCAAGATGCGTAAGTGACGTCATGACGAGCGTATCTTGGCCGCGCTTGTCTTTCGATCCGCAGCGGCACTTTCAACGCTTTTACCATAAATTGAATACGGAAGGCGTACTATTGGGTGAACTATCCCTTTAACAACGGAAAAAAGGGTCTGAAAGGGTTGTACCTAGGCTGAATCCGAAATCGCCCCCTAAAACCTCATTCACTATTTCCTACTTTAGTCCACTAATACAGTTCACTTGAAGGAGTGAATGAAAACAAGTGAGTGAATTCGGACAGGCGCTGTGTGTACATCGGCTGTACACTCGTTATTGCGGTGCAATGTGGGATAGAATGAGTGCACTCAATAATGTCAACTTTCGGACACCACTACAAATGGCTGTCCCTTCAAATAGTGCCCTATTTAAGGGTATAGGGGCGATTTCAGATTCAGCCCTAATCTCTTAATGAGTCGTGGGTGTGTTTTGGGCTTAACGTGCAATAAACCAATCAGAGTCTCATCTCCCATTCCCTTTAAAAGCCAGTTGCGCTTGCACCATGGCGGATTCGCTATTTACATGGAGGAATTTGCGAGCGGAAAGACTGAACGCTTCTCCAGAGAGGAATCCTTTTATTGTTAATATTTAAAAATGTTTGTGTGTGCGTGTGTGTAATAAGCAGAGTGTACATGCATTGTGCTCCCGCCTATAGGCGCATATTACTTACACGCCCTTTAAATAACACAAAAAATACTGCGATGGCACAGTCGTTTTCAGTTCCTCAAATAGCAACGCGCCAACAATGCGCCTGAACACACCTGGTTTTCAGATCATGGGTGAACAGATGGGCACGAGTGCATTTGCTATTTAAACAACATGACGCTGGACTTGAAAATGATAACTGAAAATGAAAAAACTTGCATTGCGCCTGGCGTCACATTGCGCCGGGTGTATGATAGGGCCCGTAATGTGAGATGAGAGCAAGATAAAGCTGTGTGTGTGGATGAGCGAACTTCAAACACACAGAGTATCATGTGTGGACCAAGCCTAACAGTGCCCACATCGACATACCTAGAGTGAAATAGGAATACCTATAGGAAACCATACCTACGGCTGGTTGCTGGATATATGGAAACATTAAAAAAAAAGTTGAACTGAATTTTGGACAAATTGATTCCAGCAGGACAGTGATTCAAAACCGAAGACTAATTAACACTAGCCTAGAAATCTAGATGCACTCATTTAAATCTCATTTGCAGTCAGGGTCGTCTAGCAACCCTCCGTTGGCTTGTGAGCTGGAAAACCCAAACTCTGGTCAGGCCAATCACATCGTGTATAGAGTCGGTGGGCGGGCTTAACAAAATGACGGTAGAGTTGCGGCGGTTCCATGTGCTACTCATAAACAAAGAAGCTGGCGTACAGCGGTCTTTCAAATCGGCTTTGGCCGTGACTCTGGAAGACTTGGAGTTAAGCTTTTCTTTGAGGAAAGAACAAAGAACGGCACTGAAGTCATTCTTAAGAAAGGAAGATGTGTTCAGAGTTTTGCAGACCGGATAAGGTGAAAGTTTAATCTATCAACTAGCTCCGCTTCACCTTCTTCATTGCTCTGGTTGGTTGTAGCGCTATCCTATTGCGTGCAGAGGGAATTTGAAAGACAACCGTTTATCCCGCCCCTCGGATTGAGCCCTGCCAATGGGGTGTTCCCAGACCCAACATCTTGATGTGGGTCTGGCTTGTCAGGCTAAATTAACACTGGGCCGGCTCAGAAACAAATAGGCAAATGTCAATTCAGCTGAGAATTATTACAAAACTACAAAATTATTATTTTATTATTACAAAATTGTCATCCAAACCGGAATGATATGGAGCAAATGTGCTGGGAATGGGCTAAATCCACAGTGTGCCAAACTTATTTACAAGAAAAGTCAGAAAGCTGTCAAAAAAATATGACTTGACGAAAGCTTAGAAAATAGACTTAAGGTCTTTTTAGTGTTGGGCGGTATACCAGTTCATACAGAATACCGGTGTTTATTTTTGTTATGATATGAATTTGTATAATACCACAATACTGGTGTTTGTCGCTTAAACAACGTTTCGGAACATGCGCAGCTTCACTGTTTGAGAGGGGTCTGTTGCACTCCAACTACACGTAGTGAGAGCACAGATGAGATCACAGCAGAAAATTCAAACAACACGTGACGCGCGCAAGAAAGCGGTTTCTGCATGGAGTTTAACAACGCTCACCACATGGATCATATACACTCACCTAAAGGATTATTAGGAACACCATACTAATACTGTGTTTGACCCCCTTTCACCTTCAGAACTGCCTTAATTCTACGTGGCATTGATTCAACAAGGTGCTGAAAGCATTCTTTAGAAATGTTGGCCCATATTGATAGGATAGCATCTTGCAGTTGATGGAGATTTGTGAGATGCACATCCAGGGCATGAAGCTCCCGTTCCACCACATCCCAAAGATGCTCTATTGGGTTGAGATCTGGTGACTGTGGGGGCCATTTTAGTACAGTGAACTCATTGTCATGTTCAAGAAACCAATTTGAAATGATTTGAGCTTTGTGACATGGAGCATTATCCTGCTGGAAGTAGCCATCAGAGGATGGGTACATGGTGGTCATAAAGGGATGAACATGGTCAGAAACAATGCTCAGGTAGGCCGTGGCATTTAAACGATGCCCAATTGGCACTAAGGGGCCTAAAGTGTGCCAAGAAAACATCCCCCACACCATTACACCACCACCACCAGCCTGCACAGTGGTAACAAGGCATGATGGATCCATGTTCTCATTCTGTTTACGCCAAATTCTGACTCTACCATCTGAATGTCTCAACTGAAATCGAGACTCATCAGACCAGGCAACATTTTTCCAGTCTTCAACTGTCCAATTTTGGTGAGCTTGTGCAAATTGCAGCCTCTTTTTACTATTTGTAGTGGAGATGAGTGGTACCCGGTGGGGTCTTCTGCTGTTGTAGCCCATCCGCCTCAAGGTTGTGCGTGTTGTGGCTTCACAAATGCTTTGCTGCATACCTCGGTTGTAACGAGTGGTTATTTCAGTCAAAGTTGCTCTTCTATCAGCTTGAATCAGTCGGCCCATTCTCCTCTGACCTCTAGCATCAACAAGGCATTTTCGCCCACAGGACTGCCGCATACTGGATGTTTTTCCCTTTTCACACCATTCTTTGTAAACCCTAGAAATGGTTGTGCGTGAAAATCCCAGTAACTGAGCAGATTGTGAAATACTCAGACCAGCCCGTCTGGCACCAACAACCATGCCACGCTCAAAATTGCTTAAATTTTCTTTCTTTCCCATTCTGACATTCAGTTTGGAGTTCAGGAGATTGTCTTGACCAGGACCACACCCCTAAATGTATTGAAGCAGCTGCCATGTGATTGGTTGATTAGATAATTGCATTAATGAGAAATTGAACAGGTGTTCCTAATAATCCTTTAGGTGAGTGTAGATCAGATACAGGCGCGTTTAAGTTTTTATGGACATATTTCATATACTCTAGTGCTCTAAACATGAACCAGCACTGTGTAAGTGCACACATTTAACCACGCCTTCTTAAAACTAAAAATATGTGCAAACAAGGACACTGATACAGCCGTACGTCTGATCACGACCGTGATGACACGATGGATTATTCTGACACACCGAAGACAATGATGTAGACCGAAAATTCAAAGAAGAATGGGCAAAAGTACCTATGTCTTTATTCTTTCCGTGTTAAACTGATGCGTGTCATTTGTTCAGAGACTGTATTGCTCTTAAATGTACTTAAAATATTATTAGACCTTTTAAATGTTCTTCCGCGTTTCTCCATCATTTTGGCAGTTTGTTGTTATATAGGGTTAGATTTTTTACATGCATCAAGGTGCCCTCTGTGTTTTATTGTTTGCAGTCTCCCCACAGCATCATTTTGTGCAAACCTGTATTAATTCTAGTGTGGAATTTTTCTACAATATTCACTCGTCATGACAGTAAAATAAGGCATTCTAAAACCTCTGCAGTATTTCCTCCCTCAATCAGTAGAAAATGTGGTTTAAATCCCGTTCGTGCATGGAAAAAAAATACCTTCATACACCGTGAAACTGATATATAAAATATAAAATAAAATATATATAAAATTTTGGTCATACCACCCAGCACTAGCTCTTTACAGTCAGAAATTTTCTTAAGCGTTTTTTCATATTCGTCAGCCGGTGGCTTTTAATTGTCAAAACCACTCTCAAAATGCTTGCTACGGCTGCGTAAAATCAGAAAATCGATCCCAAATACACATCTTTTTTATGAAGAACGAAAGTTTCGGAGACAGTGTAAAAATGTAATTGACACAACGTGAGGTTGTATTTATTTTTTAATCCACGAAAAGTTCAGACGAGAATTTCGGACTCGGTGTGCAAGGACCTTTACCCTGGGATAAATGTTCACAGGTAGGTTTTGCCCCAATAGATTTAGATGATTTCCCAGATTTTAGAGAGATTATGATTATGAATGAGACCGCGTCTCATATATTATACACCAGTACAGACAGTAGAGTACTCTCACTCTAACTGTTACTTAAGAAAATATCCAAATGTGGACATTGAATGCTATATGTATCATGTAACGTGGTAATATAAACTCTCACAACGAGGAATACTTTAATGAACTAACTCAGGAGATTGCATACACTTCACACTGACACATGGACAACAAATGACAGAAAACTCAGAACTTAAACAAAGGGAGCTAATGAGATAATTAAAGGACGACAGGTGAACAAAACGACTAATTATGACAACTCGGTCAAACTAGGTCACAGGACTGAACCAAAAACTCAATGAAACATAGGAGACAGACCGTACATGTAACAATACACACACATTATTATTTTAATATAATTTTTTTTATAATATTTCAAAATATATTAGAATATAATTACACATTATTTTGTGTTCAAGCTGCTGTTTTGCTAACCAGAATATCTGTACAAGATAAAACTTCATAAAACTAATTCATGTAGATTTTTTATATGCAAAATAAAGGTTTTATTTATTGCGTTTTATATTCCTGCACTGTACCGCAGTGTGTGCCGTTAATATGTTTTGTAATTGGGATTTCTAACAATCACCAATCTTCAGAAATGGAGGTGAACTGGCAGTAAACCTTTGACAATAATGAACTGTCTACCACTATCAGCACAGTTTAGATCAAAAATTTAGATAATTTAAATTTAAAAGTATACAGTCTTCAAAGCTGCAAAAAATTCTTATTTAGTAATTTTTTCTTGTTTCCAGTCCAAATATCTAAAAATTCTTAAATCAAGATTAATTTACTAGATAAGTAAAATGACATAAGACATTTTTTATTGTTTTCTGGGGGATAAAAATCAAAATTTGGGACAGAAACAAGATTTCAATCAGAAACAAGATTATTTTTCTTACCCCATTGGCAGATAATTTCGCTTGTTTTAAGCAAAAACTCACTTCATTTTGATTTTGTTTTAAGAAAACAAGAAAAATATCTTACTTATCTAGCAAATACATCTTGATTTCAGAATTTTTAGATATTTAGACAAGAAACAAGACACAAATACTAAGTAAGAAGAGCATTTTTTGCAGTGAATCTGCAGCATAAGAAGAGGAGAAAAATACTTTTTCTTTTAGCATATTGCAAATTTGTACTACACAATAAAGTTACAGTGCACAATTCACCTTGATATAAAAACAGCAAAGCCCATGTGAAGGTATAAACTTGTGGCAGAAACATTCACTAGAATTTCCCTGTAAAAATACAGCCCAGTGTATGAAGGAATTTTCTGCATCGATTATGCACAAGTGTTTTACATGTATTTTGAATTATGCAATGCCGTTTCTTTTTCAACTGATATTTTTCCTGTTCACAGGAATATGGGAGAAATGTGTTAAATTCTCTCTCTTTCATGCTTGACATACAAATCTCATAATTGCGCTTCACCGCACTTTTTTTCCATTAAAACACATTCATTACATAATTCACATACAGACATTCTCAGCATAACCTATTCTCCTCTCACAAGACCTCAGCTCAGCGAAAGCAAACACAAGACTTACTTTCAAAATCAATCCTCAGTATCCCACGCATGCACGCCTCCACTGTCCTAAATCTGTGAGTGCAGAAAGTTACACATATTGCATCCTAAGATAAAAAAGCACACGTCTGAGTAACAAAATCAAAGAAGAGCAGATCAAGAGACCGCTCAGACACTTACCTACAGCAGTGAGCGACCCATGAGTGACAGACTGAAGCGGTCAGTGCTACTCTCTCTTTTTCTCACTTTAGCTATTAGTGTCTAATACAGAGAGCGAGCTGTATGACAGCTCAAGCATGCTTTAGTGTGTGTGTGTATGTGTGTGTGGGGCGAGCGGCAGTCAGGACGAGTGCTGATGTAGTGAGCGCGTGTGTTTGGCTGAGCGGCCAGCTGACCCCCCTCCCTTTGAGAGCAGAGTGGTTGCTAGGCGATTTGAGTACCCCAATCATCATGGTCTGATGACTGCACATGCACACATACACACAAGCATACATCCATACATACATATAAAAATAAGCCCACTCAGAACCTGACATCATACTGTCCAAAAAAGGTTGAAGGTCAGTGATAATTTCATGTTTAAAATTAACCTGCACACAAAGAAAGTTACAAGCATTTTCACAGCTTGACGCGCTGAAACATGTGTTTGTTTGTTCAAGCATGTTAAAGGTAACAGGACTTCACTCAATAATTCAGTATTCTCAAGATGAACAAAGACATAATGTGAGAGTACTCCACCATCTGTACTGATGTATTAAAGGAGACACTGACTGAAAAATATCAGTCAAATCTCTTTAAATCTCATGAAAACCATCTAAATCCAGTGGAACAAAGCCTAATACAACCAAGCATTCATACAGGGGAGACTGGGGCTAGTTTACACACTCAACTCCAGTGAATATTTCCCAGGGTAAGTCTATTTTTTTTTTTTTTTTTGTATAGACATAAACCTAAAAGGGGTCCTATTATGCTTTTTCACTTTTTCAACTTTAGCTAGTGTGTAATGTTGCTGTTTGAGCAACAAAGAAGTCAACAAAAGTCCACTCCAAAAGGAAGATATTTTATTTAAACAGAATCCACTTTCCAAGAACTACAACGAACGACACGTTTGGACTACAACGTGATTTTCCAGATGAAGTCATGTCAATGTCATGTCAATGAAGTCAATGTTACTCATTTAAATAATCTCCACCCACAGAATACACAAATAAAGGTGAGTAGTTAATATACTACACCAAATGTCAAAATTTGATTGATTGACAGGTGGGTGGGGCTTCCGGTATAGGGGGGCGGGACTTCCGGTGTAGGCGGGACATCCGGTGTAGGCGGGACTTCCTGTATAGGCGGGACATCCGGTGTAGGCGGGACTTCCTGTATAGGCGGGACTTCCTGTATAGGCGGGACTTCCTGTATAGGCGGGACTTCCTGTATAGGCGGGACTTCCTGTTTAATAAATCATGTGATTGACATTAGGTTTTGATGTTTTTTTGACAGTTGGTTTTTGACCTATTGTCATAATTAATCATATGATTGACAGTTGGTTTTGATGTCTTTGATGACTTTGACAGTTGGTTTTGATGTCTTTGATGACTTTGACAGTTGGTTTTGATGTCTTTGATGACTTTGACAGTTGGTTTTTTTGTTTTGAATGCGGTATAATAAATCATGTTATTGACAGAAGGTTTTATCTTTTGAAGTCGCTGTTATCAGAAAATTCCCCGCGCATCCCAGAGCAGTGTATATAAATGGGGCCATTGTGAAGTCCGTCTCCCCCAAACATCTGTTCTTTTAAAACAATATAAGCCTTACAAATGCAATCAGTTAAATGTTTAAACAATGAAATAAAAAAATAAAAAAAATCAGCTTACATGTACAATCAGTTACATGTTTATTAAAGAGTTAAAGAAAAAATAAAGGTTATGGATGTATAAAACAAAAAATCATCTCACGGCCCTCTGCCTTCTTTTCAAGAAACTACTAGCGTTCACCTTGAGCGCGTCTCTCAAAAACAGGGAGGCGCGCATCTATGTATGTGTGTGTGTCTGTGTGTAACAGGCACGGTCTTTATTTTTTCCAATTACAATCTTTTAGCAGTAGTACATCCGTAGGGAGTCGTCCTGAGTGTGTATGTGTGTGTGTGTGTGTGTGTGTGTGTGTGGGTGGGTGTGTGTGTATGTACGCGCCACCTCTGACATCTCCCCTCGCATTCCAGTGATTCCAGTGACAGGTTCTTCTCATGCGGAGAGATATAACACATGTAACCGTATATTGTATGCATTGAACCTATTTCTTCATTATATCCTATTTGTATGTAAAATGATAAAAAGCAAATATTTGAACCTGTATCAAACTAAACAACAAGAACAAAGTTAGCAAATGTCTTTCCAGAGCCAATGTTGTTCGTACTCATTTTATTTCCAAGCCTAATCTTGAAAGTTTAAATTAGATTAAATATTTAAAGTTTTAATAAAATCGTATCTTCTTAATCTTCCTATAACAGCGATGTATCCAGCATCTGACGCACCATACTGGATGATTTCTGCTTAAACTCATCATAAACCATCATTTTTATATATACCTCATTTATACAAATAGTCAAGCAGGTCTTGATTAATATAACATCCTATGATTTTTAAATCCAGCATAAAGGACCGTTTTTACTAAACAGAGAATGTTCCATTACTTTTATGTTAGTGTGTTGCGTTTGGCATCGCCTCAGACATTGTAGGTGGAAATATATATTACACTCAATAATAATGATAATCTTGCTAAAACTGAAACACAGGTAATCAAACATTGTAGTTTTAGGTAGATTAAATATATATATATTACATACAACAATGTAAATACATTGAATGATTAACTTACAAAAGGAAATGCACTGTATAAAATCTCTCTCTCTCTCTCTCTCTCTCTCTCTCTCTCTCTCTCTCTCTCTCTCTCTCTCTCTCTCTCTCTCTCTCTCTCTCTCTCGCTTTTCGCCTTTCCAGAGCCAATGTTGTTCGTACTCATTTTATTTCCAAGCCTAATCTTAAAAGTTTAAATTAGATCTAAATTAAATATTTAAAGTTTTAATAAAATCGTATCTTCTTAATCTTCCCAGAAGACTGATATATAAAGATAGCATCTGATGCCCGATGATTTTGTGCTTAAATCCATCATAAACCATAATTTTTACTAAACAGAGCCCAGTACATAATTTTAAATATTAAAGATTCAAGCCGGTCTTGAGTAATAACGCTTAACCATGTATGAACCCCATGCAATGAAACATGTTAACAAAGTTTGTCACAAATAAACAGAATTTGTTTCAATACATTTCATTTGTTTTAAAACAATCTTAATCTAAATCTTTAAGAAAATCCCCACACAATCATTAGTGATAGCTTCAGGGAAGGGTGAAGGGTGATGGGATGATTCTGTGGGTCCTCTGTGGTCAATGACACAGTAGAAGTAAAGTTTGTCTTGAGTGAATATTTAATTTTACTCGTCTTATGTCTAAGCATGATCTTACTTTAAATATTAACTGGTTATATTTTACACTACTAATATTACACTACTAATATTTGACATTTTGTGAAAGCCATGATCTAGGATTGCATGTACAAGTTGCATATGATTTTACTTTTCTTGTGTCTTCCAAACTGGCCTTTATCATTGCGGAAACATACCCTTTACTGAAAATATACTATCGGTTATCTACTCAAAATACGGTGAATTTTACAAATGTAGCCTTTTGTTGATGAGACAGTTTGTCTGTTGACCAGCATGAACAGACTACATGTTCTTTCTAGGAATTATGTGTGCACAAAAACTCTCTGTAAATTCAAGAGGCCTAGAGTAAGAAAACAGCGACATTGTTTAAGAAAAGATGTCATACTGCATACAGAAAATCCAATTTATTGTGATAGGTATTTTTTCCCCGCCATAGTCTTAGTTATATTATTATCAATATCACTGATCGCATTTTATTTGTCGGACTGTATATGGTTTTAGGTGAAGATTCCGATCTTGTTGTTGTCGGTGTAAGCGATCACTTGTGTGATGAATTCACTTTAAGCATATTTTTAATTGTATGACTAAACTTTTGTTGTTTTCTTTTGACAAACCTACATTTCAAACGATTGACCTCCTGTGTTTCACAGCCACGGGGAAAACATATTGTTTTGTAATACTCATTAAACCTAATCTTGGCAAAATTTTCTCACCTAGAACACAAAACTTGTACTGTTTTACACATTTTGACTATTTAACTATTTTTGTAGGTATCGTGTCATTTTAGAGGATTTACTAAAAGTTTAAATGCGCCAGAATCACAATGTTTGTAAATGATGTTTTTTTTTTTGTTTTTGTTTTTTTTGTTTTTTTTTACTCCACTAGATTGATCATATTTAGTCAGATTTCAGATGACGGTTTTTTCCAAGCATAATCTTTATACAACAATTATCCGTGCACAATTTAATTTAAGAAAAGAGACATTTAGCTATAACTAAAACATAATACAGAAATCATCTCTTCTGCTCTATTGTAAAAGTTTGCAAAGTTTATTTTTGCCACCGCCAGTAGATGACAGTTTTACATTTTGTTTCTTTGTACAGTTTTTAGATGACGACTGCTCTTTGAGCACGGTCAAACAAAATACAACATATGAAAATTAAACTATGATGTTCTTTCAGATCGTCTTTCTGCTCTATCTAGGAAGTGTTCACAAGCCAAGACATTTACAACTACTGTTGTTAAAACACACCCGTCTATTACAGTTAGTTACAACATTTGAGAATGATGTGGTTCCCCTTTTTATAATATGCAAACTTCAATAAAAAGTAACCTTGATAAGTAGTCATTCTAAGTAAAAAGATTCAGGCTGTTTTAGTTTCCCCACGCTCCAATAGGGATCTGCCTTTTAGGTTTGATCCATGAAACGGGAACAAAAACAACATTACAATGTGTCTTCATGGTTGTCTCAATAATTATTCAATAACCGGTGGAATTGTTTAACATCTCTTAATTTTTTACAATTTTTAATATATGTTCAACTTAAATATTAGTTTTTAGTCATTTACAAAGATGTCATGCGCACTGTCTTATATATAATTATGATATTGTTACATGTTCTGGGTTGTTGGCACCTCTAGGTGGTAAAACTTAGCAGTAAATGAGAGACGTGATTAGGTTGTTACTCAAGCGGTCCTCTGTGACGTCTTTTAATAAAACATTTCAGCGTCATCAAGGCAAACTCATTAACGGTATGCAGTGAAATAAATATAAACATACAAAACTTTATGGTAATGAATAGGCAAGAATGAATATCTAGAATGAATACTACCTCATGCGCTTATTATATTTTGCTTAAAGTTTATTTGTTCAAGTTTTTTTTTTTTCTGAAACAGTGTTTTACCACTTTATTTTTAAACATCACCATTCTTCTTTGTCTGTAATTGTAATTATGTGCATGTTTGTTATCCCCTTTCCACTAAAACTACGTTTCCAACATTTAGCTGTAATGCTAGCGACCATATTATGTTCTTCACATCTCTCGTTTCGTATAGAGCATTTAGTTGATTTAATCAGATGATGCATTAAACCAGCGTATTCATCATTTACATAGTATTTATACTACCATAAATATATGTTTGGGTGTATAGAATGGTCAGACACAATCATGACATGAAGTTAAGTGATTCAGCATTTTATTTCAACAGTGTATTGTTGAATATACGAACATGAATTGAAGTATTGAAGAAAATGATAGAATGGCATTACATACATAAAGTAAAACATTAATAATGACATTACAGATGATCTAGCCAGAAAAGAAAATCTCTGCAGACTATCATGTTTTTCTCTAGTATGTAGTTGACCAGCGTTTCAACCAATTCATTAATGTCAGTTTTTTCATTTTTTGACACCAGTGATATACATAGATCTGATACATATGTACACATACAGAGTACTTCGGTAACTCCTAACTCATCGCTACAATCATACATCACATCCAAAACCTTTCTGAGGATTACACAGATAGGTTGTTTACTCTTAAACAAGCTTGTCACATCAGGCAATGAATTTGTCAGGTCTCTTATGCCGTCCATTTCATTTTTGAGATTTGTTACACGTTTGGTACCCCCCGCACAATCGTTATTTGAACCACATGCATCGTCAATGATTTTACGCATCAAGCCAACCATCTGACCTCGAAAATTATCTTTAAACATACCGCCTAACATGGCTTTAACATGGCACTCCTTCCCCACGGAGCATGTGCACGCCGGAGGGTACTTGCGCACATCATCACCAGAGCTCAACGGGCAGTCGCTCCCCATCAGCTTTTGCGTAGCCATTCCAGAAATCCGCACCGTTGAAGATGTCTTCTTCAGAACTGTATACGGTGCAGTTGATGCTGAAAGATTCTAATAGTTCCTGGAATCTCCGGTGTGTCCTTTGTCCACAATTGTCCAGGCCTTGTGGGTTAACGTTCTGAAGTTTGGGGTCTGATCCCTCAAAATGCGAGTAAAAGAAGCGAGCTATTCGGCAGGCTCAGACAAACAGGAATGTTGACTTTGAGGTCAATATAACAGCCAGACAATCTTCCTTCAACTTCTGATGCTGCAGTAGCACAGAAATCTGTGCTGATGTAGTCGTCAAACCTAGGCTAGTAGCTAGATCCCTTTCGGCTAGGAACCCAGATTGCTTGCGTTAACCGAGCACTATGTGTAGAGTTTATCAGGACTGCCGTTTTGGGAGACTCCCTTAACCCCGCCCCTGTTGTGAGGGGGGTGTATGGGGGTTGTCGTCAGGAAGTCATAAAAGCTAAGTAAAAACTACACTCTTTTTTTAAACCGCTAACAAGTATTTACCACACCTACATCATAGTTAAACTTCAGCCAAAAACCATATTTTGTTAAATACAAAATCTACCTTTCAAAATATAACTAATGTAATCAAAACAGAACAAACCCGATTCAAAATTGAATCATTCTGTCAAACTCTAGAACATAGTGCACAATGACAAATACTAACAATTGATGGTATTATGAAACCTGCATTTCAGTTCTACCTGCAGACAATATGCATTCCATTGCTATATATATATATATCGTTTCTTTTACTGTAAGTCATTCTACAATTTTGTTGAATGTGTCCTATTAAGTATTGACTCGTTCACTTTTAGATAGTATGTTGCCAAGAATGCACATATTTTTCCTTCTCTCCTCTATCTCTCCTTCCACCCATTGTCCTGATCCTAATACTCCTCTCCTCCATCTACTCCTCTCCCTCCATTCCTCTGTACACTGTAAAACTTATATGATCGATAAGTTATGACAGCATATGTTTTTACATTGCGTTAACTAATCAGAATAAGTTAAGCAATTTTCAACTTTTATTAATTACACTAGATTTTTATTTTAAAGTACTTGAATATTTAAAGCAATAGTTTGCTATTTTACGGTAAGTTCAAGTAATGGAAATAACTTCAACAATGATTTTTAACACCATGTTTTACAAGATAAAATATTTCAAAGATATGCTACATAAATGCTTAAGTTGTTTCGGTCTTTGTTTTATATATCTTCACAACAATGAAAAATGGTTTAGATTAGATTTTCTCAAAAAATATTTGTGCATAAACTTGCAAACAACTATGCACATTTTACACATATGGATATTAAATAAATCTACTTAACTATGTGAAGTAAAATTAACAAAGTGGACAAGTAAATATAACTTGGCCTGTTACAATTATATAGAGTAATTTTTACTTACAAATCTGATGTAATTAATATAATTACACACAAAATCTTTTGCTCTTTAAATACATTTTACTTGCAGTGCTGGTCATTATTTTAAATGTAAAATGTTACTCTTATAATGTGACAAAATAATACTGTGACAATATGCAGTTAATTCTCCTTAGAAGAAATAACAAGCACTTACAGAAACCTATAATGCTTATAATCACTTTAAAGGTTTAAGCAACTTGAGCAATGATAAACATCCGCGTTCAATGACATATTAAACACATATTAGAACTCTAAAATTAGCAGTTCTATGCATAGATAATCTCAGTATCAAAACATCTGAAAACCTTTTAAACGAGCAAAAAATAAATTTGTAAGAAATGTGTGAATGTAAACATATTTTTCAAAACAGTTATAAAATGATGGCATCCTTCATTACCATCTATGTTGTTTTAATACAGCGTAAGAGATGCGCAAATGTAAACGTAAAGGCTGCACGCAATGAACCTTTTGGATGTCACAGGGTACAGGTTTTCTCAAGGTAAGAACGTACTTTAGGAGAAAACTTAAGTCCATCAAGGGCCAGAAACAGTTTCTTGAAGAATAAAAGGGGCAATCACTTGTTATTATTTTATGAGCATGTCTGAGCCAGCTACAAACAGTATATTACACCGCTTGCTACCCTGATTCTTTAGGAGGTAAATATGGATTTTTTACGATTTTAAAAAGGCTTGTCAAAACACTACATACAATTCACACATCTACATACAACAGTAGCAGAACACCTCAGTTCTTTTACAAAATGAAACACTTCTTTCAAATTTTACAATAATTTAACAAACCCCAATTTTGACAGCGTAGGGCACACACACGGTCCATACACTCTGATTCTGTTTGGTTCATTTACACTCTGCTGTTCTCAATCTTAAACAATTGTTCCATTTCTAATTTTCTACGGATATAATTTGGGGTTGATTTTCGAAAGTTTTGTTAGAGTAAAGTATGTGAATATATTGAACAAACAGTAAACATAAGACCAGTACTGCATATTGACGAAAATATATATTTCTCTCCACATTGTAAAATCATTAGATTCATTCATGCCTTTCAACTCTCTCAATGTCAACCCATGGGTACTCATTATGGCATCTGATAAAGTTGGTCCCCAGTCTTCTTTGTCCACATCCCACGTCTGCCTCTTCCTACTCACTATACCCCTCTTCCCCTCTCTACCCCTCGTCCTCGATGGGCTCCCCCCCTCGCATCCTCACTCTTTCTCTTACTACAACGTTTCCTTCCATTTTTGTTGAAGACAGGTAAACTAACCTGTTGCCCTTTTATAGTGCTTACCCCTGATTGTAGAGTTTACAATTAAGCACCTAAGTGTCTACACACCTGATGTTTGAACAATTGGTTTATAGGGGTGATATTTTGGAAAACAGTGCCTTGAAATGGGAAAGAAGTGACATCAGGTTCGATTTCGGTGTCTAATATTGAGTGTTTAGGGTTTTGCAAAACACTGTGTGTAGTGTTATGCAAAAAACTAATCACAGAATGTGATTATAGTTCTGCATATCTGGGCTGAGGTTTTGCTCATTGAGTGTCAGTTTAAATAATTGTGCCATGCATGTCATTTTAGTGTGTTAACAATTGGAAAAATTGTAATATTAATAAAATAATCATCTTAAATGATTCTAACACTATTTTAACAAGATAATATATTTCAGAGATCTGCTTATCAGTTGTTTCAGTCTTTGTTTTATATATTTTTCAATACGTTTGAGCTGCTGCTGTTGTTTCAGAAGTAGAGGCTTTATACTATATTTGGAACATTAGGTCTTCATTTGTGTCTTACCGTGTTTAACCATTTGTAAATATGACCAAAAGAATATATGATTTTGGTATTGGGTAAGCTCGAATGAAAAAAATTAAACAATTTTAGAATTGTGTTAACTGATTGTATATTGTGTCGAAACAACAGAATGATGTTGTGCTAATTGTAATTAGTTTAAAAATGTGACTATAGATTGGATGAAAAAAAAAAAAAAAAAAAAAAAAAAAAAAAAACATGCAATTGTGGATTGTTCGAATTCATAACATGTATTTAAAAAGTAGATGGATGGAATTTTTATTTTTGCTCAGATTTTAAGGTAACTTATATACCAAAGATAATGTTAAGATGTTCAGTTAAATACTTTCATTGACATTGGCATATTAATATGGCTCAAGTAATATTAAGACGCAATGTACATATTGTATGAAACAGATTAATAATAATTTAAATGTTTTTCCAGTATATACAAACACTTTTAATCAATATTCTACAATTTGAATAAGACATTATGTTGTCTGGTAACAGATTTTTTAGAGGCGAGTGAAATTCAATCACAGTTAAACAAATTCATAGTTTTTACGGTTGGTGCGGTGCAGCAGGGATGAATCAGAATTGGACTTCCAACAATAGACAGCTTTATTCAGCGAGGGGATAACACATCAACCAAACACACAATACCAACCATAGTAAACATATCAATAAGAATAGACATGGGGTACAGGGAAGTGAGTCCAATATAATGGGAGTGCAGGGGATCCGGGGAGTGCGGGAGAGAGGATGACGAAGTGAGTTCAGTTGTAGGACAGGGAGGATCATGGGAAACTGAGTCTAGGACAACCGTGGCTTGTAACAATTGTACATTACAATATAATTGTACAAATAGTGTTTTTACCAGAACGCATGTTCCTATTCAATACTTATTAAGACATATCACCATGACTTTAAATGAATTAAACTCAACTCCGCTTAAAAAGCATGTCAATTGCTGAAAAGACGGTGTGCAACATAGGCATGTCACTCCACAAGAGGACAAGACTCTTTGTACAACATTCAAAAGGGTAGTCCTCTGGAATTGGGTAGTCATTATCAGAGTCTGAGTCGCTGCTGCTTTGAAGCCAATACTTCGAATTTCGAATTTCGGCCTCCTCGTAGCATTTACGCCGCTTAAGTCGGGTTTGTTCATGTAGCGTCTTGTTCCTGCAGGTTGATATGAGTACACAATCATCAGGCTTTGGTTCCTCACTGTCCTTTGTCACCTTGTACCTCACATTTGGTGTCACTCCATCCCATTCGTTGATGTAAAAGGTTTTACTAGCAAGCCCATTAAGATCGCTCCAAACACGATTGTAGAAAAATGACCAGTCTTTAGCGGGAAAAACCACACAAGGTGTCTCCGATGTCTCCAATTCTTCAAAAAATTCCACAGCGTAGAGCTTGACCGTCTGTGCTGCCTTGTCAAAAACAAATCCGCCAATATAAACACCACCTAGCAGAAATTCCTGTTTCACAGAATCTTCATCTTCATGAAGAAACTTGGTCAAATGGATCCTCTGTTTTTTCTGCTGTGTGTAAGGAAGGTTTTCTTCCGTTTCAACAGAAGTTCTTCTTGTCAGTGTTACACCCATCACAGATGTTTCAGAAGTTTCAGGAGTAGCCATTGTAACACTAGAGTTGTAGACCGTATCCTAACTTCTTTAAACACCAAATTCAGTGGGTAGGACCTGTAGCTTCGTGGTTGTTAGAGATAATATGACGTCTTAAATAGTCATAAAACACCACCTACTTTAACACACACGATGTGCGATTATTCATGTCACAGCTTCTAACCCTTGTTCTTTGAAATGGTATTACACAATCAAAATAAAATGTTTTCTTCCCCATTCAAAAACATTTAAGTTAGTATAAATGATGAATACGCTGGTTTAATGCATCATCTGATTAAATCAACCAAATGCTCTATACGAAACAAGAGATGTGAAGAACATAATATGGTCGCTAGCATTACAGCTAAATGTTGGAAACGTAGTTTTAGTGGAAAGGGGATAACAAACATGCACATAATTACAATTACAGACAAAGAAGAATGGTGATGTTTAAAAAATAAAGTGGTAAAACACTGTTTCAGAAAAAAAAAAAAAAAAACTTGAACAAATAAACTTTAAGCAAAATATAATAAGCGCATGAGGTAGTATTCATTCTAGATATTCATTCTTGCCTATTCATTACCATAAAGTTTTGTATGTTTATATTTATTTCACTGCATACCGTTAATGAGTTTGCCTTGATGACGCTGAAATGTTTTATTAAAAGACGTCACAGAGGACCGCTTGAGTAACAGCCTAATCACGTCTCTCATTTACTGCTAAGTTTTACCACCTAGAGGTGCCAACAACCCAGAACATGTAACAATATCATAATTATATATAAGACAGTGCGCATTACATCTTTGTAAATGACTAAAAACTAATATTTAAGTTGAACATATATTAAAAATTGTAAAAAATTAAGAGATGTTAAACAATTCCACCGGTTATTGAATAATTATTGAGACAACCATGAAGACACATTGTAATGTTGTTTTTGTTCCCGTTTCATGGATCAAACCTAAAAGGCAGATCCCTATTGGAGCGTGGGGAAACTAAAACAGCCTGAATCTTTTTTACTTAGAATGACTACTTATCAAGGTTACTTTTTATTGAAGTTTGCATATTATAAAAAAGGGGGACCACATCATTCTCAAATGTTGTAACTAACTGTAATAGACGGGTGTGTTTTAACAACAGTAGTTGTAAATGTCTTGGCTTGTGAACACTTCCTAGATAGAGCAGAAAGACGATCTGAAAGAACATCATAGTTTAATTTTCATATGTTGTATTTTGTTTGACCGTGCTCAAAGAGCAGTCGTCATCTAAAAACTGTACAAAGAAACAAAATGTAAAACTGTCATCTACTGGCGATGGCAAAAATAAACTTTGCAAACTTTTACAATAGAGCAGAAGAGATGATTTCTGTATTATGTTTTAATTATAGCTAAATGTCTCTCTTCTTAAATTAAATTGTGCACGGATAATTGTTGTATAAAGATTATGCTTGGAAAAAACCGTCATCTGAAATCTGACTAAATATGATCAATCTAGTGGAGTAAAAAAAAAAAAAAAAAAAAAAAAACATAATTTACAAACATTGTGATTCTGGCGCATTTAAACTTTTAGTAAATCCTCTAAAATGACACGATACCTACAAAAATAGTTAAATAGTCAAAATGTGTAAAACAGTACAAGTTTTGTGTTCTAGGTGAGAAAAATTTGCCAAGATTAGGTTTAATGAGTATTACAAAACAATATGTTTTCCCCGTGGCTGTGAAACACAGGAGGTCAATCGTTTGAAATGTAGGTTTGTCAAAAGAAAACAACAAAAGTTTAGTCATACAATTAAAAATATGCTTAAAGTGAATTCATCACACAAGTGATCGCTTACACCGACAACAACAAGATCGGAATCTTCACCTAAAACCATATACAGTCCGACAAATAAAATGCGATCAGTGATATTGATAATAATATAACTAAGACTATGGCGGGGGAAAAATACCTATCACAATAAATTGGATTTTCTGTATGCAGTATGACATCTTTTCTTAAACAATGTCGCTGTTTTCTTACTCTAGGCCTCTTGAATTTACAGAGAGTTTTTGTGCACACATAATTCCTAGAAAGAACATGTAGTCTGTTCATGCTGGTCAACAGACAAACTGTCTCATCAACAAAAGGCTACATTTGTAAAATTCACCGTATTTTTGAGTAGATAACTGATAGTATATTTTCAGTAAAGGGTATGTTTCCGCAATGATAAAGGCCAGTTTGGAAGACACAAGAAAAGTAAAATCATATACAACTTGTACATGCAATCCTAGATCATGGCTTCCACAAAATGTCAAATATTAGTAGTGTAATATTAGTAGTGTAAAATATAACCAGTTAAAATTTAAAGTAAGATCATGCAAGACGAGTAAAACTTTACTTCTACTGTGTCATTGACCACAGAGGACCAGCTGGTCTTCAAATCATCCCATCACCCTTCACCCTTCCCTGAAGCTATCACTAATGATTGTGTGGGGATTTAGATTAAGATTGTTTTAAAACAAATGAAATGTATTGAAACAAATTCTGTTTGTAGTTTTGTAGTTCTGTTTGTAAATTGAATTCAAATTATGTTTCATTGCATGGGGTTCATACATGGTTAAGCGTTATTACTCAAGACCGGCTTGAATCTTTAATATTTAAAATTATGTACTGGGCTCTGTTTAGTAAAAATTATGGTTTATGATGGATTTAAGCACAAAATCATCGGGCATCAGATGCTATCTTTATATTTCAGTCTTCTGGGAAGATTAAGAAGATACGATTTTATTAAAACTTTAAATATTTAATTTAGATCTAATTTAAACTTTCAAGATTAGGCTTGGAAATAAAATGAGTACGAACAACATTGGCTCTGGAAAGACATTTGCTAACTTTGTTCTTGTTGTTTAGTTTGATACAGGTTCAAATATTTGCTTTTTATCATTTTACATACAAATAGGATATAATGAAGAAATAGGTTCAATGCATACAATATACGGTTACATGTGTTATATCTCTCCGCATGAGAAGAACCCGTCACTGGAATCGCTGGAATGCGAGGGAAGATGTCAGAGGTGGCGCGTACACACACACACACACACACACACACACACACACACACACACACACACACACACACACACCCCTGAGTCTTCAAAAAACTCAAACTTTGAATCATACATGACACGGCCCTGACCTGTAAAACATCTGAGCCGGTGCGGGACAATAATTTACGCCGAACTGTCACAATCAGGACGACTCCCTGCGGGAGAGCTGCTATCGAAAAAGATTGTAATTGGAAAAAAAAATAAAGACCGTGCCTGTTACACACAGACACACGCACATACATAGATGCGCGCCTCCCTGTTTTTGAGAGACGCGCTCAAGGTGAACGCTAGTAGTTTCTTGAAAAGAAGGCAGAGGGTCGTGAGATGATTTTTTGTTTTATACATTCATAACCTGTTTTATTTTTCTTTAACTCTTTAATAAACATGTCACTGATTGTACATGTAAGCTAATTTTTTTATTTCATTGTTTAAACATTTAACTGATTGCATTTGTAAGGCTTATATTGTTTTAAAAGAACAGATGTTTGGGGGAGACGAACTTTACAACACACAGCTCTGGGATGCGCGGGGGATTTTCTGATAACAGCGACTTCAAAAAGATAAAACCTTCTGTCAATAACATGATTTATTATACCGCATTCAAAAACAAAAAAACCAACTGTCAAATTAATCAAAACAAAAAACCTAATGTCAAAAAACCATCAAAACCAACTGTCAATCATATGATTTATTATGACAATAGGTCAAAAACCAACTGTCAAAACCTTCTGTCAATAACATGATTTATTATACCGCATTCAAAAACAAAAAACCAACTGTCAAATTAATCAAAACAAAAAACCAACTGTCAAAAAACCATCAAAACCAACTGTCAATCATATGATTTATTATGACAATAGGTCAAAAACCAACTGTCAAAAACCTAATGTCAATCACATGATTTATTAAACAGGAAGTCCCGCCTATACAGGAAGTCCCGCCTATACAGGAAGTCCCGCCTATACAGGAAGTCCCGCCTATACAGGAAGTCCCGCCTACACCGGAAGTCCCGCCTACACCGGAAGTCCCGCCCACACCGGAAGCCCCGCCTACACCGGAAGTCCCGCCTACACCGGAAGTCCCGCCCCCTATACCGGAAGCCCCGCCCACCTGTCAATCAATCAAATTTTGACATTTGGTGTAGTATATTAACTACTAAGGTGCAAGGCCTGTTTGAGCTGCGCCAGAGCCTTGTCCCTATAGCCCCGTTTCCACCAGAACAATTTGTCCCAGAAACTCTTTTTTCCTAGCCTAGAAATCTAGACGCACCCTAGCGGCAGCAAATATAATTTGCAGTCAGGGTCGTTTGCAAATATAATTTGCAGTCAGGGTCGTTTGCAAATATAATTTGCAGTCAGCAACTCTCCGTTGGCTTGCGAGCTGGAAAAAACCAAACTCTGGTCAGGCCAATCACATCGTGTATAGAGTCGGTGGGCGGGCTTAACATAATGACGGTAGAGTTGCGGCGGTTCCATGTGCTACTCGTAAACAAAGAAGCTGGCGTACAGCGGTCTGTCGAAACGGCTTTGGCCGTGACTCAGGAAGACTTGGAGTTAAGCTTTTCTTTGAGGAAAGAACAAAGAACGGCACTGAAGTCATTCCTAAGAATGGAAGATGTGTTCGGAGTTTTGCCGACCGGATACGGTGAAAGTTTAATCCATCAACTAGCTCCGCTTCACCTTCTTCATTGCTCTGGTTGGTTGTAGCGCTATCCTATTGTGTGCAGAGGGAATTTGAAAGACAAGCGTTTATCCCGTCCCTCGGATTGAGCCCTGCCAATGGTGTGTTCAACATCTTGATGTGGGTCTGGCTTGTCGGGCTACTTTTTTCCCAGACCTGCTGCTGTCTGCGTTTCCATCGCAGTCTAAAGTACAGTGAAGATTAGTCCGGTGATGTAGGACTGCACGCGACTTTCCAGAGCCAACTGGATTTCGTCCTCTGCAAATACACTTAATAAACCAATCAGCATGTTCAGCATTCAAGTCCCACCCCCGAAAGATCCTGAACTTTGAAGAAGTACTACCTCGCGAGCAGGGCCGTTTTGAGGGGGAAATCTTTACCCAGAACTTTATTTAGACCCTGGTTCCTGCAGTCGAAACACACTGAGTACCACCCCAAAGTTCCTAGTTCCTGGGGAAAGTTCCTGCGGTGGAAACGTGGCTTATGTCAAAGGGACGCTATTTTTTCCACTCGTTTCAAAAACTAATTTTCTTTGACCTTCCTAAGGCTGACGAACTTAGAGTGTTTTTTATTTATTTTAAACCCTGTTCCTTAACATTATACCCCTAACGTTTATCTGTGTGCTGCACATTTTATAGAGAACCGCTTCCAGAAACTAAGAGAGTACAATGAAGCTACGCACAAAAGGACAATCTGTTGTTTGTGGATCACAACTTGTAAGTATATTTGTAGTTGTGTTTTCTATTAACAGTTCCAATTATAAGTTTTATGTTGTTGCTATGATGTAAACAAAGGGCAAAGCTTTGCCTCCGCTCGCCAACATTAGTGTTGATATTAGCTCTCGCTTTTATAACTGTTCACCGCCCCATAGGAAAATTAAGCATGGTTTTGTGATCGATTACTGTTTGTATTAGCATAGTTTTCTGACAAAATTTTTTATGGTGTATAACATTGTATCTAAAATGTATGTAAAAATGTATAATACAAAATAAAATACCACTCTGAAACGGCCTGTGAAGTCCATGCTTGCAAAGTCTGTGCATGAAATCCCCTTGTTTGTTAACGTTCTTAAGTCTGAATCACGATTGAATTGGTTTAAAATTGATGACATCCTTAATATTTACATCTGAGTACAGCTTGTGGTCATGGTAAAGAGGCAGGACATTTCCCAAATACACACTAAGTGGTGCCAATCACAACACACTGGGCCAGCTAACCAATCACAGTACATTTCGTATTTTGGAAGGAAAACGACGTGTTCGACCCAGACTGGGGAGAGAGGAGCTGTGAAATATGTGAAAAATATGTGAAAAATAATGTTTTTTGAAACACTGCTGCTTCCAAAAATCAATTTATTAAAATATGCAATGTTTCGACCTGAATGTCTTCCCCTCTTCCCACCCTCTACACTCCTACTTTTCCACGGCTTTACACGTGCCCATTTTTTAAGTCTTTTTCAAATCTGGGGTGTAAATGGCCAAGCTAAAACAAGAGGGTATCATGACACTTTAAATTAAAGGGTACATAACACACACATTTTCTGCCAGTCTCATGTTAATCCTGAGTACCTATAGAGTAGCATTTCATCATTCATATCTCCGAAGAGTCTTTAGTTTTATCATATTTATAAAAGACAGATACGCTGTACCGATTCTTTCCGAAAACAGCCGAACTCGTGCAGGCGTGCAGTGGGCGGAGCTAAAGAGTCACACACACATTCACACACACACAATACATCATGGCATTATCCCTGGATAACCTTCGATTCACTATACGTTCGTGTTATTTACATTATATGCACTTACGCGCCGATTGCCAACAAAACAAAGACATTTGGTGCAGTTTCACTCACCGCCTGCGGTTTCGACTCATGACCGGGAACAAACACACACACTTGCAGAACTTGCTGCTCTGGAAAAACAAACTGCATCCACTGTTTCCTTAATGCTGGGTTATTTGGGAAGCTGGGAAACGCGCTTCTTTAGTGACATTGCTGATTTCGTGGTCTAAAAACAAATTGACAGCGCTACCAAAGGCTTCCGTTACCTGAACAAAGCTCATTGATGGGCTCTGGTTGATGTGCGCACGCGGGAGAAATGCCCATACAAGGAATTCCACCTTTATGACGTCATACAGGGCCATACTCTAAAAAAAACTTTCCGAAACTTGTGTATTTGACACAGAAATACTCCATAATACATCCAACTCATTTTTTGAAACTTTGGCTATGTTTAGCATGTGTCCAAATCCAACTCTTTAACAGTGTAAATAAGTCAGAATGCATGAAATAGCATCAAGATTATTAAAACATAGTGATTTAAAATGTACTTTTAAAGTAAAACTTTGACATTACAAAGTGCACTTTTAAAGTTACATACAGTGTGTTAAGAAACAGTCCTGAAAGTGTACTCTCTTTAAGTGCACTTAATGCAATGCCTGCCTTTACATCAGTATATAAGAACTGAGCTGAGCTGGACGATGACATCCCTGTTTTCTCCAGAGCTGCTGTATAGATAAATGAACTAAATTAATAACTAATGATTTTCACAACGGAAATGAATCAACACTGAACTGGACACTATTTCCTTCTAGATCTGCTAGCTATTTTCCAGTTATCACTGTAATGCTGCTTAGAAACAATCTGCATTGTAAAATGTGCTAAATAAAGGTGACTTGACGTCTTTCATTAATATATCTGCAAGTAAAAAAAAAAAAGTATATTTGAAGTACACTGCAAGTGCACATTAAATACAATTAGACTCAATTTCCGTCTTTAGCAGAACTTTGATTATCAGGCTGAGAGACTCAGAGATGCTCTTTCACACTGAGGCTGAACTTCAGATTTGGAGGCAGCAGCATCATTGCAGTAAAAGGAAATGTCTGCTATTATGGCAAGTCATCTGAGCACCTGTTAGCGTTGCTCTGGGCGATGGCAATAGCCTGGCCATGTGGGCTGATGAGACACACCTGCTCTCCATCACAGATAATCAAAGGACTGGACAAATGTAGCATCAGTGGCAGTGAGGTCATTTATCCCGGACATTCATTACTGTGCACTTCAAAAGTTTGGGGTCGATGAGATTTTTTATGTTCCCCAAGGCTACATTTAGCTATTGGATCAAAAATATAGTATTATTGATAAGTATATTATTACAATTTAAAATAACGGTTTTCTATGTGAATATACACTCTATTGTCAAGCACTAGGCATGCAGACGCTTCTACACACGTGTTAAAGTATGTGTCGCTCTCAGGAGCTCAGTGAACTCAAGCATGGTACCGTGATCGGTTGCCACCTGTGCAATAAGTCCATTCGTGAAATTTCCTCACTACTAAATATTCCACGCTCAACTGTTAGTGGTGTTATAACAAAGTGGAAGCAATTGGGAACAACAGCAACTCAGCCACGAAGTGGTAGGCCATGTAAAATCACAGAGCGGGGTCAGCACATGCTGAGGGTCACAGTGCGCAGAAGTCACCAACTTTCTGCAGAGTCAACAGCTACAGACCTACAAACTTCGTGTGGCCTTCAGATTAGCTCAAGAACAGTGTGTAGAGCTTCATGGAATGGGTTTCCATGGCCGAGCAGTTGCATCGACGAGGGAACCCGGTGAAGCCGTAAGGTCAAGGATGTCTGGTGGAGCTAAAGGTGGACAGAGTGAGGTGATAGGGGCCATAGGTGGAGCCACAGGATCTATCCGCTCAGGTGCTGATCCATGCTGAAGTCCATCAATCAGTTCTAAGTCTAAATTTCCACCAATATACTCTCGGCCACTGATGTTGTGGGCTCACACCCCCAGTCAGACTCACAGACTCAGTTTTTCAGTGAAGGTTAAAAAGTTTAGGCTCTCACGAGCAACAACAGAAAATCACTCTGTGTAATTTCGGTCAGTGGTTCTGTCACTATATGAAGAAGACGACTGAAGAAGGCAGATACAAAATATATACGAGTTTAATCCAAAAGCAGGCGCAAAGACATAACAGTGTGTCCAACAGAAACGCATACAACAACCGACAACAACTAAATACACAGAGATACTGAAATGATGAGAAACAGGTGTGATGATTAGATGAGTGTCCACTGGCGGGAAACTAAGACAAAGAAAAACATGTAACTGATGAAAACAAACTGAAAGTCCATGAAAACAGAAATTAAGAACAAACAAAACGAGTGTGTGTGACACCATTGACTTCCATAGTATTGTTTTCCCCACACTAATGAAGTCAATTGGGTCGATCAACTGTTTGGTTACCGACATTGTTCAAAACATTCATACAGGTTTGGAATAACTTGAGGGTGAGTAAATGATGACAGAATTTACATTTTTGGGTGAACTATCCCTTTCACAGATAAAAACAGGATATTAAATTATTGTTAACTGTTAGTTAATGATACAGAACGCAACTAATGTTAATGAATTTAATCTTATTGTAATTCCATATTAATGGTACTTAATTTACTATTGTACAATAAACAATGATGGTGCTGTGTTGGGTCACCACTTGATGTAAAACCACTTGAAGCAGAATCAGATGAGAACCATTGACAGAGAGCATGTTTCTGTTAGTATAAATATACAACCGGTTGCTGTAAAATGCTCGGGTAACACTTTATTTCAATGGTCCACTTTAGACATTTTGCTAACTATAAGTACATTTGCAACTACATGTCAACTAACTCTCATCAGAGTATTAGACTGTCTGATTAATATCTGCTAACTCTTTATTTTGATGCTCCTCAACAGACATTCTACTGACTATAAGTGACTCGGCTACTAACCCCTTATTCTACTAACCCGAACCCTGACCCAATCTAATAAATCTACTAATACTCTAATGAGAGTTCATTTACATGTAGTTGCAAAGTTGCTTATATTTAGTAAAATGTCTAAAGTGAGCCATCGAAATAAAATGCATATGCTGGTCATCATTAATCAAGGGTCAAATTAACCGCCACTTTCAACAAAATCACCAGACAACAAAATGCTGACACACAACCTGCTTGATCTTAAATGTTTTGGGGGAATTCTGGAGAAAAATATCTCAAACCTAGGATAGAAATATTGGAGCAGCAAAGCCGCATTCAATTTGTGCGGTTCCTACGGACACCCTGTGTCTGCAGTCGGGTTTAATTCAGAGACAGGCAGAGTCTGTGCTGTGATAGGATCTGTGTTTGTCTCAGATTAAAGGCCAGCTGTCCCTCTATAAAGGCACAGAGACAGGCTGCTTCAAAAGAGACAACTGTCATTCAAGCAAACATCACAATTACCCAGCGCAGAGCTTCAGGCTTTGAAATAGAAATGAGTTACTTACAGGTGCTGCTGGTTTCTGCCAAAGCGTTCTTTTATCTATGAATATGGTTTCCTCTAAATGCCAATGAGCTGCCAAAAAGCTGTCAGGTATTATTTATAACAGCGTTATATAATGATAATTATTACATCGAGAAATAAATACAAATTAGGGATGCATTTGGTATTGACCTAGATTATATCAGCCATCATATTGATTCATTGAAATTAATTATTTATATAATTAGCATCAGCCAAAATATCATTACAAATGACAGTAAATGTATATTTCAATAACTGAAAATAATGTTAATATACCAAATTGATAAAAACTTAGTTTATTACCTTTATAATGCTGTAATATAATAAATAAACCATATAATTACTAACTGTAATATAGTAACCACCTTCACATGATGAATCAAAGTTCATCACAAGTAGCTTTTCTACAAGCTGAAATAAATACTTATATATAGAAGGTGAACACAAATACAAAACAGCATCATGGTAACACACAACACTAAAATAATGCCATAAAAACCATCAAATGTCACTCAGAGAGTTCTGGAAATGTCATTAGGTTTTTTTCACTGTAAATTATAAGATTAATTATGAGATCTAAGATTTATTTTTTTTACATTTAACAGTATTTTACAGTAAAATTACATGAAATGCCTCACTAGATCTATTTACAGAGTGAGGGAACTCACCAATTAATTTGTCTTTTACCATTAAAACTATTAATATTTTTTTACTGTGTATGTAATAAACATGTAAAATAATAATTGCAATACATATATATTGGGCCCTATCATACACCCGGCGCAATGCGACGCCGCAAGTGTTTTTTGCTAGTTTCAGGCCGACGCGGTTATTATTTTCATGTCCAGCGCCACGTTGTTTAAATAGCAAATGCACTCGCGTCCATCTGTTCGGCCATGGGCATGCTGGTCTGAAAACCAGGCGTGTTCAGGCGCATTGTTAGCGCGTTGCTATTTTGAGGAACTGAAAACGACTGCGCCATTGACTGCTGCTGCTACTTCGCACGCAACAAGCTGCTTCTTCTTCTGCTTTTGCCTTGATACTGTGGGTTACACCATCAACATGCCCATGGACACTGCCTCCTAGCGGTCTGCATGTGTAATTGCACATTGACGCGGACAACAATGCAGAAGTATAAATGAAAACCGACGCGTAACTTGCGGTGTAGAGGATACGGCGTAGGTCTGACACGTAAGTATAAATCAGCCTTTACATACACACACACACACACAGGGACGCACAGCAGCACACACACACATTTTTAAATATTAACAATAAAAGGATTCGTCTCTGGAGAAGTGTTCAGTCTTTCATCTTGCAAATTATGCCATGTAAATAGCGAATTCGCCATGGTGCAAGCGCAACATTAATATTGCATATTGCTCCTCTAACCCTGTTAAGTGAATTGAGTGTCACAACTGAAATGGTTAGCTATTTACAATGAGGAAAATAAGTATTTGAACACCCTGCTATTTTGCAAGTTCTTCCACTTAGAAATCATGGAGGGGTCTGAAATTGTCATCGTAGGTGCATGTCCACTGTGAGAGACATAATCTAAAAAAAAAAATCCAGAAATCACAATGTATGATTTTTTAACTATTTATTTGTATGACACAGCTGCAAATAAGTATTTGAACACCTGAGAAAATCAATGTTATTTTTTGGTACAGTAGCCTTTGTTTGCAATTACAGAGGTCTAATGTTTCCTGTAGTTTTTCAGCAGGTTTGCACTGCAGGAGGGATTTTGGCCCACTCCTCCACACAGATCTTCTCTAGATCAGTCAGGTTCCTGGCCTGTCGCTGAGAAACACGGAGTTTGAGCTCCTCCAAAGATTCTCTATTGGGTTTAGGTCTGGAGACTGGCTAGGCCACGCCAGAACCTTGATATGCTTCTTACAGAGCCACTCCTTGGTTATCCTGGCTGTGTGCTTCGGGTCATTGTCATGTTGGAAGACCCAGCCTCGACCCATCTTCAATGCTCTAACTGAGGGAAGGAGGTTGTTCCCCAAAATCTCGCAATACATGGCCCCGGTCATCCTCTCCTTAATACAGTGCAGTCGCCCTGTCCCATGTGCAGAAAAACACCCCCAAAGCATGATGCTACCACCCCCATGCTTCACAGTAGGGATGGTGTTCTTGGGATGGTACTCATCATTCTTCTTCCTCCAAACACGTTTAGTGGAATTATGACCAAAAAGTTCTATTTTGGTCTCATCTGACCACATGACTTTCTCCCATGACTCCTCTGGATCATCCAAATGGTCATTGGCAAACTTAAGACGGGCCTTGACATGTGCTGGTTTAAGCAGGGGAACCTTCCGTGCCATGCATGATTTCAAACCATGACGTCTTAGTGTATTACCAACAGTAACCTTGGAAACGGTGGTCACAGCTCTTTTCAGGTCATTGACCAGCTCCTCCCGTGTAGTTCTGGGCTGATTTCTCACCTTTCTTAGGATCATTGAGACCCCACGAGGTGAGATCTTGCATGGAGCCCCAGTCCGAGGGAGATTGACAGTCATGTTTAGCTTCTTCCATTTTCTAATGATTGCTCCAACAGTGGACCTTTTTTCACCAAGCTGCTTGGCAATTTCCCCGTAGCCCTTTCCAGCCTTATGGAGGTGTACAATTTTGTCTCTAGTGTCTTTGGACAGCTCTTTGGTCTTGGCCATGTTAGTAGTTGGATTCTTACTTATTGTATGGGGTGGACAGGTGTCTTTATGCAGCTAACGACCTCAAACAGGTGCATCTAATTTAGGATAATAAATGGAGTGGAGGTGGACATTTTAAAGGCCGACTAACAGGTCTTTGAGGGTCAGAATTCTAGCTGATAGACAGGTGTTCAAATACTTATTTGCAGCTGTATCATACAAATAAATAGTTAAAAAATCATATATTGTGATTTCTGGATTTTTTTTTTTAGATTGTCTCTCACAGTGAACATGCACCTACGATGACAATTTCAGACCCCTCCATGATTTACAAGTGGGAGAACTTGCAAAATAGCAAGGTGTTCAAATAATTTTTTTCCTCACTGTATATGTTTATTATCTATTTCACATTCAAATAAAGTTGAATAATGATGCATTGATAATATAACGTGCTGGTGGCATGTGCAGCTGATGATATATAAAACATTTCAAAGGCATTCTAGAAACTTTTGTTTTACATCTCCTGTGTGTGTTTATATGTGTTTGTGTGTAACCTGGTGTGGGTGGGATGGGAACATGGCCATCCTGCCCATCCCAAAATCTCCACACACACACACACACACACACACTCAGTGTCTCTCTGATTTCCTGTTAGTCAACTTTCTCTGCATCCCGCCCAGTGACCCAGCATTACACTACACACACCTCTCTTTCCCAGCAGACATGAGATTAAAATCTATAATTGTACAAAGGAAAGGAGACATAAATCATTTGAGCAGTCATTCACTAGTTTGTTTTGACTCTATTCAACTACATTCAACTTAAACTGATTCGTAAATTGATAAAATGACAAAAGTATTTTTTCTTGCTGTTTTGTAATAAAAGAGGTTGGTGTGTAATCTAGATATATTCTATCATTCACAATAAAAACACCCCCCAAGTCCACTCAGAACATTTAGTGAAACCAAACTGCAATAACAACAAGATCACAACCATGAGCTCATTAACATATGACCACCAACATTTACATATCAACACCTATTCAGTATTCAGCAGCAACTTAGCCTGATGATGAACAACAGTATATGCTGGTAAGTGCATGTTACCCTTGTGAAAGAGAAAAGAGCACTTATTACAGAATATATTTTAAAAGAATAAATGCCAACTGAAATGTAATGTTTTTGCACACTTAATTACATGTTAATTACAATTAAATGAAAATGACAAGCATGTTTATATAAATATGTAATCTATGTATGTATATACACTATATTGCCAATCCGTAGGGTTTGATATGGAGTTGGCCCACCCTTTGCAGCTCGAACAGCTTCATCTCTTCTGGGAAGGCTTTCCACAAGGTTTAGGAGTGTGTTTATGGGAATTTTTGACCATTCTTCTAGAAGCGCATTTGTGAGGTCAGGCACTGATGTTGGACGAGAAGGCCTGGCTCTCAGTCTCCGCTCTGATTCATCCCAAAGCTGTTCTATCGGGTTGAGGTCAGGACTCTGAGCAGGCCAGTCACGTTCCTCCACACCAAACTCACTCATCATGTCTTTATGGACCGGCACTTTGTGCACTGGTCAGTCATGTTGGAACAGGGCCGTCCCCAAACTGTTCCCACAAAGTTGGGAGCATGAAATTGTCCAAAATGTATTGGTATGCTGAAGCATTAAGAGTTCCTTTCACTGGAACTAAGGGGCCAAGCCCAACCCCCGAAAAACAACCCCCACACCATAATCCCCCTTCCACCAAACTTTATACTTGACACAATGCAGTCAGGCGATTCCCGTTCTCCTGGCAACCGCCAAACCCAGACTCGACCATCGGATTGCCAGACAGAGAAGCGTGATTGGTCACTCCAGAGAACACGTCTCCACTGCTCTAGAGTCCAGTTTACGTGGTCTGAGTTGCTGTTGTTCCCAATTGCTTTCACTTTGCTTCCACAGTGGTGTCTCAATACTTTTGGCAATATAGTGTATACACACACATATTATATAAATCACAAACTTTTATGTTGTGCTTAAATCGCAATTAATCGATTTGACGGCACTAATTTATGGTAAACTAAAATATACTTTGATGTAATTTCCATTTAAATATATATGTAATTACACATTTCTAATGATGAAGCTGCAATGTAGTAAATTTAAAATATCTGAACTTTAAATGTAATATCGAATAACACACTACATTTACAATTATCATCAAGTACTTTACATATGCTTTAGTATGTTAGTCGACACATCAAAATAAGTGTACTTCTTGAAAGCATCACAAAAGATTTTTAAAACATAAGGATTATATATATATATAAGTATATTATATCTACTCTTACTAGCAAAATAGTTTTTTGTTCCATGCCACTGTTGACATAATGATTAAATCAATATGCCTTTTGATTTTCTAGCAGCTCCCTTTAAGGTAATTATAGGTGGGTGTAGACCAAAATCTTTACCATGATATATGACATTTTCTACCACAGTAAGAAACACCATTGCGTTACAGTAATTCTTCCTGAAATCAGAGATGCAACTAATTAAAATCAAAGCCATATCTCTTGTTTAAATGACTACAAATTAAATTTGGAAAATGTTAAACACTGGAAATTTGTTTTCATTTCCAATTGTATCTTCCATGACGCTTTATGACAAATTGACTTTTGCTTACAACAAAACCTAAAATCTAAACCTCTTATTTAGTTCTCTTGCCCGAACATCAGATTTTTCAGACTTTGTATCCGATATTTTCATTTATCCCTTTTTGAGAAACACTTACTATTGCTTAGAACGAAACTGACCAACATTTAAATCTTTATAGAACAATACAGACCAATATTTAAATATCTTATTTAAAAGTCCCTGTGGCACTATGTGCTAGACAACACTATAAATACAACAATGATAGAATAACTCGTATCATTGTTTTATATTATCATATCACCCAGCCCTAAAACTTGCTCTATCGTAAAGCTCTAAGGCATTCTAGACATAACAGTACGACTTTCTGTAAAGCTGCTTCGAAACGATGCATATAGTGAAAAGTGCTATACAAATAAATCAGCCAGACACAAAAATGATGAGATAAGACATCACCTGGAGATATCAGATAGAGCAGAGAACTTCTGATGGTCCTCTCCGTTCCCAAGTGTGTTTCTCTCTCTCTCTCTCTCTGACACACACACACACACGCTCACAATCTGCAGAGGGACAGTCCCTCTCAAGGGAAACTCTGTGTCTCCGTCTCTTGACATCTTTTCCCAGCCCTCTCCTTCCTTTCCTCTATTTGTGTTTATTCCTCCTGTTTTCCCCCTGTCTTCCTCTCATTCTGGGGAAGCTCCAGGCTGCTTTGTCCTTCTCTGACCTGCTCCAGTAAAAGCTTCCCATCAGGCCCAGAATTTCTGATTGCCCACGGGCCACAAAGAACAAAATGAGAGAATGAAAGACTATGACAGAAATAAACGCACGGCCCCTTAAGAGCAGAAGCACTGCTGTCTTTTCTGCCAAAGGCTCTGCACAACTCTGTACATAAAAGCTATGTATTTCTAGTGTCACACTAGAGTAGATGTTCTTAACCTTTTGGACTCCAAGGCCTCCATTATCCATGACACCGTTCAAAGCCATATAGAAACTAAGATGTTGCTGGTACTTCTGCTGTAATGACAAAACTTCTAAAAGTGGAACTAATTAGAAATAAGTGCAATTAAAATATTTATGTTCTGTAATTCCAGAAGTTTCAAGAACAACATGTTTTCAAACTTCTTTATGAGCAATAAATTGACACTTTTCTAGTGTTCTGTGATTGATTACGGACTGTGACTGATTTTTTTTAGATACCATCTTGATTTTTAGCTGTTTTATCTTATTTTGACGCTTGTGGCCCCTTAAAAGTGTGCTGTGGCCTGCTAGTAGGTTGGACTCCTGGGCTCCCGGTTGAGAAGCACTGTGCTAGAGAATGACTTCAAAATATTAAGATCAGAGAAAAAAAATATTTCTTATACCTCCACCGCCCCCTGCTGGCTACAGGCGATAAAGCTAAAATACATTTTTAAATGTTTTGCAATTATCTGCACTAGTGAACAATAAATAAACCAAAATGTATTTGAAATACATTTATTTTATGCTAAGAATACTACAAATACATTCAAATAATGATGTACTTAATATAAATACCTTGCAATTGTACTTTTGGTAACTAAATTGATATACTGATATTGATATATATATTGATGAAATTGATATATTAAGGCTGCTAAATTGGAACAACAAATTTTGTACTTAATGTATTTTAATTATCCAGAAATAGTGTTGAAATTCAACTAACGATAATTATATTTCATTGTGCTAAAATTTAACTATTGCAAGTATACTTTAAATATCTTGCATTTAAAGACTGATATTATACAGAAATCATAATATCCTTACTAATATTGATATTAAAACACATTTTAGGCTTAATATTAAAAAATGTGCATTGTGCAATAAAGATGTACTCCAAATAAAGTCAAATTATAATTTTTATATCAGTAAGTGTCAAGTGATATGTCAGTAAATATGTCAATGGATTTGTAGAATGCTTAATATGAAATAAATGTATTTTACATACATTTTGGTATAGGTTTTTTTCACTAGGGTGAGTGACTCAGATAAATGAGTGACAGCCCAAATAGCCAATCAAATCACTGCAATGAGAAGTGTGATTCTGTGATTCTCTATTAAATAAAAACACTTAACGTATAAAGCTAATCAGTATGGACAGTCTTCATTAGCACTAGATGAACTTTAAGAGTCAGTGCATAGAGTTTTATATGACGGTGTGCTTCAAATTGAGCAGGATTTCCTCTGTGAATTTCTGACAATTGTTATAGTAAACAGCTGAATATTAAATACACATGGGCTTTATCCCAGACACTTGTGCATCTGTTGATTTCATCTTATTTGTGGATGATTTGGTTTTATTTGAAAAACAGAAGCATGTTGAATCCATTTTCAACAGCTCTGATATTCATAAATGTGACATGCTGCCAAAGTTAACTTTTATTTGAAGAAAAACACAAAAACACCCGCAAAGTGAACATTTATTCCTGTGCGTTAATGTCAATGTTTATGACATGCCGACTATCTGACTTCTTGACAGTTGAGTAAGTTTTTTTTTTATCTTCTACCGTTATATTTAAAGTTTCAGCAATCTGATACAAAGGCTTGTGCTTTTTTTTACATGAAGATAAACTACATTTGAATAATTTTTTTCCATAATCATAAGGTCGGGTGAGCCAACTCGTGCTGTCGTTTTGTTCGGCGAACACAGATGGCGCACCCGCCCTGAAAAGCAAGGTTAAGTAACCGCTGTTGTAAGGTCAATTGCAGGTGGGCATGTATGGACTCAGGTCCCACATGCACGATTTTGTATGAAGTGAAAAGTCTGACCGCACAATCCCATGCTACTCACTTCAATCTCCCTGCTCCATTCTAGTTTGTAACGTCCACTTTTCAGAATCTAAATAATTCTAAATTAATAAAATAGTCTCATTTAAAAAAATGCCATTCAATATTCTGTTTAACTGAAAAATTGCACTACAACAGTAAAATGTGTTGGGAACATCATTTCATATTGACTTTATATTGTTCTTGATTTTTATGTGGCTGCCTTTGTGAAAAAAGTCTGCTTAATTGTATTGAATGTGCACTTGTAGTAAAGTATATATTTTTTGAAACACTGTACTTACAGATAATAATATTAATTAAATAAAAGGCCACATAAGTGTACTTAAAGAGAGTTCACTTTCATCACTGTTTCTTAATGTAACCCCTGCTGTTAGAACCGCCCCGCTCCAAGCGGGACTCCGACCCGGGTCTGCCGGCATGAGAGTCGGACGCTCTAACAAGGAGGCTAAAGGCTGCAACCTCTAGTGTCAGTCGCTAGAGTGTCTCTTGAGATCAGAGGAGTGCGGTTTACACACACAGCGACTACTAGCTGGCCTCTGATACATTAACACACTTTTGAAGTGCCTTGAAACGTGCAGCATTATTAATGTGTTGATGTAATTTCCACTGAAAAAGGAAGACATGGTGGGACATATTGAACAGCTCCTTTCCTTTTTAAAAAGAGCCAATAGTGTTTAGTTTAAATCACATATCAGCCAGAGCGGTTGAGCTCGGTAAAGCCTCCGTTTCCTCCCAATTTCTAACAGTTTCCCTCGCTTTAAAATACTAGCCTGGATGCCAGCCGAACTTAGCCCCGCCCTTAACTCTGCTCTGTGCTGTCGTGACTATGGACCGACTCGATCACATGATCCGCTCTGTGCTGTCGTGACTATGGACCGACTCGATCACATGATCCGCTCTGTGCTGTCGTGTCTCTGGATCGACTCGATCACATGATCCGCTCTGTGCTGTTGTGTCTCTGGACCGACTCGATCACATGATCCGCTCTGTGTTGTCGTGACTCTGGACCGACTCGATCACATGATCCACTCTTTGCTGTCGTGACTATGGACCGACTCGATCACATGATCCGCTCTGTGCTGTCGTGTCTCTGGATCGACTCGATCACATGATCCGCTCTGTGCTGTCGTGTCTCTGGACCGACTTGATCACATGATCCGCTCTGTGCTATCGTGTCTCTGGACCGACTCGATCACATGATCCGCTCTGTGCTGTCGTGTGTCTGGACCGACTCGATCACATGATCCGCTCTGTGCTGTCGTGTCTCTGGACCGACTCGATCACATGATCCGCTCTGTGCTGTCGTGACTCTGGACCGACTCGATCACATGATCCGCTCTGTGCTGTCGTGTGTCTGGACCGACTCGATCACATGATCCGCTCTGTGCTGTCGTGTCTCTGGACCGACTCGATCACATGATCCGCTCTGTGCTGTCGTGACTCTGGACCGACTTGATCACATGATCCGCTCTGTGCTGTCGTGACTCTGGACCGACTCAATCACATGATCCGCTCTGTGCTGTCGTGACTCTGGACCGACTCGATCACATGATCCGCTCTGTGCTGTCGTGACTCTGGACCGACTTGATCACATGATCCGCTCTGTGCTGTTGTGTCTCTGGACCGACTCGATCACATGATCCGCTCTGTGCTGTCGTGTCTCTGGACCGACTCGATCACATGATCCGCTCTGTGCTGTCGTGACTCTGGACCGACTCGATCACATGATCCGCTCTGTGCTGTCGTGTCTCTGGACCGACTCGATCACATGATCCGCTCTGTGCTGTCGTGACTCTGGACCGACTCGATCACATGATCCGCTCTGTGCTGTTGTGTCTCTGGACCGACTCGATCACATGATCCGCTCTGTGCTGTCGTGTGTCTGGACCGACTCAATCACATGATCCGCTCTGTGCTGTCGTGACTCTGGACCGACTCGATCACATGATCCGCTCTGTGCTGTCGTGTCTCTGGACCGACTCGATCACATGATCCGCTCTGTGCTGTCGTGACTCTGGACCGACTCAATCACATGATCCGCTCTGTGCTGTCGTGACTCTGGACCGACTCGATCACATGATCCGCTCTGTGCTGTCGTGTGTCTGGACCGACTCAATCACATGATCCGCTCTGTGCTGTCGTGACTCTGGACCGACTCGATCACATGATCCGCTCTGTGCTGTCGTGTCTCTGGACCGACTCGATCACATGATCCGCTCTGTGCTGTCATGACTCTGGACCGACTCAATCACATGATCCGCTCTGTGCTGTCGTGTCTCTGGACCGACTCGATCACATGATCCGCTCTGTGCTGTCGTGACTCTGGACCGACTCAATCACATGATCCGCTCTGTGCTGTCGTGTCTCTGGACCGACTCAATCACATGATCCGCTCTGTGCTGTCGTGTCTCTGGACCGACTCAATCACATGATCCGCTCTGAGCTGTCGTGTCTCTGGACCGGCTTGATCACATGATCTGCTCTGTGCTGTCGTGACTCTGGACCGACTCAATCACATGATCCGCTCTGAGCTGTCGTGTCTCTGGACCGACTCGATCACATGATCCGCTCTGTGCTGTCGTGTCTCTGGATCGACTCGATCACATGATCCGCTCTGTGCTGTCGTGTCTCTGGACCGACTCGATCACATGATCCGCTCTGTGCTGTCGTGTCTCTGGACCGACTCGATCACATGATCCGCTCTGTGCTGTCGTGTGTCTGGACCGACTCGATCACATGATCCGCTCTGTGCTGTCGTGTGTCTGGACCGACTCGATCACATGATCCGCTCTGTGCTGTCGTGTCTCTGGACCGACTCGATCACATGATCCGCTCTGTGCTGTCGTGACTCTGGACCGACTCAATCACATGATCCGCTCTGAGCTGTCGTGACTCTGGACCGACTCGATCACATGATCCGCTCTGTGCTGTTGTGTCTCTGGACCGACTCGATCACATGATCCGCTCTGTGCTGTCGTGTCTCTGGACCGACTCGATCACATGATCCGCTCTGTGCTGTCGTGACTATGGACCGACTCGATCACATAATCCGCTCTGTGCTGTCGTGTCTCTGGACCGACTCGATCACATGATCCGCTCTGTGCTGTCGTGTCTCTGGACCGACTCGATCACATGATCCGCTCTGTGCTGTCGTGTCTCTGGACCGACTCGATCACATGATCCGCTCTGTGCTGTCGTGTCTCTGGACCGACTCGATCACATGATCCGCTCTGTGCTGTCGTGTCTCTGGACCGACTCGATCACATGATCCGCTCTGTGCTGTCGTGTCTCTGGACCAGAGCTGAGGCGGTTCGCGTGACACTAACGTGAAACCAGACTTCATTCTCCCCAATGGAAAGCATATTTACACTGTCTGAATCGTTCCCTATCCCCTATATAGTGCACTATGTGCCATTAACCATATAGAAAATAGTAAATGTGTGAACAAGTGACCGATTTCAGCTGCAGCTTCAGCGTCTGTTTACAATGTAGGGGGCGGGGCTTCAGATTCTAGCAAGCATTTGATTGGATAGAAAACTGGAGGAAGTGAGAGACTGAAAGCTTATATCTTATTAATGTGAATTTTGTCATTGTTTTTGAGCAACACTAGCTTATACAGGGAGTGCAGAATTATTAGGCAAATGAGTATTTTGACCACATCATCCTCGTTATGCATGTTGTCTTACTCCAAGCTGTATAGGCTGGAAAGCCTACTACCAATTAAGCATATTAGGTGATGTGCATCTCTGTAATGAGAAGGGGTGTGGTCTAATGACATCAACACCCTATATCAGGTGTGAATAATTATTAGGCAACTTCCTTTCCTTTGGCAAAATGGGTCAAAAGAAGGACTTGACAGGCTCAGAAAAGTCAAAAATAGTGAGATATATTGCAGAGGGATGCAGCAGTCTTAAAATAGCCAAGCTTCTGAAGCGTGATCATCGAACAATCAAGCGTTTCATTCAAAATAGTCAACAGGGTCGCAAGAAGCGTGTGGAAAAACCAAGGCGCAAAATAACTGCCCGTGATCTGAGAAAAGTCAAGCGTGCAGCTGCCAAGATGCCACTTGCCACCAGTTTGGCCATATTTCAGAGCTGCAACATCACTGGAGTGCCCAAAAGCACAAGGTGTGCAATACTCAGAGACATGGCCAAGGTAAGAAAGGCAGAAAGTCGACCACCACTGAACAAGACACACAAGCTGAAACGTCAAGACTGGGCCAAGAAATATCTCAAGACTGATTTTTCTAAGGTTTTATGGACTGATGAAATGAGAGTGAGTCTTGATGGGCCAGATGGATGGGCCCGTGGCTGGATTGGTAAAGGGCAGAGAGCTCCAGTCCGACTCAGACGCCAGCAAGGTGGAGGTGGAGTACTGGTTTGGGCTGGTATCATCAAAGATGAGCTTGTGGGGCCTTTTCGGGTTGAGGATGGAGTCAAGCTCAACTCCCAGTCCTACTGCCAGTTTCTGGAAGACACCTTCTTCAAGCAGTGGTACAGGAAGAAGTCTGCATCCTTCAAGAAAAACATGATTTTCATGCAGGACAATGCTCCATCACACGCGTCCAAGTACTCCACAGCGTGGCTGGCAAGAAAGGGTATAAAAGAAGAAAATCTAGTGATATGGCCTCCTTGTTCACCTGATCTGAACCCCATTGAGAACCTGTGGTCCATCATCAAATGTGCGATTTACAAGGAGGGAAAACAGTACACCTCTCTGAACAGTGTCTGGGAGGCTGTGGTTGCTGCTGCACGCAATGTTGATGGTGAACAGATCAAAACACTGACAGAATCCATGGATGGCAGGCTTTTGAGTGTCCTTGCAAAAAAAGGTGGCTATATTGGTCACTGATTTGTTTTTGTTTGGTTTTTGAATGTCAGAAATGTATATTTGTGAATGTTGAGATGTTATATTGGTTTCACTGGTAAAAATAAATAATTTAAATGGGTATAAATTTGTTTTTTGTTAAGTTGCCTAATAATTATGCACAGTAATAGTCACCTGCACACACAGATATCCCCCTAAAATAGCTAAAATTAAAAACCACTTCCAAAAATATTCAGCTTTGATATTAATGAGTTTTTTGTGTTCATTGACAACATGGTTGTTGTTTAATTATTAATGTTGTAAAATTAATCCTCAAAAATACAACTTGCCTAATAATTCTGCACTCCCTGTAGATAGCAGTAAGGCTAACATATTCATACTAAAAGCCAAAACATTTTTAAAAAGTGCACTTTGTAAAAATGTAAAATTATATTTTTTACTTTAAAGTACATTTTAAATTAGTATGGTTTTTAATCTTCAGTCATGCTTTAAAGTACACTTCTTTTGAAATGCACTATTGTATTGCAACTTCATTACAAATATGTAATTACAAATGGACAATAGAATTTTCAAAGTACATGTAAAGCTGTACTCAAGTCCTACTAAGAGGGTCAAAAAAACTAATTTGTATTTAATATACATTTAAACTATAATACATTTCACTTAATTGCAATTAACATGTGATTAAGTGTCTGAAACCATTGCATTGAGTTTGCACTTGAGTAGTCTTTTAAAGTATATTATTTCCATAACAAGTCTTCTTTTAAAACTATGCTAAAGTGTAGTTATTTTTGTTTCAAACAGGTGGTAATCTGGTGGTGTAAATAAACTTTTTTTTGCCACAGTTTAATTATTATAGAGACAAACACAAAATAACTCTTCTAAAGGTATTCCTTCTCAATCAAAACCATGGAATATGTGAATGTAAACACAGATGCATCAAACTTTCTAATATGATTATGTCATTGGTGTATTGTCAGTAGTCTGACGTACCTCCCACAGGGTCCTAAACTCCCTCTGCTCAATTCGCAGTAGTTCACTGAACTCTCGGGTAACAATGGTGGCGTGCCGTGGCGTGTTGTCCAGAATGGACTCCCCAAAAGCTGTGCCGATGCCCAATGTACAGATGGTGACAGCATCCTTAACATGAGGAAGACACAAAACTCTTTCAAAGACGAAGAGATAAGAGGAGAGAAATCATATAGCCATCTGAGAGGTTCCTGATTGAGAGACTGCTGTACTTCCACTTAGATTCAGGCCTTCCTCAAGGACAGAAGCAGTGTCACTCATCACACACAGAGAAAGTCAGCTCATTTGTCCCTACGGTTTGTAATGTAAGACGCAGCTCTGTTAGGAGTTGCTCTAGTTTTCTGCTGCGGTCTATAATAAGCAGCTGCGCTCAATAGAGATCTTCCACGGTGAGCACTGAATGTACGATCATAATAGTTTCACTGGTGTGGGAATGTAAGGAGTTTAACGATTCCCTGTAAGGGAAACCGCTCAATTTAGCTCAAAGGGAATGATTCATTAATTTATAGGGAATTTTAAAATAATCCTTTATTTTACGGCCAAACAAATGGATATTCCAGCATTCATTTGAACTATCAACTCTGTAGCAGATATAAATATCCAAACTATAGTGAAAACAGTATTTCTTCTGTTAATAATAACAGTTCTGACCAATTAGACCTTGTCTTTAGCTCGGGGTGTTATCATTTGTCTTCCTCTCACATAAATTACGTGTTATCTAACTACGCACATGGGCTCTTAAAGGGATAGTTCACCCTAAAATGAAAATAAGCCCATGATTTACTCACCCTCAAATCATCCTATGTGTATATGACATTCTTCTTTCAGACGAATACAATTAGAGTTATATTAAAAAATGTCCGGCCTCTTCTAAGCTTTATAATGGCAGTGAATGGCTGTTTCTGTTTTGAAGTCCATTTTGGCATGTCTTGTCTTCTTCTTTGCGCTTGGCCCCGATAATGGCTGCTTGCAGCTATATTTCCGATTGTATTCGTCTGAAAGAAGAAAGTCTTGAGTAAAAGAGTGAGTAAATCATTGGCTAATTTTCATTTTTGGGTGAACTATCCCTTTAACTTTCCTGCTCTTAGCAGAATACAACTTCGACATGATAATAACTGCATGAATTATGTGTGATAATAGTCATATATATAGGTTGTAGACATGATATAGAATTATGCAGTTGAACAATGTTTGATTATAAGTCTGTCTAGCATTGTTTTGGAATGATCTGATGCATTCTCTGTGGATTTTTAAGAGAGTTCAATCCTGTGTTTAAGAGGTCACTCAGACGTCTTTTAAAAGGAAGAAGGTCGGTTTTAAGTCTCTGTCTTGGGGATCAAACCAACCTTGTCGTCATTCATGACGTTCCTTGGTAGAGTCCAGATCTCCAAAACAATATGTCTTGTTAAACTTGACATCTTAAGTGTTCGTTCTCTAGTTGGGACCATAACTTACAAGGGTTCATTGTTTTAAAGCTGTGGAGTTCATTAGTTAGCTCAAACTGGATGGCGCCCAATTTATTTATAGTCCTGGATATTGACAGTTTTGAAGACATTATTTTGGCGTCACACTGATATTGTAGCTCCACAAATTTACTTTCAAACAGCGCAATATTTCAACCAGTCAGGTCTTCATATCAGGCACAATTAAAGGATTGGTTCACTTCAGAATCAAAATTTCCTGATAATTTACGCACCCCCACATCATCCAAGATGTTCAAGTTTTTCTTTTTTCAGTCGAAAAGAAATTAAGGTTTTTGAGGAAAATATTCCAGGGTTTTTATCCATATAGCGGACTTCAATGGGGACCAATGGGTTGAAGGTCCAAATTCCAGTTTGTCACTGCATTAGCTGGCCAATGGTCCACATCATCCAAGATGTTCATGTCTTCTCTCTTTAGTCAAAAAGAAATAAAGGTTTTTGAGGGAAACGTTCCAACATTCTCCATATAGTGACTTCAATGGGGTCCAACAGGTTGAAGGTCCAAATTGCAATTTCAATTCAGCTTCAAAGAGCTGTGCAGTGCAATTGCAATTACGAGGCCTGTGTGTCTCATTTGCTCTGATTCTGTTGTGTTGTCAAAAGTTTCTTGCACTTTTAAATTTTTCCAACACTGGTGGCACTTTATTTTTGCCTGTTTGTGTTTCTGAATGATATTGCTAATGACATTTTACCAGTGCAATTTGAAGCACAGAAGAGAGCAGTGTTCAATATTAGATACATTTAGTTAAGACTATACATGTGAATGAACATAAAATGTGTTATGAGATTTCTGATTTTCTGATCCAGGGGGGTTTGCGTTCATTGATTGTTATTATTTATCTCAGTTCAGCAGGAAAAAGCACTTTAGTTGCTAGTGATGTTGAAATGAATGTATTTTCAGTGCAGATTTAGAGATGAAGGCATTTTTTGTTCATCATATTTCTGTCAGACATGGTTACTGGTTGAATTGAGATATTTTGTACCAAAGCAACTTAAAGGACATAACAGAACAACAACAAAATGAGATCAATTTTGTGAAGGATACCTATGTTTGCTTTAACGATATGAACAGACATGTTTTGTCCATATGAGAACATGTTATATTTTGTTCAATTAAGAACAAATGCTATCTACACTAATTTCTTTAGTCTGGCAATAAACATAAATTATTGTTTTTAGGTATATATTTGCCCGGACCTCGGCCGGTGAGGAGGGTTCATTTACTGGACCTCAAGCACTCTAGACCCCTGGTGTAGAGCTTCATGGAATGGGTTTCCATGGCCGAGCAGCTCATCCAAGCCTTACATCACCAAGTGCAATGCAAAGCGTGGGATGCAGTGGGGTAAAGCACGCCACCAATGGACTCAAGAGTTAAGAATGGGATGTCATTAAAATTCATGTGCATGTAAAGGCATACGTCCCAAAACTTTTGGCAATATAGTGTATATACAGTATTGCTTTAGGTGAGTAGATGTGTCAGGGTTGCATTTAGTTTTGTTAATTTATTTGTTTTAGGGGCTATTTACACAACATCGTTTTCAACTAAAAAGGGAAAACTTTTTAATGTTGTTCATTTATACAACAACTCTGTTTTAGGGGCCTGAAAACACAAACTTTTGAAAACGGTTTTCAAACTGCAAGTTGTTGAAAACGATACCGTTATTGTATCAGTGTAATAACACAAATTTGTGAAAGCGGTTTACATGTGTTTTACATGTTGAGTCTATAGGTGTGTAGTGGCTACTGGCCTGGCAGCAGAAAACGACGCCATTTAGGGATCATTTAAACCATGTTGTTGTCTACGCAAAAAATGCAACGGAAATGTTTTTTAGTACATCATTGTTGTGTAAATGCACCCTTAGTTTGTTTTTGTTCTTTTCCTGTTTGCCTTTGTTCCCTTTCATAGTTAATCACTGATGAGTTTCACACCTGTTCTCTCTTGTGGTGGTTACTCCCTGTGTATTTACTTCTTTTGCATTTTACGTGGTTGCTTCCTATAAGTAGGATTCCTATATTCTCCTGCGTTTTTTTCCAAGTTTAGACTTGTGATTAAAGACTTTGTAGTTGAATTCTCTATCGTTGTGCAATTATTGCAACCCGTTTGTGACATTATGCAGGTAAACTTGGATATACTGCATATTCAACTTTATATAGAGCTGTGCGACAATAGTTTAATTTGCTATGATATAAACAATCACAAAGTGATTTTAGTACATACCGCTCTACGTGAGTGTACTGTATGTGAGGTTGGATATACTTACAGTAGTTGTAGAATTCATTAATAATTATTATTTGTTATGTGGTTATTTTGAAACCTGTGAGGTTTTGTTCAACTTATAACAATTTGATGTAGTGATTGTAATAATTACTATTTGGTGATGAATTTCATTAATATTTTCATTTCTTTCATATTTTCAGTTCAGAGACAGGATGAGCTCTGTTCTCTAGCGTCTAAAAACAGCATTGAAGTGATTATGTACCTGATGGTTTGCCGTTTCTGAGACTTTGACATCCAGAGAGCCAGACAGGACAGTGTACCAGTTAGTGCCGATGTCACCCTGCCTGTATACTAACACACACACACACACACACACACAGAGCGAGAGAGGATGTAGTGCTCTATTTGAGAAATCATCTTTTAACACCAATCTCAGTCAGAGTGCAACATTATGTGACTTTTCAACAAAAATGTATTTTATATTTGCATGCATGTGTGTTTAACTCACATGTGATGCCTTTCTCCAGACATTCATAGTAGCCACACAGACAGATCTGCTGAAGGAGAGCATGGTGGAACTTCTCGAAGGCCTTCACGCTTTTCAGACGGGCCAAGATTATGTCCACATCCTCCCCAGAGCGCTCCTCTGGTCTGACAACACACACAAATCAAATTACACGAATACTCTACATAAAATGAAAAGGTGAGTTTAGCTTAAAGGCAAAACACCACAGGTGAATACAGTAAAACTAATACAACCACACTTTCCCAGTTGACAAGTTTTCTGCAATGTTATGTTTGAATAGGCAAATTCAAAAATAAATTCAAAAATAAATTCAAAAGTAGTAAGTACATCCAAACATTACTTAAATTTTTCTATTATTTTATAATGTCTCCTGGGGTTTACTTATATTGTTAGTATGATGTTTACATTAAAAAAATTCATAATTAAGAAATAAAAGGCATTTTTTCTATACTGTTATTAACCCTCTGGATGAATGCCCTGTTTCAAGGGGCATGTCTGCTGTGAGACTTCAGTGAAAACGCCCACTGTTGTGATTGGCTGACATCTTTGCATTTGAAATGAGTGTTAGATTATGTTGCGGAGGGGGTGTGGTTTAGCGAGGCACTGCACGCACTGCAGTAGAGAGAGAGACTGATTGGGCACTCGTGAACCAGAGAAGGAGAGCTGGAGGAAGTTTTATTGTACTGAGTTGTTGAGAGCGCTGTGCTGTTAGCGCAAGCTTATTTGTATCTGAGAGTTCTGAATAAACAGTTCCAGTCACGCCGACTCTGTCTTCTTCCATGTTATTCTACGAACTTTGTAACACATGTAATATACCATTACAGCCGTCGTGATGAACGAATCGTCAAAGTGTGGATTATAGCATTATTTTTAGATCTTTTCTCATCACATGAAAGGCTGCAGTTATAAGCATTGAGTAGACAGGCAGTCTGTTGATCACGTGAATGCAGTGATCTCGTCATTGCAATGCGTTTTCTCTCACAAAATGCTTTGACCACAACTAACAGCAAACACGACATCGACATGAATACAGTAAGAGCTTCGCTGTGCTGCATAACAGCGTCATCCCTTATAACAGCAGTTTGAGCAAGTGTGCAGATACACTCGCGGCGTGTGATTGACAGATCCGAACATTATAAAGAGTGTTTTCTGATCGCTCTCTGTAGTTTAATCACTTAAATAACGAATTTGTTTCATGCTACTTATAGAAACGATCGTTTTAGTCACTGGCTTGATTCACTGATGCATTACGCTTAGGACATCAAGACGGCGATCATTAAACGATCTAGAAAGAAAGTCTGAGTGAACTTGAATGATTAGCTACACATCAGAAATGTGGGGAGGTAACCTTTCCTGGTATGGCGTCATAACAGGAAAACGTCTCGGTTACGTATTGTAACCCTCGTTCCCTGAAGGAGGGAACGGAGACGTACGTCGGTTATACCGACGAATTGGGATCACTTCAAAGAGCCCCTATCAGCGTCGAGATTTAGAGAACAGGCCAGGGGCCATTGGCGTGTGAGATTTGCATCTCACGCTCCGCCCAGCACCGCGGGTATAAATAGGAAGCGAGAGCAATGCACTGACGTTTTTCACTGAAAAGCCAAACTAGTGACTCGGCCATGCAGTGATGGTAAGGAACTGTGGCAACGGGACGTACGTCTCCGTTCCCTCCTTCAGGGAACGAGGGTTACCATACATAACCGAGACGTTCCCTTTCAGTCGGTCACTACGACGTACGTCGGTTATACCGACGAATTGGGATCCCTTTGGAAAACGCCACAGTTACTACCACTTCCAGCGCCCCGTGAGAGACCCTCAGACCCCGTTCTGATGCGGGCGGGGAAATTCACGCAGGGAGAGTCACACTGCTGTTCCGCAAGACCCACTCAGCAGACTTATTGGATAACGCTGGGAAAGCGTGCCCGGAGGGACGCTGCGGAAGCCACATCATGTCCGGAGGGAGTTACCATGTGGAGAATACACGTATGGACTGGCCTTGGGCAGTGCAACATACGGAAGTTCCAGGGGTGGCCCCGGCCTGTTGTAGGCGGGGGAACGACACCGTACTGAGACGGCAGAGGAACTCTGCCGAGGGAAGACACGAGCTCACCGTAGGGAGCTATACCGTGGAGAATACACATATGGGACATCCGTAGGGGTCGCAACATACGGAACCCAGCCTGACACAAGTTCCACCAATGCATACAAGTGCCAGACCTGGCGTCGGACGCTCCGCCACATCCGACTGCCGCGGGTTGCAGAGGACTCAACAGGGTTCGCCCCATTCCTCTGGAGAATATAAGCGCACATATCCGTTCCATGGGGAAGGGAATGGCGCAGCAAGCTGACACTAGAACGAGCACTTCAGTGTTGCTGACTATGGGAAGCGAGCACACGAGAAACAACCGGTTCCACACGTAGGCTATAAAACCTAGCGAACGTGTTTTGTGTCGCCCAGCCCGCAGCTCTACAAATGTCTGTCAGCGAGGCGCCACGAGCCAGCGCCCAGGAAGAAGCTACACCCCTGGTGGAGTGAGCTCTAACCCCGAGTGGGCAGGGCACGTCTTGGGATTCATACGCCAAGACGATGGCATCCACTATCCAGTGGGCCATCCTCTGCTTGGAGACAGCCTTTCCCTTCTGCTGTCCTCCGTAACAGACGAAGAGCTGCTCTGAGGTCCTAAAGCTTTGCGTTCTGTCAACATAGATGCGCAGGGCGCGAACTGGACAGAGAAAAGCCAAGGCTGGGTCTGCCTCCTCCGAGGGCAGCGCTTGCAGGCTCACCACTTAATCCTGAAAGGGAGTAGTGGGAACCTTGGGCACATATCCAGGCCGGGGTCTCAGGGTTACCTGAGAGTTACCTGGCCCGAATTCCAGGCACGATTCGTTGACCGAAAATGCCTGCAGGTCCCCTACCCTCTTAACCGAGGCCAATGCAACCAGGAGTATTGTCTTTAGAGACAAGATTTTCAGCTCAGCTGACTGCAAAGGCATGAAGGGCGCCCTCTGCAGTGCGGTCAGCACCAGAGTTAAGTCCCAAGAGGGTATAGAGGGAGGACGAGGCGGATTTAGTCTCCTCGCCCCCCTCAGGAACCTGACGATCAGATCGTGCTTGCCTAAGGACTCACCATTTACCAGGTCATGATTTGCGGCGATAGCGGCAACATATACCTTGAAGGTGGAGGGAGACAGCCTTCGCTCCAACCCGTCTTCAAAAAAAGAGAGCACAGATCTGACCGAACACTTTTGGGGGTCTTCTAGGCGAGAAGAGCACCAATCGACGAACAGGTTCCACTTCAACGCATACAGCCGTCTCGTAGAGGGGGCTCTGGCGGAAGTGATGGTGTCAACTACCGCGTGCGGTAGGTCACCTAGAACCTCCGCGTCCCGTCCAGGGACCAGACATGGAGTTTCCAGAGGTCCGGACGCGGGTGCCATAGGGTGCCCCGTCTCTGAGTTAGGAGGTCCTTCCTCAGAGGAATGGGCCAAGGAGGTGCTGTCGCAAGGAGAACTAGTTCCGGGAACCAAGTCCTGTTGGGCCAATACGGAGCTACCAAGAGGAGCTGCTCCTCGTCCTCCCTGACCTTGCACAGTGTCTGTGCAAGAAGGCTCACTGGGGGAAACGCATATTTGCGTAGGCCCCAGGGCCAGCTGTGTGCCAGTGCATCCGTGCCGAGGGTTCCCTCGGTCAGGGAATAGAACAACTGGCAGTGGGTCGTGTCGGGGGCGGCAAACAGGTCGATCTGTGCGGCCCCAAAGTGACTCCAGATCAGCTGGACCACCTGGGGGTGGAGTCTCCACTCTCCGGGGAGCACCGGTAACCGTGACAGCTCGTCGGCCGCACGATTGAGCGGGCCCGGAATGTGAATGGCACGAAGGGACCTCAGATGCTTCTGACTCCACAGGAGGAGATGGCGGGCGAGTTGGGACATGCGGCGGGAGCGTAGACCCCCCTGTTTGTTGATGTACGCAACGGCCGCAGTGCTGTCCGTCCGGACCAGAACGTGCTTGTCTTTGAGCGGCGCTTTGAAGCGGCTGAGAGCAAGACGAACTGCCAGCAACTCCAGGCAATTGATATGCCAGTGCAGTTGGGGATCCTCTGTACGGGACAGAGTTTGCTCTTCTCCCGGTTGACCCAAAAACCCAACTGACTGAGGTGCCGAAGCACCATGTCCCTGTGTTCGCACAACTGACCCTGCGACTGAGCAAGGATCAGCCAGTCGTCGAGGTAGTTGAGAAGGTGAACACCACGCTCTCTCATGGGAGCAATGGCCGCCTCAGCGACTTTCGTGAAGACACGGGCGACAGGGACAGCCCGAAGGGCAGGACTTTGTACTGGTATGCTCGTCCGTCAACGGCAAAGCGTAGAAACGGTCTGTGTCGAGGGAGAATCGAGACATGAAAGTATGTGTCCTTCAGGCCGATCGATGCAAACCAATCTTGGGGACGGACGCACCTGAAGATGCGCTTCTGCGTCAACATTCGGAACGGCATCCTGTGTAAGGAGCACTTCAAGTATCGCAGATCCAAGATCGGTCATAACCCGCCACCTTTCTTGGGTACAATGAAGTACGGGCTGTAGAACCCGGACTTCATATCGGCTGGAGGGACCGGCTCTATCAGTAGGACAGCGATCTCCGCCCGAAGCACAGTAGGACAGCGATCCCCGCCGAAGCACAGGGGCATTCTCCCTCGTCACAGACGTGAAGTGAATGCCCCTGAACTTGGGGGGACGCCGGGCGAACTGAAACGCATAGCCGAGTCTGATGGTGCGGATGAGCCAGCGAGACGGGCTGGGGAGTGCTAGCCAGGCCCCCAGCGACCGTACAAGCGGGGTCATCGGCACCACAGACGTACCCGCAGCGGGGCAGCGTAGCGGAACGCAGGGACCCGTGGACGATATGGGAGTGGTCCGTGGAGGGGTCTGGGTGAGAGACACACAAACCTGCATCCGCTGGGGGGGCGGGCGAGTGTGAGGAGGCCCATTGAGTGCGTCCCGACAGCCAACGACCCCTGCTGGCGAAGGGAGAGGCGTCGCATACCACCAGACTCTTGGCACCTAGAGATGTTGGAAACTGCTCTTTTACTGATAGTTTGGGTACCACTGGCACTGGGGGCCAGTGGCGGAACAGAAATAACAACAAAAAATTCTCCCCCGGCCCTCCTCCGGGGGAAGGAGTGGTGCTGCAGCCATCTCCTGAAGAGCAGTTTCCTCCATCTCTGGGTGGCCCGTCTCAGGGTCTCTTACGACGACGCTTGCCACCTGGCTTGGCAGCGGCCTGAGCGGGCTGGACGTCCTTCCCGTGGCCGGCTCCACGCCTCCGCCTGGAGGCTGGGTGAGACCGGCGGGATCCCCTCGTATACCTTGGCCTGCCCGCCGTCAAGGGTAGCGGGGAGGGAGGAGCCACCAGGTCTGTTTCTGGCACTAAAGGGTGTCGTCCACGACCTGGTAAGCTCCTCATGCACTTCTGGGAAGAATGGAACTGGGGCGGGACGCTGAGAACCAGCACGAGCCCCCGGCCATCCATCGAAGTAGGTCTATCCTGGGGGATAGCTCTAGATCGAGGTATGGGGAGGGGGACTCCGCCTTCCCGAAGGTAGGTGAGTCTCGACCTAAGCGCCACGATAGTCATGTTCTCGCAGTGAGAACATGAACTATCCACAAACACTGCCTCAGCGTGCTGAACGCTCAAACCTGTGAGACAGCGATTGTGACCGTCAGCGGGCGAGAGGGAACGACCGCATCCAGAAAAAAGACGCAGGGTCAAACCGTGTTGCTCTTTTTGTGAGGAAACACTCTTTTCAGAAGTGCTGAAGCACCCAGGGAAGACCGCGGCAACACACAGGAGATAGTGCAGCCTGTGTTTGCACTCAATGGAAACGCCCACCGAACCAACAGGTTGCTGTGAGAACAGCAGTTGTTTCTCTTCAATGCAGCTGAGTCTCGTGGTCGCGCTGGATAATTCCGTCACACCAGCACAGCGTCCCTCTTCTCTCTCTCTCTCTCTCTGTATTCGCTTGATACTGCTGAATGCAGGAAGCAGTCTGAAACTCTTCATCAACGCCGTTCGGCTCCGAAGTGAATGACGTCAGTGCATTGCTCTCGCTTCCTATTTATACCCGCGGTGCGGGCGGAGCGCGAGATGCAAATCTCGCACGCCAATGGCCCATTGGCCTGTTCTCTAAATCTCGAAGCTGATAGGGGCTCTCTGAAGGGATCCCAATTCATCGGTATAACCGACGTACGTCGTAGTGACCGACTGAAAGGGAACTCAAGATCAGCTCGTCTGAGCTCTCATTTTCTCAAAGGCAGAGAAAGACAGCCAGAACTCGGTTTACACCCATTAAAATTCTAGCCACTTGGGGACCATATACAGGCTAGGGGAACTCATATTAATGTTAAAAAACCTCATAAAATGAAATTTTCATGCCATGGGACCTTTAAGCAGGTGCTCGATCAAAAGAAAACTATGAAAAAGAACTGGCACTGCTAATTCTGCTCCCAAAGGAGTTTAATAAATTGCAACATTTCAACCACAAGCAGTTTGTCAGACAAAGAAAACAACAAATATCAACCACCTTTATATCAACACGATGAACAATCGCACCTGACATGGTCAATAAGATCAGCAAATTAACCAATCATCCAATGAAATCCAATGAAAAAAAACTAGGGGTGTAACGGTACACAAAACTGACGGTTCAGTACGTACCTCGGTTTTGAAGTCACGGTTCGGTAGAGCAGTTTTACAAAATTGCTTTTTATTTATTTTTATTAAACAGTGGTTACTGAAAAAAAAATTTTGTCCTTAAATTAATCAAATTATAAAGTTTGTTGAAGATATTTCTGTAAATTAAATAGGGAGCCCTTACTTGCACATTAATATTAAAATTAACAACAGAGCCCAAACTATCAGCCTAAATTCAGTTGAAATTTATTTTTAGGAATAATAATCAACACTCAAATAACACATTGTATGCCAACATGTAAACTTCACATACGTTTTTGCAATAACTTCTAAATCTAGGCTAATTTTAAAATAGTTTTTCTCCAATTCGTTGTTGAAATATAATCATTTATACACAGTGTCTGTCATTTTCATGACAGGTTTATTTAAACATATATAAAATAATCAAGACATCACTAACAGGTTAAGTAGAATATAATGAATATAATGGCTAATATGGTGCATATATTTAGTGACAGAGTTGATTTCTCTAGTGAATAAAATTCTGTGGACACTGAATGACTGCCTGAGGCAATGTGAAGCTACATGACATTGTTTAGTTTACAAGCAGTTATACTGAAGTCTTTCCGCCGTTGAAACACTGATTGAGCGATTACACCACATATGATACGTGACAGTAAGTTGTAATGTATCCTCAACATACCTTCAGATGTTCATTCATGTTTATTCTTTAGGAAGAGATTATCGATCGCGTTCACGCACGCGCACGCGTCGCGCGGCCGCTTGAATTATGATCAGTAATCAGTCACGCCACATTAAAGAGCGTAAAAATGGCAATTTATCATTTGAATGTCGTGATAAAATGGACTGAATACTTAATATGTTCGTGTGGGAACTCAGATTGAAGTGTTTTACGCACTTAAAACAAGCCGACTGTTAACTGTGAAAGACTGTAAAAAAAAACACGCGTGCACCGAACCGAAAGCCCTGTACCGAAACGGTTCAGTACGAATACGTGTACCGTTACACCCCTAAAAAAAACGAAATACATTTTAACAAAGATATAAATATATATATACACACTTCCAGTCAGAAGTTTGGTACAATTTTGATTGTTTTTGAAAGAAGTCTCTTCTGCTCACCAAGGCTGCATGTTATTAAAAATACAAAGAAAAGCTGTAATATTGTGAAATATTATTAAAATGTAAAATAACTGTTTTCTATTGTAATATATTTTAAAGTGTAATTTATTCCTGTGATCAAAGCTGAATTTTCAGCATCATTACACCAGTCTCCAGATCCTTCAGAAATCACTCTGATATGATGATTTACTGCTCAAGAAACATTTATGATTGTACGTGCAGATAAAATATTTCACAATAATATTGTTTTTGCTATATTTTGGATCAAATAAATGCAGCCTTGGTGAGCAGAAATCAAAATAGTACAGTTTCCAAACTTTTAACTGGTAGTGTGTGTGTGTGTATAATATTACATATTAAATAATGAACAAATAAACTCTCTACAAAAAAGTTGAAAAATCCATGTTAAGACCTTTAGGAGAATTCCCAAATATCGAAGTGTAGACAAATTCTGTTTATTAAATTAATTAAAATGAACAGTAATAGGATATTTGTATCATTCATTCGTATATTACTTCTGTGTTCTGCGATCCTTGTTTTAAAACTTTGTTGTGTTTTTCCTATGTACACTTAATCGTAATGACACAAAGTAGTGTTACACAAAGTAACGTCTCAGGTTACTTGCGTAACCTATGTTCTCTGAGTAGGGAACGAGACGCTGCGTCACTTTAATGACGTAATGGGACGCCCTCTGGGTGTGCCGATTGTCTGAAGCCCTTATAGAATCACGCCAATTGATTGGCTGATGGCGCGCACGTCGCCCACCTGACGTAGTCACCTATATCAGCGCGCGCGCGCCATCTGCTCCTCAGATTTCTCTGCCGAAAAAGGAAAGCCTGTCGGCAGCGCGAGGAGCTTGGCAGCGTACGCAGCGTCTCGTTCCCTACTCAGAGAACATAGGTTACGCAAGTAACCTGAGACGTTCTCTTTCATAGGTTCACTCGACGCTGCGTCACTTTAATGACGTAATGGGAACGATATACCAAACACGCCAAGCTAAAGCGCTGCCGTATCTGACTCAAAGAACACCAGATAACCTGCATGACTAGGTTAAGCAGACAGGACATGCGAACCCGGAGCCATGTCGAGATCCAAACTATAAAATCTCACAAAAGTGTGCGGAGAGGACCAACCTGCCGCCACACAAATATCTTCCAAAAGAGCCCCTCTAAAAAGTGCTTGAGAGGAAGCCACACCTCTGGTAGAATGCGCTCTAACATCAAGAGGTGAAGGTAAACCACGCACCTCATAAGCTAAGGAAATAGCCTCTGTCACCCAATGGGAAACCCGTTGCTTCGAAGCGGCAAGCCCGCGGCGGCCAGCACCGAAGCACACCAACAGCTGGTTAGATTTCCTCCAGCTGTCCGAACGGTCAACATAACACTTCAACGCTCGAACTGGGCAGAGCAAATGAAGTTTCTCGTCTTCCTCCGAGTCAAACGGAGGGGGGTGAAAGGAGTGAAGAGTAATAACCTGAGAGCGAAATGATGTGGACAAAACTTTGGGCACATAACCCACCCTAGGTCTTAAGGTAACCTTAACTAGGCCAGGGGCAAAATCCATACAGGTCCCATTAACAGAGAGAGCCTGTAGATCGCCCACTCGTTTCAAAGAAGACAGAGCTAACAAAAGAGCAACTTTGAGAGTCAGAATTCGCTCAGGAGCTGACTCCAAAGGCTCAAATGGAGCCAAAGTTAGCCCTTCAAGGACCACGGAGAGGTCCCAAGAGGGAATACCAGGGGAGCGTGCTGGTCTCAGGCGCCTAACCCCTCGCATGAAAGATGAAACCAGTCTGTGCTTGCCCAGAGGGATTTCGTCCGACTCCCTACCGGCAGCTATAGCTGCGACATAGACCCGAAGGGTGGTAGCCGCTGCTCCAGCAGCAAACTTCTCCTGCAGGAACTCCAGAACTGAACCAACCGGGCAGTTAACTGGATCTACTGCATGAGCCGAGCACCACGACTCGAAGACCCTCCGCTTGGAAAAATAGAGCTTCCTTGTAGAAGGGGCTCTCGCATTAGCAATGATCTCCTGAACGTCCGCAGAAAGACCAGCGTTTAGTGTCGTTGGCCCTTGATGGGCCATATCCACAACTTCCAAATCTCCGGGTGAGGGTGCCAAAT